>OX336391.1:461645070-462015095 GCA_946902985.2 Meconema thalassinum
TGATCTCTCCTTCCTTTCCATCGTTGATTGGCATTGTAATCACCGTATCTCCCATAAGGCCTGTCATTCCTTCGATTATCACGCCATTGTTGATATCCTCTCTGCTGGTACGGTATCTATTGTTGCCCTGGTATCTATTGTTGTAGTGATTTTCGTTACGCTGATATGGTCTGTTTTCCCCTTCTTCCTGGTTTCGCCTAGGTGTGGAGGTGCTTGTATTAGTACCCTGCGTTTTAGTATTTCCTTGTTTTGTTTTTACGACCTCTGTGGTGTTGACTAATTCCAGCTGTCTTCCTCCTCTAAAATGACTATGAGATGTGGTCTCATCTATTTGCCGTAATATCTGCTCTGCATGTAGGGCCGTACTAACGTTTGCTGCGACTAGTACTTGCTGTACATTAACTGGCATTTGCCTTGCTATTGTCATCACCAAATCTGCTTCGTTTAATGGGTAATCTAGGTCGCGAAATTTTAGCATTTGCATGTTAAAGAAATCTGAGTATTTTGTCTGCTGGGTAGTTTGATATTTTCTAGAGTAAAGCTCCATTCTTAAACTCTGTTGTATGGCGGGAGACCAGTATTTGCGCAGAAACGCTAAATTAAAGTCTGACATGGTTCCAAATGTATATTTGAAACTTAAAAACCAGGTGAGAACATTTCCTGATAAAAATCTCTCCATCATTCTCAATCTACGTGCTTCAGGTACCCCAGTGTCATTAAAGTGGTCTTCCATCTCTTTGATAAAGGCCTTAGGTGTTACCCCTGAATTTTCTGTGTATTTCTGCGGCTTGTAGTCATTTGAGCGAATTACTTGAATAAGTTGTGTGGGCTGATGACTGTCCTGTGGTGTTGAGCTTCTATCTACGTTCTTGCGAAATCCTTCCGTGTTTGTTGTTAATGGGCTCTCTGCTTGAGTCTGACTTCCTGCTATGCTGGGTTGGGGACTATGTGAGTCATCCTGCTTGTCTTTTAATGCTCCCGTTTTAAATATAGATGATTGTTCTAATGAGCGGAGTTCGGCTTTAATGATCCTGTCTGTCTGCTCTTTAAGTCTATTTTTTACTTCTTGCTCCAAAGCTTGAATACGCGTGTGGTTTTCGCCTACTGTTTTAAGAATGGTGGATCTTTCCTCTCTAGAATCAATATTCATTTTCTTCCAATCTTTCCTGATCTGTTCTTTAATCGTGCTTATTTTTTCTTCTATCTGGCTCTTATTTTCATCCTGATTATTTTCTATCTGGCTTAGCCTTTCGTCTAATGTACTCTTAAATTGTTCTTGTTCCGTTTCTAGGCTTTTCCACTGTTCCGCTGATTTTATCTCGAGACGGTCCATATCTTTGATTATGCCGGATATGTTCTCATCTACTGCTGATATTTGTTGTTGAATGACCCTGCCACTTTTCTCCATCTCCTTAAACCGTCCTTCCAACTTATCCTGAGCTATTTTGACCTCGCTTGTATTCATTGTGCATGCTATTTCAATCTGCTCTAATTTAGCTAACACCGTTTCATCGAGAATGCTAATTTTTTTTATCAAAAATACTTTCCATTTTTTCAATCTGCTCTAATTGTTTCTCATTATTTTTGCTTACATCAAGGGCCAGTAATATCATCTGTTGGTTTGTGTGCTCTTTCATCTCTGCGGTTAACGAAGCTAATTGGTTCGTGTTTTTATTATTTTGCGCCTCTAACTGTGAATTTATAGTGTCATTAATTTCACTCTTTAATAACCTAGCTTGTTCCGCCTGATATTCATTTTGCTCAATTCTACTGTTATTTAACTGTGTCCGCAATGATTCACTTTGTTCTAACAGTTTAGTATTTAGCGATTTACTTTGTTCTGACATTTTCGTATTTAGCGATTCACTTTGTTCTGACAGTTTAATTTTTAGCGATTCACTTTGCTCTAACATTTTCGTATTTAGCGATTCACTTTGCTCTAACATACTAGTGTTTATTTGTTCAGATAATTTTGTATTCAACGCTTCACTTTGCTCTAACATACTAGTGTTTATTTGTTCAGATAATTTTGTATTCAACGCTTCACTTTGCTCTAACATACTAGTGTTTATAGATTGACTCTGTTCTGATAATTTAGTGTTCAACGATTCACTTTGTTCCGCTAATTTAGTATCCAACAATTCCTGCGTTCTCCTCGCTGCGCTTTGAATGATCTCCTGGATCTGCGCCACCGTTGCCATGTTTTACAATTTATATGAGACATATGGGAAATGGCATACGCCAATGCCCTTTGACACGCACATACATCCAATGCACATTTAATTTCTTTATCCTACTCAGTTCATTTATTTTTACTTTTAATCCCATTAGTTGATTGCATCTCTGAGTAGTTCTAGTTTTACTCAATTTAATTTTAAACCCAAGCACACATTTAGTCATTAAACAGTTATCCTGATCTGATATTAACACTGACTAATTAACAAAGTATTAATTGTCATTTTAGGCTACAGCCTCCTAATATTTCCATGAGTTTGACTTTCTACACAAATCTAGTTTTAACTTTATCATTGGGCGCCCGGTATCACATCTTAATTTTACTTTAATTTAAAAGACAACAACGTGAACCGTATTTTACTTTGCAAACTCCTGATTTTAATTTATCTTTCACACATTTGGCGGTATCCACTTCGCCTCAACTACTTTTAATAAAATATCACTTCCCGGTGATTAAATACTGTCATATCTGCCTGCACTTGCGGCATGCCAGTTTTACTCAAATGCGCCACTATTGACATGTGTAATCTCCCCGTTACACCACAGTGAATAGCCCCACCGTTGGCCGCCAGTTTTCACCTATGAACCCTTCAGAATAGCAGTGTTTTATGCAAGAATCTTGATCAAGGGGTCGCGTTCAGTTCATAGTGTGGTGTTTACGTCCGCCAAACTACGTGCTTTTCTGAGGCAAGGGTTATAGGATAAAAACTATAATTAAGAAAGAAAGGAGACAAAACGTAAGATAATAACAAGATTTAATAATTAATTTGTGCATAAAAGAATAAAACAAACAATAATAAACAAATCCTCCCTGAATTTTCCCCTGACAGGAATATTTATCACTTTGAGGAGTCAGACAGATCTCCCCTTTTCTAATAAAATGTGGATGCAAGTTCCACTATCTTGCATATGAATTTATGTTCGCGTGGTGACTATCTACGAGAAATGAGTACTTGGATGATCGTTCGTTCACAACGGGTTAACAGCCACGGTGCTCACGAACAATTATCTCGTAAATTAACGTTTATGGATATGGGCATAACATTAATAAAAATCCTTAAATCTAACTCTGACACACTCATTACAACTTTACTATTTACAGGCATCTCTCTGAGACCCTTATTAGTGTGGTGACACACTTAACCAAATGAGCTGCCACAATGGCCAGATACTCAACAACAAGGAAACACAGCGCCGCACGTGACTCACGGGTCACTGACATGGAAAATAAACATAGAATAAACCAACAACAACAAACAACCTGGGTGGTTAAGATTACTTTATATTAACAAAAATTGCATGTTAAAGAAACGCTTCGAAGGTTATCGTATTTCGTAGGCAACTCCCATTTATTTAAACAATTTTACCATTGATCAGTTTCTCACATTTATATTTATTTTCAAGTAATTGGGAGCCAGACGTGCACTCCACTAATGATGAGCTTGCTTGCGAAACTCAGCCAGCCCTTGTGACAACAACTCACCCTTTCCATAATACCAGTCATGTCCCCCTTCCAGTGTATATAAATAGCCGACCAGCTGGACTGTTATCTCAAGGAATCAACAGCAACTAACATCTCCTCCAACTCAACATATGGTCAGACAATAATCACATATCCATAATTGTCCTCGCAAGGATACAATATGAATCTGGTACCAAGCTGACAGAAATCAGTCTCTGCTGAAATTCCCGCTTGTAATACCACAAAAATATACTCACAATATACACATCTGGGACTGACATAACGCCTTTCACATGGGTCTGCTGAATTAGAGCTCGCAAACATTTAACACAATAATTAAAACTTACGATAGAGCTGAATACTCTTCGTCACAAATTACATTGCTCCAAAGGCAGTAATCACACTGAATCTGATCAATAATAAATCTCAACAAAATTTAATTACCCTCCGATCTACTATATAATTAGATTAATTCAGTCCTACTTCTGAAACACGACATATCTCCGAGAGACGTTTTTAACCGCACTTCGTAACATAGGCGAACACGGCCGTTCACATAGATACGTTAGTTAACACAACACAAAGAAAAGAACCTTCCAAAAACTACAATTGTGCGAGCTGCTTCCAAGCAAAAGTGTGTCAGATCAAAACTAAATATACTACATTAATCACACAAGCAAAGTATTTACAAAAATATGTCCCATAAACCATACGTTAATTCAACAAATAATAAAATATTATTTTGTACTCATCTCTTTTTGTAGTCACCCGTCAAAGAACATCAGACGCCATTCCCCAACTGGATGGTTCTTTATCTCATATCAGCCATCTGGACGGAGTGTTGAGAATTCCAAACTTCCTCTGCAATCATCGATGTCATCCTTGCGCTGATACAAAAATTAGGTTATTATACACTTTATGTCTGACTACTAAATTCGCTTGTTCAGGTACTAAATTCCCTGTCACTGTTCGTTGGCGAATTATCGACGCTACTGCCCCTATAACTATAGTACAATGACTATCTATCACTGAATTTAACACTTTACAATGAATATCTTGTGTCCTCGACACACAAAATACAAGTCTACGTCCGTAGACGCACAGAATCAAAGTCCTGTGTCCTCGACACACGGAATGAAAGTCTACGTCCTCAGACGAACAGAATAATAATAATCTACGTCCGTAGACGCACAGAATAATAATAATCTACGTCCGTAGACGCACAGAATAATAATAATCTACGTCCGTAGACGCACAGAATAATAATAATGTCTTGGCTCTTCGACACACTTATAAATGAACTGGCCCTTGGGTCTAGATGGAGGGGGATTTTATGTAAAAATTTCTCGAAATAATTGTGATACAAGAATGAAATAAATATCACTGAACTCGTAATATTGCACAGGTCAAGAATATGCCCATTAATCCTAGAATCGATCGTAGAGATTTTGTCTAGGCGATTTCCCGCGTGAATGCTAGCCGCCGCGTACCCCAGCCGGAGTTGGCGCGCAAGTAGGCATTCTCTTCTCATTGGTTCTCCATTTTCTAATAATTTGGCGGTTTCTAGTAGATCTTGGCGTCTTGGGAGTGTCTATTTTCTTCATCAGCCATTCACGTTACTGCATCATATTTCTTCTAGGCGCGAATTACACAATGGACATACCAGAACCATGTCTCACCGCGCGTCGCTTCTAAAATTGAGGTAGCCACACCTGTCCTTGTGATACATCGCTCTGCTATTTCTTTTCATGGCTCAAGTATTTAGCCTTTTGTTAAACTGATGCAGGTATGTCCCTACTGTCTCCAACAAATGCTTGAAATTTCCTCATCACTGTCTGGCTACTTTCATGATGCTGGTTGAAATATTTATTAATTGAAGAAATAAAAAGTAGAATCATTTATCCAACATAGGGTAAAGGGTTCACAACTCTCCCACTCACAAAATTTCGAACTTAGGAATAAAGTCGACAATTTTACAATACTTCCGTAGGCCAATTTGTTTTATTTCCAGAATCACCCCTTTTTCTTACTTGGTCTAGGCGCTCCTGTCTTCAATGGCATTTACTCGTTTTCATTTCCTGCTTGTATTTCCCCCTTCCAATCTTGCGTGACGCTCGGATGCCTGCGGCAACACCTTACTCGCCTCGTTAATGTTTGTCAACAACACGTCTACTTCCTCCTTCATCACGTGCCGTACTCAACTGCTCCCCGTTGACTTTGTTGATAGTAGGACGTCCGTATATTCAAACAGCGTCATTATTTCGGCGCTACCATGGTTCACTTCGACGATATATTTTTAGGTTGGCAGCGTTGTAAACTGACATTGTTCCTGTGCTCAATTCTTTCACTCTGTAAGCATTATTTCCAAGGTTTCTTACGATAGAATAGGGTCCTATGAATCTCTCGCAGAATTTACTAAAGATTTTCTTTTCTGGGTCCGATGTAGCAGGTCGTTTCACCAAAACGAGCTGGTTGACTTCAAGATCACCGTGGAACCTCTTATTTCTTACTCGCCGTAATCTGCGGTCTGCTTGTTTCCTCATGTATGCTCTCGTTCTTTCAATTCGCAGGTCAGGTGCTATCATGGAATCTTGTGGACAGTTAATGATGCTTTTCCACGTTCTTACTGGATACTCGTTCTTGTGTAGGACCATAGGGATTTGTCCTGTTGACTCGTGCCTGGTAGAATTCATGCATGTCTCTACATCCTTAATTTTATCGACCCATTTGTGGTGTTCGTTCGGAATGAAGATTCTCAAATATGAAGTTACACATTTAATTACTCTCTCGCTTGGATTTGCTTGGGCATGTCGGATACTGCTTAAAACATGTTTTATACCCATGTCTTCCATTCCTTTCTTGAATTCGGCGCTTGTGAAATAACTGCCATGATCTGATAATATAAACTCTGGTTTTCCAAGGGTTGGAATAACTCTATTACGAATGCGACTGAGTACCTGCTTCGATGTTGTTTTCTGAATAGGGCATAGTACTACAAACTTAGAAAATACATCAATGCACACTAGCAAATGACGGCAACCTCTCCTTCCCTTCGGAATTGGACCAAGACAGTCCACCGCCAGTAGCTCACATGGTTTCTGAGGTAGCAATGGTCTAGGATATTGCCTCAGTAAATAATTATTTGGCTTTGTCCTCTGACACGGGTCACAAGTTGTAATGACGTCACATATAGTTGTTCTCATACGTGGCCATGTAAATGTCTCTCCTATTGTCGCTTCGCACTTGTCTAAGCCCACGTGACCGTAACTTTCGTGCGTATGCCATGTCAATCCTCGTTGTAACGATGCAGGTACTAATATGCGTAACTTGGTGTGGTCATTATCTACCCATTTGTGCAGCAAATTGTTGACATAAACATATCTTCCTTCTTTGGCTTTCGCTTCTCGAAATGCAGGTGTTCCTGTAGGTAGTTGCTTTTTGAAGTATTTAATTAATAGCATCATCCATGGTTCCGCTTCCTGTTCTCGCTGTATCTCACGTAACTCCTCCAAGAATTCCCGGTCCTTCGGTGTTAACTCCAAGTGTTGTATCATCGCTGTTTCTTCATTATCAGGCTCTGGGTTCCTGCTGAGTGCATCCGGTATCACGTTCATCTTCCCTGGACAATGTTCAATTTCAATGCTGAACTGCTGAATGTATATAGACCAACGTGTCACACGTTCGCTTGCCATTGACGTCTTAAACAAGAATGTTAGTGCCTTGTGGTCAGTCCTGACAACAATCGGGTAACCATATATTATTCGTTTCCATTGTTGGAGCGCATGAAGGATGGCCAACAATTCTAACTCGGTTATAGTATAATTTCGCTCGTGCTTACGCAATTTTCGGCTGACAAATGCCAAATATGTTTTGTGCTGCAGGTTTGCTGGATCCTCTTGGTAGAGCATAGCACCTATCCCAATTAGTGAAGCATCCGCTTGGATTATAAATTTGAGCTTGAAATCTGGATAGCCTAATTTAATGCAGTTTTCTAATAGCTGTTTTGTTGCTTGGAATGCCTTCTCACATTCCGCGTTCCATGACCATTTGTTATTTTTCTTTAACATTTCTTGCATTGGAGCTACAGTCTCTGTATAACCTGGACAGTTTTCTTTAAAGAATCCCGTTACGCCTAAGAAAGCCCGAATGTGCTTGACTCTCGTTGGTGTAGGGAAATTCTTTATCGCTTCAATCTTAGCTGGGTTTGGCTTCACTCCCTCCTTGTCAATGACGTGACCCAAATATAAGATCTCGCTCTTGAAGAAATGCGATTTCTTCAGGTTTACTTTGAAATTCGATGCATTTAAGTTGCCCAATACTTTATCCAAATTTTCCATGTGAGTTTCAATGTTGTCAGATGCCAACAGAATGTCGTCGATGTATCGCACCGTCATCTCCTTTACTTCCTCGGTTAGGTTCCGGTCCAGTGCTCGGATTAAAGCACAGCCCGCTGTTTTGACTCCAAAAGGCATTCTGACGAAACAATATGTCTGGTTATCGAATAAGAAGCCAGTTAGAAGCTGTGACTTCTCATCCAACTCAAGATGGTGGAACGAGCTCGTCAGATCGACTGATGAATAAATGCTCTTGTTTTTAAAGCCTTTTAATACGTCTCTGATAATTGGCGCTCTGTCATACTCAGGAAAAATGAGTCTCATGTTGAGATTTCTGGCATCTAAACAAAGTCTAATAGATCCATTTGGTTTTGTGACTGCCAAAATCGCATTTAGATAAGGTGTAGGTGTCTTCCTTATCACTCCAGCTTCTAACATCTCATCTATAATGATTTTAACTTGACCACGATATTTTTCAGGAATTGGGTACAATCTGCTTTTGAAAGGTGACCAGTCCTCGACTTGCATAGAGTACTTGAAATTTAAAATTTTCCCAGGTACTGTATCAAATACTGTTTTGTGCTTCCTTAAAATCTCTTCCAACTGTTTTCTGTGTTCATCCCCAAGTTGAATGTCATTGAGCCGCTCCTGTAGTAACTCTTCAAATTGTGCGTCGCTGTCATCTCCTTCTGTCAATAAAGACCATATCTCCTGGGATTCTATCTCCTCATCTAGTTCCACAACAGCCCCTTCTACGATGTTATCTTCCGCCTTTCGTACCTCCTCTTCCGTCTCTTCTGATATTGCTTCCAATGCCCAAGAATTTACATCTCTTCCGGTAGTGATTTCATCCATATGCAATCCCACGTTTTTCAGCTGGTCATATTCTCTAAAACTGACTGTATTCTTGTGTAAATCTATCACTGCTTGATAGTCACAAATGAAATTTGCACCAAGAATTATATTGAAATTCATCTTTGCCATGATAATGAATGTTTGCCCAAAAGTGTGTTCCAATATGTTCAGCTCTAAGTATGCCTGACGTTTACAAGTAACGGTGCGTTCAGGAATAACACCCCTCACTTTGAGCTGTGGTACCGGAATTACAGGAATATTCTGAGTCCGTCCCAACTCTCGAACCAAGGCCTCCGATACTAGACTGATCTGTGACCCCGTATCCAATAAACATCTTATATTAATTCCACCAATCCTTGCGTAAATAATGGGTAATTGCCTAATTTCATCGTTCCGTGGTTTCACCGTCTCCTCCAGGCAGTCTTCTGGTAAAGCAATCCATTCTTGTATGTTCGCTACTATCCATCCATCTTCAACTTCCGACTGTTGTGTTTGGAGACTGTCTCCTTGATCCAAAATTAAAATTTTTTTTAGCTCCATTTCGAGTCCCATCATCCTTCTGTCGCTCATGTCCTTGATATTCCTCTTGTCTCAGTAGACTTCCAGCTTCCTCAGTATGTGTATCTGGGTTCTTTCTGTTCCCAATGGCCTTTTCCCATCTTCCTAGTTCTCCACCTTGACTAGCGTGTACCTCTAAGTAATTTTGTGATTGAGCGTGCCTATCATCCCAGTCATCTCGATAGTTACGTTGATCTCCTTGATTTTGATCTCTCCTTCCTTTCCATCGTTGATTGGCATTGTAATCACCGTATCTCCCATAAGGCCTGTCATTCCTTCGATTATCACGCCATTGTTGATATCCTCTCTGCTGGTACGGTATCTATTGTTGCCCTGGTATCTATTGTTGTAGTGATTTTCGTTACGCTGATATGGTCTGTTTTCCCCTTCTTCCTGGTTTCGCCTAGGTGTGGAGGTGCTTGTATTAGTACCCTGCGTTTTAGTATTTCCTTGTTTTGTTTTTACGACCTCTGTGGTGTTGACTAATTCCAGCTGTCTTCCTCCTCTAAAATGACTATGAGATGTGGTCTCATCTATTTGCCGTAATATCTGCTCTGCATGTAGGGCCGTACTAACGTTTGCTGCGACTAGTACTTGCTGTACATTAACTGGCATTTGCCTTGCTATTGTCATCACCAAATCTGCTTCGTTTAATGGGTAATCTAGGTCGCGAAATTTTAGCATTTGCATGTTAAAGAAATCTGAGTATTTTGTCTGCTGGGTAGTTTGATATTTTCTAGAGTAAAGCTCCATTCTTAAACTCTGTTGTATGGCGGGAGACCAGTATTTGCGCAGAAACGCTAAATTAAAGTCTGACATGGTTCCAAATGTATATTTGAAACTTAAAAACCAGGTGAGAACATTTCCTGATAAAAATCTCTCCATCATTCTCAATCTACGTGCTTCAGGTACCCCAGTGTCATTAAAGTGGTCTTCCATCTCTTTGATAAAGGCCTTAGGTGTTACCCCTGAATTTTCTGTGTATTTCTGCGGCTTGTAGTCATTTGAGCGAATTACTTGAATAAGTTGTGTGGGCTGATGACTGTCCTGTGGTGTTGAGCTTCTATCTACGTTCTTGCGAAATCCTTCCGTGTTTGTTGTTAATGGGCTCTCTGCTTGAGTCTGACTTCCTGCTATGCTGGGTTGGGGACTATGTGAGTCATCCTGCTTGTCTTTTAATGCTCCCGTTTTAAATATAGATGATTGTTCTAATGAGCGGAGTTCGGCTTTAATGATCCTGTCTGTCTGCTCTTTAAGTCTATTTTTTACTTCTTGCTCCAAAGCTTGAATACGCGTGTGGTTTTCGCCTACTGTTTTAAGAATGGTGGATCTTTCCTCTCTAGAATCAATATTCATTTTCTTCCAATCTTTCCTGATCTGTTCTTTAATCGTGCTTATTTTTTCTTCTATCTGGCTCTTATTTTCATCCTGATTATTTTCTATCTGGCTTAGCCTTTCGTCTAATGTACTCTTAAATTGTTCTTGTTCCGTTTCTAGGCTTTTCCACTGTTCCGCTGATTTTATCTCGAGACGGTCCATATCTTTGATTATGCCGGATATGTTCTCATCTACTGCTGATATTTGTTGTTGAATGACCCTGCCACTTTTCTCCATCTCCTTAAACCGTCCTTCCAACTTATCCTGAGCTATTTTGACCTCGCTTGTATTCATTGTGCATGCTATTTCAATCTGCTCTAATTTAGCTAACACCGTTTCATCGAGAATGCTAATTTTTTTTATCAAAAATACTTTCCATTTTTTCAATCTGCTCTAATTGTTTCTCATTATTTTTGCTTACATCAAGGGCCAGTAATATCATCTGTTGGTTTGTGTGCTCTTTCATCTCTGCGGTTAACGAAGCTAATTGGTTCGTGTTTTTATTATTTTGCGCCTCTAACTGTGAATTTATAGTGTCATTAATTTCACTCTTTAATAACCTAGCTTGTTCCGCCTGATATTCATTTTGCTCAATTCTACTGTTATTTAACTGTGTCCGCAATGATTCACTTTGTTCTAACAGTTTAGTATTTAGCGATTTACTTTGTTCTGACATTTTAGTATTTAGCGATTCACTTTGTTCTGACAGTTTAATTTTTAGCGATTCACTTTGCTCTAACATTTTCGTATTTAGCGATTCACTTTGCTCTAACATACTAGTGTTTATTTGTTCAGATAATTTTGTATTCAACGCTTCACTTTGCTCTAACATACTAGTGTTTATTTGTTCAGATAATTTTGTATTCAACGCTTCACTTTGCTCTAACATACTAGTGTTTATAGATTGACTCTGTTCTGATAATTTAGTGTTCAACGATTCACTTTGTTCCGCTAATTTAGTATCCAACAATTCCTGCGTTCTCCTCGCTGCGCTTTGAATGATCTCCTGGATCTGCGCCACCGTTGCCATGTTTTACAATTTATATGAGACATATGGGAAATGGCATACGCCAATGCCCTTTGACACGCACATACATCCAATGCACATTTAATTTCTTTATCCTACTCAGTTCATTTATTTTTACTTTTAATCCCATTAGTTGATTGCATCTCTGAGTAGTTCTAGTTTTACTCAATTTAATTTTAAACCCAAGCACACATTTAGTCATTAAACAGTTATCCTGATCTGATATTAACACTGACTAATTAACAAAGTATTAATTGTCATTTTAGGCTACAGCCTCCTAATATTTCCATGAGTTTGACTTTCTACACAAATCTAGTTTTAACTTTATCATTGGGCGCCCGGTATCACATCTTAATTTTACTTTAATTTAAAAGACAACAACGTGAACCGTATTTTACTTTGCAAACTCCTGATTTTAATTTATCTTTCACACATTTGGCGGTATCCACTTCGCCTCAACTACTTTTAATAAAATATCACTTCCCGGTGATTAAATACTGTCATATCTGCCTGCACTTGCGGCATGCCAGTTTTACTCAAATGCGCCACTATTGACATGTGTAATCTCCCCGTTACACCACAGTGAATAGCCCCACCGTTGGCCGCCAGTTTTCACCTATGAACCCTTCAGAATAGCAGTGTTTTATGCAAGAATCTTGATCAAGGGGTCGCGTTCAGTTCATAGTGTGGTGTTTACGTCCGCCAAACTACGTGCTTTTCTGAGGCAAGGGTTATAGGATAAAAACTATAATTAAGAAAGAAAGGAGACAAAACGTAAGATAATAACAAGATTTAATAATTAATTTGTGCATAAAAGAATAAAACAAACAATAATAAACAAATCCTCCCTGAATTTTCCCCTGACAGGAATATTTATCACTTTGAGGAGTCAGACAGATCTCCCCTTTTCTAATAAAATGTGGATGCAAGTTCCACTATCTTGCATATGAATTTATGTTCGCGTGGTGACTATCTACGAGAAATGAGTACTTGGATGATCGTTCGTTCACAACGGGTTAACAGCCACGGTGCTCACGAACAATTATCTCGTAAATTAACGTTTATGGATATGGGCATAACATTAATAAAAATCCTTAAATCTAACTCTGACACACTCATTACAACTTTACTATTTACAGGCATCTCTCTGAGACCCTTATTAGTGTGGTGACACACTTAACCAAATGAGCTGCCACAATGGCCAGATACTCAACAACAAGGAAACACAGCGCCGCACGTGACTCACGGGTCACTGACGTGGAAAATAAACATAGAATAAACCAACAACAACAAACAACCTGGGTGGTTAAGATTACTTTATATTAACAAAAATTGCATGTTAAAGAAACGCTTCGAAGGTTATCGTATTTCGTAGGCAACTCCCATTTATTTAAACAATTTTACCATTGATCAGTTTCTCACATTTATATTTATTTTCAAGTAATTGGGAGCCAGACGTGCACTCCACTAATGATGAGCTTGCTTGCGAAACTCAGCCAGCCCTTGTGACAACAACTCACCCTTTCCATAATACCAGTCATGTCCCCCTTCCAGTGTATATAAATAGCCGACCAGCTGGACTGTTATCTCAAGGAATCAACAGCAACTAACATCTCCTCCAACTCAACATATGGTCAGACAATAATCACATATCCATAATTGTCCTCGCAAGGATACAATATGAATCTGGTACCAAGCTGACAGAAATCAGTCTCTGCTGAAATTCCCGCTTGTAATACCACAAAAATATACTCACAATATACACATCTGGGACTGACATAACGCCTTTCACATGGGTCTGCTGAATTAGAGCTCGCAAACATTTAACACAATAATTAAAACTTACGATAGAGCTGAATACTCTTCGTCACAAATTACATTGCTCCAAAGGCAGTAATCACACTGAATCTGATCAATAATAAATCTCAACAAAATTTAATTACCCTCCGATCTACTATATAATTAGATTAATTCAGTCCTACTTCTGAAACACGACATATCTCCGAGAGACGTTTTTAACCGCACTTCGTAACATAGGCGAACACGGCCGTTCACATAGATACGTTAGTTAACACAACACAAAGAAAAGAACCTTCCAAAAACTACAATTGTGCGAGCTGCTTCCAAGCAAAAGTGTGTCAGATCAAAACTAAATATACTACATTAATCACACAAGCAAAGTATTTACAAAAATATGTCCCATAAACCATACGTTAATTCAACAAATAATAAAATATTATTTTGTACTCATCTCTTTTTGTAGTCACCCGTCAAAGAACATCAGACGCCATTCCCCAACTGGATGGTTCTTTATCTCATATCAGCCATCTGGACGGAGTGTTGAGAATTCCAAACTTCCTCTGCAATCATCGATGTCATCCTTGCGCTGATACAAAAATTAGGTTATTATACACTTTATGTCTGACTACTAAATTCGCTTGTTCAGGTACTAAATTCCCTGTCACTGTTCGTTGGCGAATTATCGACGCTACTGCCCCTATAACTATAGTACAATGACTATCTATCACTGAATTTAACACTTTACAATGAATATCTTGTGTCCTCGACACACAAAATACAAGTCTACGTCCGTAGACGCACAGAATCAAAGTCCTGTGTCCTCGACACACGGAATGAAAGTCTACGTCCTCAGACGAACAGAATAATAATAATCTACGTCCGTAGACGCACAGAATAATAATAATCTACGTCCGTAGACGCACAGAATAATAATAATCTACGTCCGTAGACGCACAGAATAATAATAATGTCTTGGCTCTTCGACACACTTATAAATGAACTGGCCCTTGGGTCTAGATGGAGGGGGATTTTATGTAAAAATTTCTCGAAATAATTGTGATACAAGAATGAAATAAATATCACTGAACTCGTAATATTGCACAGGTCAAGAATATGCCCATTAATCCTAGAATCGATCGTAGAGATTTTGTCTAGGCGATTTCCCGCGTGAATGCTAGCCGCCGCGTACCCCAGCCGGAGTTGGCGCGCAAGTAGGCATTCTCTTCTCATTGGTTCTCCATTTTCTAATAATTTGGCGGTTTCTAGTAGATCTTGGCGTCTTGGGAGTGTCTATTTTCTTCATCAGCCATTCACGTTACTGCATCATATTTCTTCTAGGCGCGAATAACACAATGGACATACCAGAACCATGTCTCACCGCGCGTCGCTTCTAAAATTGAGGTAGCCACACCTGTCCTTGTGATACATCGCTCTGCTATTTCTTTTCATGGCTCAAGTATTTAGCCTTTTGTTAAACTGATGCAGGTATGTCCCTACTGTCTCCAACAAATGCTTGAAATTTCCTCATCACTGTCTGGCTACTTTCATGATGCTGGTTGAAATATTTATTAATTGAAGAAATAAAAAGTAGAATCATTTATCCAACATAGGGTAAAGGGTTCACAACTCTCCCACTCACAAAATTTCGAACTTAGGAATAAAGTCGACAATTTTACAATACTTCCGTAGGCCAATTTGTTTTATTTCCAGAATCACCCCTTTTTCTTACTTGGTCTAGGCGCTCCTGTCTTCAATGGCATTTACTCGTTTTCATTTCCTGCTTGTATTTCCCCCTTCCAATCTTGCGTGACGCTCGGATGCCTGCGGCAACACCTTACTCGCCTCGTTAATGTTTGTCAACAACACGTCTACTTCCTCCTTCATCACGTGCCGTACTCAACTGCTCCCCGTTGACTTTGTTGATAGTAGGACGTCCGTATATTCAAACAGCGTCATTATTTCGGCGCTACCATGGTTCACTTCGACGATATATTTTTAGGTTGGCAGCGTTGTAAACTGACATTGTTCCTGTGCTCAATTCTTTCACTCTGTAAGCATTATTTCCAAGGTTTCTTACGATAGAATAGGGTCCTATGAATTTCTCGCAGAATTTACTAAAGATTTTCTTTTCTGGGTCCGATGTAGCAGGTCGTTTCACCAAAACGAGCTGGTTGACTTCAAGATCACCGTGGAACCTCTTATTTCTTACTCGCCGTAATCTGCGGTCTGCTTGTTTCCTCATGTATGCTCTCGTTCTTTCAATTCGCAGGTCTGGTGCTATCATGGAATCTTGTGGACAGTTAATGATGCTTTTCCACGTTCTTACTGGATACTCGTTCTTGTGTAGGACCATAGGGATTTGTCCTGTTGACTCGTGCCTGGTAGAATTCATGCATGTCTCTACATCCTTAATTTTATCGACCCATTTGTGGTGTTCGTTCGGAATGAAGATTCTCAAATATGAAGTTACACATTTAATTACTCTCTCGCTTGGATTTGCTTGGGCATGTCGGATACTGCTTAAAACATGTTTTATACCCATGTCTTCCATTCCTTTCTTGAATTCGGCGCTTGTGAAATAACTGCCATGATCTGATAATATAAACTCTGGTTTTCCAAGGGTTGGAATAACTCTATTACGAATGCGACTGAGTACCTGCTTCGATGTTGTTTTCTGAATAGGGCATAGTACTACAAACTTAGAAAATACATCAATGCACACTAGC
This sequence comes from Meconema thalassinum, assembly GCA_946902985.2. NCBI lineage: Eukaryota > Metazoa > Arthropoda > Insecta > Orthoptera > Tettigoniidae > Meconema > Meconema thalassinum. The sequence goes on from OX336391.1 coordinate 461,661,445, forward strand.
AAATGACGGCAACCTCTCCTTCCCTTCGGAATTGGACCAAGACAGTCCACCGCCAGTAGCTCACATGGTTTCTGAGGTAGCAATGGTCTAGGATATTGCCTCAGTAAATAATTATTTGGCTTTGTCCTCTGACACGGGTCACAAGTTGTAATGACGTCACATATAGTTGTTCTCATACGTGGCCATGTAAATGTCTCTCCTATTGTCGCTTCGCACTTGTCTAAGCCCACGTGACCGTAACTTTCGTGCGTATGCCATGTCAATCCTCGTTGTAACGATGCAGGTACTAATATGCGTAACTTGGTGTGGTCATTATCTACCCATTTGTGCAGCAAATTGTTGACATAAACATATCTTCCTTCTTTGGCTTTCGCTTCTCGAAATGCAGGTGTTCCTGTAGGTAGTTGCTTTTTGAAGTATTTAATTAATAGCATCATCCATGGTTCCGCTTCCTGTTCTCGCTGTATCTCACGTAACTCCTCCAAGAATTCCCGGTCCTTCGGTGTTAACTCCAAGTGTTGTATCATCGCTGTTTCTTCATTATCAGGCTCTGGGTTCCTGCTGAGTGCATCCGGTATCACGTTCATCTTCCCTGGACAATGTTCAATTTCAATGCTGAACTGCTGAATGTATATAGACCAACGTGTCACACGTTCGCTTGCCATTGACGTCTTAAACAAGAATGTTAGTGCCTTGTGGTCAGTCCTGACAACAATCGGGTAACCATATATTATTCGTTTCCATTGTTGGAGCGCATGAAGGATGGCCAACAATTCTAACTCGGTTATAGTATAATTTCGCTCGTGCTTACGCAATTTTCGGCTGACAAATGCCAAATATGTTTTGTGCTGCAGGTTTGCTGGATCCTCTTGGTAGAGCATAGCACCTATCCCAATTAGTGAAGCATCCGCTTGGATTATAAATTTGAGCTTGAAATCTGGATAGCCTAATTTAATGCAGTTTTCTAATAGCTGTTTTGTTGCTTGGAATGCCTTCTCACATTCCGCGTTCCATGACCATTTGATATTTTTCTTTAACATTTCTTGCATTGGAGCTACAGTCTCTGTATAACCTGGACAGTTTTCTTTAAAGAATCCCGTTACGCCTAAGAAAGCCCGAATGTGCTTGACTCTCGTTGGTGTAGGGAAATTCTTTATCGCTTCAATCTTAGCTGGGTTTGGCTTCACTCCCTCCTTGTCAATGACGTGACCCAAATATAAGATCTCGCTCTTGAAGAAATGCGATTTCTTCAGGTTTACTTTGAAATTCGATGCATTTAAGTTGCCCAATACTTTATCCAAATTTTCCATGTGAGTTTCAATGTTGTCAGATGCCAACAGAATGTCGTCGATGTATCGCACCGTCATCTCCTTTACTTCCTCGGTTAGGTTCCGGTCCAGTGCTCGGATTAAAGCACAGCCCGCTGTTTTGACTCCAAAAGGCATTCTGACGAAACAATATGTCTGGTTATCGAATAAGAAGCCAGTTAGAAGCTGTGACTTCTCATCCAACTCAAGATGGTGGAACGAGCTCGTCAGATCGACTGATGAATAAATGCTCTTGTTTTTAAAGCCTTTTAATACGTCTCTGATAATTGGCGCTCTGTCATACTCAGGAAAAATGAGTCTCATGTTGAGATTTCTGGCATCTAAACAAAGTCTAATAGATCCATTTGGTTTTGTGACTGCCAAAATCGCATTTAGATAAGGTGTAGGTGTCTTCCTTATCACTCCAGCTTCTAACATCTCATCTATAATGATTTTAACTTGACCACGATATTTTTCAGGAATTGGGTACAATCTGCTTTTGAAAGGTGACCAGTCCTCGACTTGCATAGAGTACTTGAAATTTAAAATTTTCCCAGGTACTGTATCAAATACTGTTTTGTGCTTCCTTAAAATCTCTTCCAACTGTTTTCTGTGTTCATCCCCAAGTTGAATGTCATTGAGCCGCTCCTGTAGTAACTCTTCAAATTGTGCGTCGCTGTCATCTCCTTCTGTCAATAAAGACCATATCTCCTGGGATTCTATCTCCTCATCTAGTTCCACAACAGCCCCTTCTACGATGTTATCTTCCGCCTTTCGTACCTCCTCTTCCGTCTCTTCTGATATTGCTTCCAATGCCCAAGAATTTACATCTCTTCCGGTAGTGATTTCATCCATATGCAATCCCACGTTTTTCAGCTGGTCATATTCTCTAAAACTGACTGTATTCTTGTGTAAATCTATCACTGCTTGATAGTCACAAATGAAATTTGCACCAAGAATTATATTGAAATTCATCTTTGCCATGATAATGAATGTTTGCCCAAAAGTGTGTTCCAATATGTTCAGCTCTAAGTATGCCTGACGTTTACAAGTAACGGTGCGTTCAGGAATAACACCCCTCACTTTGAGCTGTGGTACCGGAATTACAGGAATATTCTGAGTCCGTCCCAACTCTCGAACCAAGGCCTCCGATACTAGACTGATCTGTGACCCCGTATCCAATAAACATCTTATATTAATTCCACCAATCCTTGCGTAAATAATGGGTAATTGCCTAATTTCATCGTTCCGTGGTTTCACCGTCTCCTCCAGGCAGTCTTCTGGTAAAGCAATCCATTCTTGTATGTTCGCTACTATCCATCCATCTTCAACTTCCGACTGTTGTGTTTGGAGACTGTCTCCTTGATCCAAAATTAAAATTTTTTTTAGCTCCATTTCGAGTCCCATCATCCTTCTGTCGCTCATGTCCTTGATATTCCTCTTGTCTCAGTAGACTTCCAGCTTCCTCAGTATGTGTATCTGGGTTCTTTCTGTTCCCAATGGCCTTTTCCCATCTTCCTAGTTCTCCACCTTGACTAGCGTGTACCTCTAAGTAATTTTGTGATTGAGCGTGCCTATCATCCCAGTCATCTCGATAGTTACGTTGATCTCCTTGATTTTGATCTCTCCTTCCTTTCCATCGTTGATTGGCATTGTAATCACCGTATCTCCCATAAGGCCTGTCATTCCTTCGATTATCACGCCATTGTTGATATCCTCTCTGCTGGTACGGTATCTATTGTTGCCCTGGTATCTATTGTTGTAGTGATTTTCGTTACGCTGATATGGTCTGTTTTCCCCTTCTTCCTGGTTTCGCCTAGGTGTGGAGGTGCTTGTATTAGTACCCTGCGTTTTAGTATTTCCTTGTTTTGTTTTTACGACCTCTGTGGTGTTGACTAATTCCAGCTGTCTTCCTCCTCTAAAATGACTATGAGATGTGGTCTCATCTATTTGCCGTAATATCTGCTCTGCATGTAGGGCCGTACTAACGTTTGCTGCGACTAGTACTTGCTGTACATTAACTGGCATTTGCCTTGCTATTGTCATCACCAAATCTGCTTCGTTTAATGGGTAATCTAGGTCGCGAAATTTTAGCCTTTGCATGTTAAAGAAATCTGAGTATTTTGTCTGCTGGGTAGTTTGATATTTTCTAGAGTAAAGCTCCATTCTTAAACTCTGTTGTATGGCGGGAGACCAGTATTTGCGCAGAAACGCTAAATTAAAGTCTGACATGGTTCCAAATGTATATTTGAAACTTAAAAACCAGGTGAGAACATTTCCTGATAAAAATCTCTCCATCATTCTCAATCTACGTGCTTCAGGTACCCCAGTGTCATTAAAGTGGTCTTCCATCTCTTTGATAAAGGCCTTAGGTGTTACCCCTGAATTTTCTGTGTATTTCTGCGGCTTGTAGTCATTTGAGCGAATTACTTGAATAAGTTGTGTGGGCTGATGACTGTCCTGTGGTGTTGAGCTTCTATCTACGTTCTTGCGAAATCCTTCCGTGTTTGTTGTTAATGGGCTCTCTGCTTGAGTCTGACTTCCTGCTATGCTGGGTTGGGGACTATGTGAGTCATCCTGCTTGTCTTTCAATGCTCCCGTTTTAAATATAGATGATTGTTCTAATGAGCGGAGTTCGGCTTTAATAATCCTGTCTGTCTGCTCTTTAAGTCTATTTTTTACTTCTTGCTCCAAAGCTTGAATACGCGTGTGGTTTTCGCCTACTGTTTTAAGAATGGTGGATCTTTCCTCTCTAGAATCAATATTCATTTTCTTCCAATCTTTCCTGATCTGTTCTTTAATCGTGCTTATTTTTTCTTCTATCTGGCTCTTATTTTCATCCTGATTATTTTCTATCTGGCTTAGCCTTTCGTCTAATGTACTCTTAAATTGTTCTTGTTCCGTTTCTAGGCTTTTCCACTGTTCCGCTGATTTTATCTCGAGACGGTCCATATCTTTGATTATGCCGGATATGTTCTCATCTACTGCTGATATTTGTTGTTGAATGACCCTGCCACTTTTCTCCATCTCCTTAAACCGTCCTTCCAACTTATCCTGAGCTATTTTGACCTCGCTTGTATTCATTGTGCATGCTATTTCAATCTGCTCTAATTTAGCTAACACCGTTTCATCGAGAATGCTAATTTTTTTTATCAAAAATACTTTCCATTTTTTCAATCTGCTCTAATTGTTTCTCATTATTTTTGCTTACATCAAGGGCCAGTAATATCATCTGTTGGTTTGTGTGCTCTTTCATCTCTGCGGTTAACGAAGCTAATTGGTTCGTGTTTTTATTATTTTGCGCCTCTAACTGTGAATTTATAGTGTCATTAATTTCACTCTTTAATAACCTAGCTTGTTCCGCCTGATATTCATTTTGCTCAATTCTACTGTTATTTAACTGTGTCCGCAATGATTCACTTTGTTCTAACAGTTTAGTATTTAGCGATTTACTTTGTTCTGACATTTTCGTATTTAGCGATTCACTTTGTTCTGACAGTTTAATTTTTAGCGATTCACTTTGCTCTAACATTTTCGTATTTAGCGATTCACTTTGCTCTAACATACTAGTGTTTATTTGTTCAGATAATTTTGTATTCAACGCTTCACTTTGCTCTAACATACTAGTGTTTATTTGTTCAGATAATTTTGTATTCAACGCTTCACTTTGCTCTAACATACTAGTGTTTATAGATTGACTCTGTTCTGATAATTTAGTGTTCAACGATTCACTTTGTTCCGCTAATTTAGTATCCAACAATTCCTGCGTTCTCCTCGCTGCGCTTTGAATGATCTCCTGGATCTGCGCCACCGTTGCCATGTTTTACAATTTATATGAGACATATGGGAAATGGCATACGCCAATGCCCTTTGACACGCACATACATCCAATGCACATTTAATTTCTTTATCCTACTCAGTTCATTTATTTTTACTTTTAATCCCATTAGTTGATTGCATCTCTGAGTAGTTCTAGTTTTACTCAATTTAATTTTAAACCCAAGCACACATTTAGTCATTAAACAGTTATCCTGATCTGATATTAACACTGACTAATTAACAAAGTATTAATTGTCATTTTAGGCTACAGCCTCCTAATATTTCCATGAGTTTGACTTTCTACACAAATCTAGTTTTAACTTTATCATTGGGCGCCCGGTATCACATCTTAATTTTACTTTAATTTAAAAGACAACAACGTGAACCGTATTTTACTTTGCAAACTCCTGATTTTAATTTATCTTTCACACATTTGGCGGTATCCACTTCGCCTCAACTACTTTTAATAAAATATCACTTCCCGGTGATTAAATACTGTCATATCTGCCTGCACTTGCGGCATGCCAGTTTTACTCAAATACGCCACTATTGACATGTGTAATCTCCCCGTTACACCACAGTGAATAGCCCCACCGTTGGCCGCCAGTTTTCACCTATGAACCCTTCAGAATAGCAGTGTTTTATGCAAGAATCTTGATCAAGGGGTCGCGTTCAGTTCATAGTGTGGTGTTTACGTCCGCCAAACTACGTGCTTTTCTGAGGCAAGGGTTATAGGATAAAAACTATAATTAAGAAAGAAAGGAGACAAAACGTAAGATAATAACAAGATTTAATAATTAATTTGTGCATAAAAGAATAAAACAAACAATAATAAACAAATCCTCCCTGAATTTTCCCCTGACAGGAATATTTATCACTTTGAGGAGTCAGACAGATCTCCCCTTTTCTAATAAAATGTGGATGCAAGTTCCACTATCTTGCATATGAATTTATGTTCGCGTGGTGACTATCTACGAGAAATGAGTACTTGGATGATCGTTCGTTCACAACGGGTTAACAGCCACGGTGCTCACGAACAATTATCTCGTAAATTAACGTTTATGGATATGGGCATAACATTAATAAAAATCCTTAAATCTAACTCTGACACACTCATTACAACTTTACTATTTACAGGCATCTCTCTGAGACCCTTATTAGTGTGGTGACACACTTAACCAAATGAGCTGCCACAATGGCCAGATACTCAACAACAAGGAAACACAGCGCCGCACGTGACTCACGGGTCACTGACATGGAAAATAAACATAGAATAAAGCAACAACAACAAACAACCTGGGTGGTTAAGATTACTTTATATTAACAAAAATTGCATGTTAAAGAAACGCTTCGAAGGTTATCGTATTTCGTAGGCAACTCCCATTTATTTAAACAATTTTACCATTGATCAGTTTCTCACATTTATATTTATTTTCAAGTAATTGGGAGCCAGACGTGCACTCCACTAATGATGAGCTTGCTTGCGAAACTCAGCCAGCCCTTGTGACAACAACTCACCCTTTCCATAATACCAGTCATGTCCCCCTTCCAGTGTATATAAATAGCCGACCAGCTGGACTGTTATCTCAAGGAATCAACAGCAACTAACATCTCCTCCAACTCAACATATGGTCAGACAATAATCACATATCCATAATTGTCCTCGCAAGGATACAATATGAATCTGGTACCAAGCTGACAGAAATCAGTCTCTGCTGAAATTCCCGCTTGTAATACCACAAAAATATACTCACAATATACACATCTGGGACTGACATAACGCCTTTCACATGGGTCTGCTGAATTAGAGCTCGCAAACATTTAACACAATAATTAAAACTTACGATAGAGCTGAATACTCTTCGTCACAAATTACATTGCTCCAAAGGCAGTAATCACACTGAATCTGATCAATAATAAATCTCAACAAAATTTAATTACCCTCCGATCTACTATATAATTAGATTAATTCAGTCCTACTTCTGAAACACGACATATCTCCGAGAGACGTTTTTAACCGCACTTCGTAACATAGGCGAACACGGCCGTTCACATAGATACGTTAGTTAACACAACACAAAGAAAAGAACCTTCCAAAAACTACAATTGTGCGAGCTGCTTCCAAGCAAAAGTGTGTCAGATCAAAACTAAATATACTACATTAATCACACAAGCAAAGTATTTACAAAAATATGTCCCATAAACCATACGTTAATTCAACAAATAATAAAATATTATTTTGTACTCATCTCTTTTTGTAGTCACCCGTCAAAGAACATCAGACGCCATTCCCCAACTGGATGGTTCTTTATCTCATATCAGCCATCTGGACGGAGTGTTGAGAATTCCAAACTTCCTCTGCAATCATCGATGTCATCCTTGCGCTGATACAAAAATTAGGTTATTATACACTTTATGTCTGACTACTAAATTCGCTTGTTCAGGTACTAAATTCCCTGTCACTGTTCGTTGGCGAATTATCGACGCTACTGCCCCTATAACTATAGTACAATGACTATCTATCACTGAATTTAACACTTTACAATGAATATCTTGTGTCCTCGACACACAAAATACAAGTCTACGTCCGTAGACGCACAGAATCAAAGTCCTGTGTCCTCGACACACGGAATGAAAGTCTACGTCCTCAGACGAACAGAATAATAATAATCTACGTCCGTAGACGCACAGAATAATAATAATCTACGTCCGTAAACGCACAGAATAATAATAATCTACGTCCGTAGACGCACAGAATAATAATAATGTCTTGGCTCTTCGACACACTTATAAATGAACTGGCCCTTGGGTCTAGATGGAGGGGGGTTTATGTAAAAATTTCTCGAAATAATTGTGATACAAGAATGAAATAAATATCACTGAACTCGTAATATTGCACAGGTCAAGAATATGCCCATTAATCCTAGAATCGATCGTAGAGATTTTGTCTAGGCGATTTCCCGCGTGAATGCTAGCCGCCGCGTACCCCAGCCGGAGTTGGCGCGCAAGTAGGCATTCTCTTCTCATTGGTTCTCCATTTTCTAATAATTTGGCGGTTTCTAGTAGATCTTGGCGTCTTGGGAGTGTCTATTTTCTTCATCAGCCATTCACGTTACTGCATCATATTTCTTCTAGGCGCGAATAACACAATGGACATACCAGAACCATGTCTCACCGCGCGTCGCTTCTAAAATTGAGGTAGCCACACCTGTCCTTGTGATACATCGCTCTGCTATTTCTTTTCATGGCTCAAGTATTTAGCCTTTTGTTAAACTGATGCAGGTATGTCCCTACTGTCTCCAACAAATGCTTGAAATTTCCTCATCACTGTCTGGCTACTTTCATGATGCTGGTTGAAATATTTATTAATTGAAGAAATAAAAAGTAGAATCATTTATCCAACATAGGGTAAAGGGTTCAATAGGGATATTAAACATGAATATGAGGTGCCCTTTGCTAGTGCTACCTCTGTAAAAAAAAAAACATTCAATTCGGTTTCACCGTGTTTGAATTGATATGGGGAATGGATTTGCACACATGCATGGCCGCTATTTGCAAACTATTGGGCTGATGACCTTGTAGTCAGTCTAAAGATGCTTTCCACAAAAAGGCATGTTGTTGCAAAATCCGGTAGAGATCAAATTATTAGAATGGTCAAAATTTGATTTAAGCTTTTAACATTTGGGTGGCCGTCATTCCGTTTCCGTCAAGATGGCGGCGATATAAAACATGACACTGAGGTGCCTTTTGCTAGTGCTACCTCTGTACCAGATTTCGTTCAATTCGGTTTCATCGTGTTTGAATTGATAGGGGGAATCGATTTGCACACATACTTGGCCACCATCTGCAAACTATTGGGCTGATGATCTAGCAGTTTGGTCAGCATATGCTTCCCACATAAAGATTTGTTGTTGCAAAATTTGGTAGAGACTAGATTATTAGGTTGGTCGTAATTACATTTTAGCCTTTAACATTTGGGTGGCCGCGATTACGCTTCCGTCAAGATGGCGGTGATATAAAACATGACACTGAGGTGGCCTTTTCTAGTGCTACCTCTGTACCAAATTTCATTCCATTCGGTTTCACCGTGTTCGAATTAATAGGGGTAATCGATTTTGAGACAAAGATGGCCGCCATCCGCAAACTATTAGGCTAATGACCTATTAGATTTGTCAAAGGATGCTCCCTCCATAAAGCTATGTTGTTGAGAAATATGGTAGAGATCGGATGATTAGGTTAGTCGTAATTTGATTTAAGCTTTGAACATTTGTGTGGCCGCCATTACGTTTCCGTCAAGATGGCGGAGATATAAAACATGACACTGGGGTGCCCTTTGCTAGTACTACCTCTGTACCAAATTTCGTTCCATTCGGTTTCACCTTGTTCGAATTAATAGGGGCAATCGATTTTCACACAAAGATGGCCGTCATCCGCAAACTATTAGGCTGATGACCTATTAATTTGGTCAAAGGATGCTGCCCCCATAAAGGTATGTTGTTGCAAAATTTGGTAGAGATCGGATGATTAGGTTAGTCGTAATTTGATTTAAGCTTTGAACATTTGTGTGGCCGCCATTACGTTTCCGTCTAGATGGCTGCGATATAAAATATGACACTGAGGCGTCCTTTGCTAGTGCTACCTTTGTACCAAATTTCGTTCAATTTTCGCTCACCGTGTTCGAATTGATAGGGGGGACAGACATTCAGAGTACACACACTCACACACACACACACACACACACAGACTCACACACACACATACACACACACAGACAGACACACTTTTTTTCGCCCTGTAGTGATCTCATAAGTCTACTTTCATTTTTTGCAAAAATCGAAAGTAGGCTAAAAATCTGCCTCATTGCGTAGTGGCTGGCATTCTTGAAAGTCACAGCGGAGGCCCGGGTTCGATTCCCAGCTCAGCCAAGAAATTTAATTTTCGTCTGAGAACTGGAAAGGGGTTCACTCACTCTCATGAGGCAAAACTGAGAAGAGACGGGTTCGATTACTATCTCAGCCATCCTAGAAGTGGTTTTCCTCTTCTACTCCAGGCAAATGCCGGGATGGTAACTTTACACTTAGGCCATTAAATCTATGTCTACAAGTTTGTGGTTTATGGTATTTACAATCTATATATTTACTAACAACCCACCACGGCTTCGCCCGGAACAGTTATGAATGCATTACGTGATAAGCGCTGTTTTTTCGATGTCAATGAACTACGACCTTTATGCTATCCGTTTTACGTCTCGTCATGATGGGTTAAAATCACTGACAGGACTGTTAATTATATTATCATGGAAATACATGTGTAACGAATTCTTATCAGACGTAATTTAAGAATGGCGAGGTGGATGAAACACAAATCCCCTTTCCGTCCAATCTAAAAACACTTATAGTGGGCGATGTATTGAAGATAGACATATGCTATCCCGGACTATTTTGTAGAACTTTCTATGCTGAACAATTCTTACACTCATAGTATATAGATATTTTAACGGTTTGCCCAGCGTAGGCTTAAAAAGCGCAAGGACGCCAGGTTCTTTCCTCGAACTTTTCACTGAAATTGTTACTGCATGGCTTCCTTTGATCATAAATAAATTATTTTCTACAGAACCCTTCCTCAAGATATCCTTTAGAGAATGGTGAAAACCGCATCAAAATCCATCCAGTGGTTCTCGAGATTACCTGTTACATCCAAGAATCGGGGTGAGTTAGCCGAGGTCGTTGCGGCATGACTGTTGGCAGTCGCTCACATCCGGGAGGCGAGGAGGTTCGAATCCCCCCGCCGGTAACCTTGAAGATGGTCTTCTGTGGTTTCCCATCTTCCTTCCAGGCAAATGCCGGGGTTGGTCCCTAACTATAGGCCACAGCCGCTACCTTCCAACTCCTCGACCCTCCCATCCAACATTCCTCCCCAACGGTACTTGTAGCTCACCCATTGGGTGTCCGTCTCGAAGCAGCTACAAAAACTGGCGAGCCGAACATGTCCTCGGACACTCCCGGCACTAAAAGCCATACGCTATAAAAATAAATAAATCGGGGACATTGTTTTATACGAAGTAGAGATTTAGTTACAGCAGTTATTATAAACTTGCGCAAACTTGTCAAGATTTGCTAGTCATGTGTGATATTTTGTTAAGATATTGTTAGTGGTTATTGACCTTCAAGTTTGCTTGTATAGTGTGATATGTGTGATTGTTAGTGAATGGTCAGTTTGGAATTGAATATGCACTTAGCTTATTGTTTGAGCGATGTGGGATCAGTTCTCCTCGTGCAACTTCTACCACTTCCACTGGCTACTCTGAATCAGAAAAATCTGATGATGATCACTTGGCGATCGAAACTGATCATCCAAAGTGAATTTATTTATGAATGTCATTTATAGGCTATTTTTAATCATTGGGGAATAAAACAATATAATTGGGCATAATCGTGTTGACCGACTGAAAAGCATGACATTTGATAACCTGTTTTGTTTTAGTGTCTGCAGTAGTGAGTGTATTTGTGAGTTAAAGGAAGGAAGGAAGCTTGTAGTTTAACGTGACCGTTAATCTCGCAATCATGAGCCACGGGACCTCCATTTTACGTGGAATCCGAACCACAGGACATGGCATTTCACTTCGAAAATCTCACATGCATTGACCGGGAATCGAACCCGGTCCGCCTTGGTGAGAGGCCAACAGCTTGACCACTGCGCCACCACGCCCCTTATTTGTGAGTTAGGTGAGGATTGGAAAGGAGGCAGCGTTCGTGACCTTATGTTAGGAACCATGTCGGCATTAGTCTGGAGTAGAAATGGGAAACCACGGAAAACACTGACTGAGGCGGGAATCTGTTCCAGCCCACAAACCACGATTGCTAGTCACAACGCAATGAGGTGGACAACTGTATTGCTAATCCGTCTGACAAATTTAACACACATCCAAAAGCACAGAGCTGATAACCATGATGGCCCCATCTCCTACATGAATGATGTGGCCATCACAGTGATAGCCTACCTGGTCGGTCCATAGTAAGGCCTCATTCTCATCATCCAATGTCGAGACCTTCCATTCCACCGGACAAGTTTATTGCCATGAGAAGCACAAGGCCATGCATGACAAGTATTGCTCAGCAAGCACCTCGCATAGTGTGCTAGAAATCCAACAAGCGTCATATACATTTCTTTGATTTCATTTTAACACATCATTTTAAAGAATTTAAGAAAATTATTATCAAAAATATATACCTCCGTAGCGTAGCGGTCAGTATGGTGAGCTGCCGCCCCGGAAGTCCTTGGTTGGATTCCCGGCTCTGCCATAAAATTTGAAAAGTGGTAGGCTCTGAGGACTGGAACGGGGTCTACTCAGTCTCAGGTGGTCCAAATGAGTAGAGGGGATTCGATTCCCACCTCAGCCATCCTCGAAGTGGTTTTCCGTGGTTTCCTACTTCATCTTCGGGCAAATGCCGGGATGGTCCCTACTGTAAGGCCACGGCTGCCTCCTTCCCTCTTCCTTGCCTATCCATCCCAATCGTCCCTTCCCTTCCCATCCCTCATGAGGCCCCTGTTCGCTTTGCAGATGAGGCCGCCTGGGCAAAATGCTGATCACATCTCCCCAGTTGTATCCCATTCGATCAAGTGTTTCCAGCTCTAGGACACTGCCTGGAAAGGCGGTAGTGGTGAATTCCCTCCCAGAGTCCATGGGAACCGCCAACCTGGAGGGTAAAATTGGCTACAAAAAGAAAGATATTAAATATATACACACATAAAGAACAGTTTTGCATATTGCCATAGAGCACAGTGGGGATGACAGTGAGGAGGAACTTGTTTATTAAGCAGATCAGAAGCATAGACATAGGCAGGCCATTCCATTCTCTGAATACTGATACGTGCTACCCCTAGTAACAAGTTCGTTAATTGGATCAAAGTAGGTAAAGCACAACACAAATGGTCCTTTAAAGAAATATTAGCTTTATTGCAGGTCATAAAGTTACTCCACACAATGAGCAAATAGAAACAATTAGCTGTCTTACTCAGCACTCTCGCCTCTTCCACTCGCTCCCGCAGTTAATCCCTCACTAATGAGACCGGTGGCTTCGGTAGAAATACCTGCAACACTGCCTTGAGTACACAAGCTACAGTTATTTACGATAGTATGGCATCTGGACACTTATATCATGCCGTAGAAAGACTCCCAGAATTCCACTTAACCTAAACCTCCATAATGAAGAAATCCCATTTGAATTGAGGTCCACATATTACAATGAATATTTCCATTCAACCTTTTCAGTTCCCGTGCCAATCCCCAGTCCCCTTCAACTTACTAGCGTCAGTTCTGATTCACTGTCTCAAATGTCAACGACCCCCGATGAAATCCAAAATATTTTAAAAAGTCTGCCCGCAAATAGATCTACCGGACCATCAGACATAAGCCCTATATTCCTGAAAAACACCTCTGCGTCTCTCAGCATCCCCTTATCCATGATACTCAACTGGTGCATGACTTCCGGCACTTCTCCTGACTCATGGAAATGAGCTGATGTCACACCTGTCTTTAAATCAGGCAGCAAGCATGAAATTTCCTCATACAGACCTATATCTATCGTCCCTATACTCTCTTCAGTCTTCGAAGGAATAATACATTGCCGTCTCCTCACTTTCACCAAACCACACCTCTCAGAAGAACAACATGGCTTCGTCCCTGGAAAATCATGTTTAACAAATCTGACTGTTCTGAACCATCACATAATTTCTGCAATAGATCCAAAATCTCGGCTAGATGTAATCTACGTTGACCTGGCCAAAGCATTTGATTCCGTGAACCATATCCTTCTCCTCCACAAGCTTGCTTCACGATACAACGTACATGGATCCTTCCTATCCCTAATACAAAGCTTCCTGTCCAATAGGCAACAACGGGTAGTGCTTCCAGGTTCTGTATCGTCCTGGCTCCCAGCCTTATCAGGAGTACCTCAGGGCAGTATCCTGGGACCCCTTCTCTTCGTGCTGTATATGGACGATATAAACACATGTGTGCAAAATTCTCCGTGTTCCCTTCTTCTATACGCTGATGACCTCAATATATTCAGAAAAATTTCCAATTCTGACGACCACGCTGACCTCCAGGAAGCAGTGAATACATGTACTGATTGGTTCAACAAATGGAAGTTATCTCCAAATCCGAAAAAGTGCTTCAATGAGTTTTTCTCACTACTGAAATCTGGAAATCAGGCGGACTATAAAATATGTGGAAATAAATTGGATACTGTTTCTCAGGTGAGAGATTTAGGAATTATTCACGATGATAAACTGACATTCTCTCCCCACATTGACCATATCAAATCTCGCGCAATGCGCAGTCTCGGCATTCTATACAGATTCACAGAAATTAAAGACCTCACTGCACTTAAATTATACTTCACCACATATGTTCTCCCTATCCTAGATTTCTCTTCTCCAATTTGGTCTACTACGGCAATAACCAATATTTCTAAATTGAACAGTGTCTTTAATTTCTTCATATCAATTGTCAAAGCTCGCAATCCTTCACTAAGGCACTTTGCCAAATCCGACATTCTAAATCAGCTCAATTTACTCGACCTGAGAAGCCGTCTACAATTTACTGACCTGTGTTTCCTACATAAAATTATGAATGGTTACACAAAATGTAACATGCTCTTAAGCTACTTCCCACTTCATGTTCCCTCCCGTTCAACACGCCAGAACCATTTACACCACATACCTCGCCCACGTCTTGAAGTACAGAAGCGCTCTATTTTCCACCGTCTACCTACCCTTAGCAACTCCCTTCCAAATATTGACATATTCTCTCCCTATCGAACATTCAAACATAACATTAGAAGATCCCTTTCACCCTCTTTTCCTAACCCTCCTAATCACTCACTACCCCAATCACTCCCTGCGCCCTTCCCGAGGTTTATCCCTTCGCCATCACTGCCAATTGTTATCTGTTATTGTTGTTGTTGTTTTTGTTAATATTACTTGAAATTGTTAAAATATTAGTGTAAAATGACCTTTTCATGGTTGTATCTAATAATTATTAAATAAATAAAAATAAATAAATAAATGCTTGAATACCGCACACTGCTTCGCTGTTCGCAGGCTAGGGAACAGTCCACTGGCTTTCGCAATTCACACAGCACTTCACCACAATAACCTCTGGCGCACAGTGAAACACACTCGCTCAGAAACACAGTCCGTCCCTCGCTGGCCAGGTCGCTTTAGTGGGGCTGGTGACTCAATGGATGTTTCCAGAGCAGAACAGGATTCACGGTTACTCGAGAAGTCCATTACCGGGTGGGTCGCGAAGGTTCGAGACGGTCTCTTTGGTACTGCCTGTCTTCTTGTTGCGCAAATCGCTGGTTAACACAGAGGCAGGGGGTAGCCCGGGGCGGACTGTGAATCACGCGAGGAGGTGATGAAGCAACCGCGCAGCCGTAACTTAACCATTGTCGTGAAGAAAGGCAACTGTGCGAGCGAGCGTTTTGCCCACGAAAGTGATATTTGGGCTGAAATTGTGAGCATAGCCTTTCATCACAGGTGCCAGGATATTATCCCAGTAACGTATGCCTGTCATACGGCCTGGGATGTACACAAGAGGGTTTCGGCGACCATACATGGTACCACCCCAAAACAATGCACCACCTCCTCCCTCTTGGTATCTGTCTCGGATGTATTGGTCGTGCATATGTTCACCAAATCGTCTCCACACTCGCACAGATCTATCCTCGTTGACACAGCCGATATACTCGTACGCAAGAACGATTAATGGGTTTGAGACCACTACGACTGTTGATCAGCAATATCTAAAACATTATTTGATGTGTGTACATTATAACAGATCTGATTTCTTCTTGGTTAACATTACTATATTTTTAGGAATATTTTAAAAAACAGTTTGATGATATATGTAAGTTTGTATTTAGTTCTGAGAAGACCATAAAGGATCACGTTACTAGATAGGGATACCCTTTATAGAAATGATCAATACCATAATCGTAGTACAGTTGACAACTTCTAGTACTTAATTTACTGACTTTTGGTGGTTCACTATGAACACCAGTGTGTATTTATTATTATTCTTCTTTTATACAGCACATATAACACATTGCTGGTACATCACTACGTAACTATACGGGAACCAAAGTGTGAAGCTAAATTTGAGACAATACTCGAACAGCCACTTCTAAGCTGGTAAGTCGCACCGATGAACCTCCGAACAATTGGGGTTGTTGAGAGTTAGTTTGTACTGGTGAGTATTCAGATCCGGTTTTTTAAGGCCTTGGAGCAAGATACTTACTATAGGATCACGCCCGTACTTGAGACAATACTTGGTTTGGCCTTTACCCGTTCTACATGCCATGCTTTACTTCCCCTCCGAAGGAAGGCATACTGAGGGATTTTTAACTCTCTTAAAAAACCGACGACTTTGACCGGGTTTGAACCCGCGATCTTGGGCAAAGAAGCTCAGCTTGCTACCAGCTATGCCACCGAAGCCACCCTCAAAGGAGATATTTAACGTTCCGGCCCGGCTCCAATGCATTTACGCCCCCTGCATGACAACTGACTGCGCCAGGATTCGATCCTGCAACCTTGGGAACAGTAACCATATCATAGATTTAGGGTATGTAAAAGAACCTTCCAATTGTGTGAAGCTAAATTTGTAGGTTAGATTTGATTAACACCCTATTAAGTTTAAACTTTCGCCGCCAGATGCCGGTTGCAATGGCATCTTGTAGCCAATTTCACATCTAGGTGTCGTTGACTGTAGCATTTAGTAGCAAAAGTAGGAACTACTTGAAATTGATCGTCTGCAGTCCTTACCTGAATTACAGACTAATACAGCCATTACAATTAACTCCGGTTTTCAGACACATTCTACGCACACCCAAAGTACACGGGGCTACATGATCGCCTTGTCGCAGCCCCTAAACTGAGGAACCAACCAACCAATCTCTCCTTTGAGGCAAAATTCTGGCACCCCGGCGTCTCTAAAAGCCGCAGTAGTTAAAAGGGACGTAAAACCAATAAAATTAACATAAAGATTTCTTTGTATGAAAGTTCTCTCCAATCATGTGATCAGTCAATCAATTTCAAACAAGTTAGGTTGGTTGGTTCCTTAGTTTAGGGGCTGGGACAACGTGGTCATATAGCCCCCGCGTACTTTGGGTGTGTGTAGAATCTGTCTGATAACCGGTGTTAATTGTGATGACTGTATTAGTGTGTGTTATCTGTTTTTAATCCAAGTAAGGGACGCAGGCGATAATTTCAAGTAGTTCCTACTTTTGCTACCAAATGCTACCGTCCACGACACCTACCTTGCGGACTTGGCTACTAGATGTCATCGCAGTCAGCACCAGGTGACGAACGTTGGAACTATTACAGCGTTATCAATTCTAACCTACAAATTTTGGCTTCGCACAAATGTAGTTAGTGGAAGGTTCTTTTTCATGCCAAAATCCTTTGACATTGGACCGCTGGCTTTACTTCCCCTCCGAAGGAAGGCATACTGAGGGATTATCAACGCTCTTAAAAAATCCAACTACTTCTGCCGGGTTTGAACCCGCGAACTTGGGCATAGAAGCTCAGCATGCTACCAACTACGCCATCTATGCCACTTTAAACCAGTTAAACAGATAATTTGTTCAAAATTGAATGACTGATTACTTGCTTCGCTGACTGATTCTTGTAGATTAAATCACTTTAAAATTAAATACGGATTCCCTGTCTTTCAGCTCATGGCAGCCGGAATTAATATAGCACGTTTGCGCAGCAGATAACAATCTTAGCGTTATTGCACGCGATACTGAAGAGAATCCACTATCGCTCTAAATTAATAGCCCCAGCCAAGAAAATCCAATTTATCTGCAGTAGCGGGATTTCCTGCAGGCGAGAGTCTTGAGGAACGAGACTGGAATATAAGAACGAGTGAGGCAGTATACGGCCAGGAATCGCGGATGAGCCAACATGGGGTAGAAGAGCGTGCGAAATAGGAAGCGTTCACATCACCGCAGTCTAGGGAAAACAGGCAAACCACGTCAGGTGTGATGGTATCTTATCGCTCAATCTCGCCTGCGCCCTGATTTGGCTACTGCGCGATGACAGTAGCGCCAAGTGACTGACAGGAACTCTGATCACTAGGGCCCGGATGTTAATGCCGTATAGAAGTTTATAAAATGCACTTACAATTTTCAAAAATGACTGTAATAAATGACCTATAAATTCGAAAAATGCACTATAAAATGGAGAAAATGATCTTATAATAATAAACTCACCAATATTTTAAAAATGAAATCTTAAGCTCAAACTGAAAAGTCAATCAAAATAAATTTCTAGCACTTAACAAAAGGTTTATGTTCACTTTAGTCTGAGTTGCACTGCACTACGAATGTCATTCTGATGTTGTCAAATGTAAATGATCTGCGGGTTATCAGCCAACAAGTTTTTATATCTCGAAAAGCTGATGTGATCGGAGCGTACTTGAAGTGAGGAAAATCCTCCTCAATCGCATCCATGCAGTAGTTTTCATCAGAAAGAATGTTTGAGATTTTTCAGAATGTTTTATGCCCTGTGTTTCAGTCAAGCACTTTTTTCAGTTTTGATGCAATACCCGCATCAATTTCGCCACGATTGTTGCTAAGACTAGTTTCCACCCGGTTGATTAAGGTAATGGAATCAATATTTCAATATTTTAAATTATCTTATGGGCCTATCAGCTACTAGCTTCTTCTTAACTCTGAGACACGTAACTCCCTTACATAAAACTGTGACATGACTAAATTAGAAAAAACAAGTAGTTCTGTGAAGAACTATACAGCCTATTTTCATATATCCTGCTCATGTTAATTGTCTCTATCAACATACAAAATTTCAGTTTAATTGCTGTAACAGATTCGTAGATATTGAGAACCGTCTAAATATTTCATATGGTCGCCAGGATGGATTTTTATTTTTGTACTATTACATTAAGATTATTGTGTACGTGTGGTATTCAAGCTTCAATCGCATGATTAGAAAACAAGAAGTAAATACGAGATTTTAAAAGTACGCACGCCAGCCATCTTGTAATTATGCAAACAAATGAAATAAATTACATGCCAGTGAATCAACATTTGTATAAGCATTTTACGTGCAACGTTTCACGGCACTCAGATAGTTAATTCGCGAGAAACGTCCATTTAAATATTTATACTTCGCGTCGCCGCCATGTTGGATTTGTGCTCACCAGGTTACTGAAAGTCCTATAGGTGAACATATGTTCATAGTCTCTATGAACATAAAAAAAATCAGTTTGGTTGCTGTAAAAGATTCATAGATATTGAGAACCGTCTAAATATTTCGGAAGCTCACCATTTAGGATTGTTATATGTATAGGCCATAGAGTTATGTACCATTCAAGGACAATTATTGCCTAGCTTCATTATTCAAATTTCACTTCGATCACACGATTACGACACAAGAATAAAAACTTAATTTTAAAATTTCGCACAGCCGCCATCTTGAGGCTATGCAATAATTGAATTAAATTAGATGGCAGTGCATTACAATCTGCAAAATCATTTACTGTACCGCATTTCACTGCGCTCAGAGAGTTAAATCACGAGAAAAGTCTATTAAAATATTTCAAATTCGCTTGGTCGCCATGTTCGTTTTGTACTTTACAGGTTTATGAAATATACATAGTTAAACTTGTATCAGTACCCTTTATCACCGTACAAAATTGCATGATGATATCTGTAATAGTTTCGGAGATATGGAATGTCAGTGAAATATTTCGCACAGCCGCCATTTTGAGGTTATGTAAACAATTGAACTAAATTAGACTCCAGTGAATTACAATGTGTATAAACATTTGCTGTACCAAGTTTCATTACGTTTGGATGGTTAAATCGCGAGAAATGTCTATTTAAAAGTCTCAATTTCGCTTGACCGCCTTGTTGGTTTTGTAGTCACCAGGTTTTTGAAAGTCTCATAGGTGAACTTCTAGTAGTGCCCTTTATCACCGTACACAATTTCAGGGCGATATCGGTAATAGTTTCGGAGATATTGAATGCTAGTGAAGTATTTCGCACAGCCGCCATGTTGGATTTGTGAGACGTAACAAAATTTGAAGGGCACGGTCGAGGTCGCCGGGAATAGTGCTATGAACTTACCGAGTTTCATTGAAATCGCTCCAGCCGTTTAGATTTTATTAGGGACACACACACACACAACTCTCTCACTCACACACACACACACGCACACACACGGACAAAAGGTGATCTCATAAGCCTATTTTTTCAAAATTGAAAATAGGCTAAAAATGACCTTAAAAGGCTGCTTTCTCTAAAATATGACCAAAAAATCTACCAAGCTCAAAAAAATGCTCTTAAAATGGAAAAATAGCAAAAAATGCAAAAAGATGCAAAACAAGATGTTCAGTAAAGAACATATAGCCTACTTCCTCCTAAATGCATGGGTATTGTTATAACTCTTTGTCCTTTTCAAGGAGTATAATTGATTGTTGGTTGTAGTAGCTTGTTGAAATACAACGTGCTATAGGGATATTAAACATGAATATGAGGTGCCCTTTGCTAGTGCTACCTCTGTAAAAAAAAAAAAAACATTCAATTCGCTTTCACCGTGTTTGAATTGATCCGGGGAATGGATTTGCACACATAAATGGCCGCTATTTGCAAACTATTGGGCTGATGACCTTGTAGTCAGTCATAAGATGCTTTCCAAAAGGCATGTTGTTGCAAAATCCGGTAGAGATCAAATTATTAGGATGGTCGAAATTTGATTTAAGCTTTTTACATTTGGGTGGCCGTCATTCCGTTTCCGTCAAGATGGCGGCGATATAAAACATGACACTGAGGTGCATTTTGCTAGTGCTACCTCTGTACCAAATTTCGTTCAGTTCGGTTTCACCGTGTTTGAATTGATAGGGGGAATCGATTTGCACACATACTTGGCCACCATCTGCAAACTATTGGGCTGATGATCTAGCAGTTTGGTCAGAATATGCTTCCCACATAAAGATTTGTTGTTGCAAAATTTGGTAGAGACTAGATTATTAGGTTGGTCGTAATTACATTTTAGCCTTTAACATTTGGGTGGCCGCGATAACGTTTCCGTCAAGATGGTGGTGATATAAAACATGACATTGAGGTGGCCTTTTCTAGTGCTACCTCTGTACCAAATTTCGTTCCATTCGGTTTCACCGTGTTCGAATTAATAGGGGGAATCGATTTTCACACAAAGATGGCCGCCATCCGCAAAATATTAGGCTAATGACCTATTAGTTTGGTCAGACGATGCTCCCTCCATAATGGTATGTTGATGCAAAATTTGGTAGAGATCGGATTATTATGTTAATCGTAATTTGATTTAAGCTTTGAATATGTGTGTGGCCGCCATTACGTTTCCGTCAAAATGGCGGCGATATAAAACATGACACTGAGGTGCCCTTTGCTAGTGCTACCTCTGTACCAAATTTCATTCCATTCGGTTTCACCGTGTTCGAATTAATAGGGGGAATCGATTTTCACACAAAGATGGCCGCCATCCGCAAAATATTAGGCTAATGACCTATTAGTTTGGTCAAACGATGCTCCCTCCATAATGGTATGTTGATGCAAAATTTGGTAGAGATCGGATTATTATGTTAATCGTAATTTGATTTAAGCTTTGAATATGTGTGTGGCCGCCATTACGTTTCCGTCAAGATGGCGGCGATATAAAACATGACACTGAGGTGCCCTTTGCTAGTGCTACCTCTGTACCAAATTTCATTCCATTCGGTTTCACCGTGTTCGAATTAATAGGGGTAATCGATTTTGACACAAAGATGGCCGCCATCCGCAAACTATTAGGCTAATGACCTATTAGATTTGTCAAAGGATGCTTCCTCCATAAATGTATGTTGTTGCAAAATTTGGTAGAGATCGGATGATTAGGTTAGGCGTAATTTGATTTAAGCTTTGAACATTTGTGTGGCCGCCATTACGTTTCCGTCAAGATGGCGGTGATATAAAACATGACACTGAGGTGGCCTTTTCTAGTGCTACCTCTGTACCAAATTGCATTCCATTCGGTTTCACCGTGTTCGAATTAATAGGGGTAATCGATTTTGACACAAAGATGGCCGCCATCCGCAAACTATTAGGCTAATGACCTTTTAGATTTGTCAAAGGATGCTCCCTTCATAAAGGTATGTTGTTGAAAAATTTGGTAGAGATCGGATGATTAGGTTAGTCGTAATTTGATTTAAGCTTTGAACATTTGTGTGGCCGCCATTACGTTTGCGTCAAGATGGCTGCGATATAAAACATGACGCTGGGGTGCCCTTTGCTAGTACTACCTCTGTACCAAATTTCGATCCATTCGGTTTCACCGTGTTCGAATTAATAGGGGCAATCGATTTTCACACAAAGATGGCCGCCATCCGCAAACTATTAGGTTGATGACCTATTAGTTTGGTCAAAGGATGCTGCCCCCAAAAAGGTATGTTGTTGCAAAATTTGGTAGAGATCGGATGATTAGGTTAGTCGTAATTTGATTTAAGCTTTGAACATTTGTGTGGCCGCTATTACGTTTCCGTCAAGATGGCGGCGATATAAAACATGACACTGAGGTTTCCTTTGCTAGTGCTACCTTTGTACCAAATTTCGTTCAATTTGCGCTCACCGTGTTCGAATTGATAGGGGGGGGGGACAGACATTCAGAGTACACACACCCACACACACACACACTCACACACACACATACACACACACACACACACACAGACAGACACACACAGACAGACACACTTTTTTTCGCCCTGTAGTGATCTCATAAGTCTACTTTCATTTTTTTGCAAAAATCGAAAGTAGGCTAATAAAAATGACATATTTTAATACCGGGTGGCCTGTCCGGAGTTTCTATGTATTTCAGCAATGTTTTAGACAGCTCATAAAAAAGATGACATGTCATCAACATCCTGACCCTACTGATCACCATCTCACCTAGTCTGACACTGCGTGTGGGCATACAATAGAATCCCTGTTATCGGATTATAGAATGCTTTTCTGTCTGTCAACGTGATTGTGTCCAATTATATTAAGGGGGAGTACAATTATTTAAACACTTTGACCTGAGATAAATGTTACATTACTAATTTTGCACTTAACAATATAATATGGGCAATGTGGCTCAGGCATGGATAGCATTTCTACAGTAAAGGACTCTGTTGACATCGAATATAGATTTAGGTATTAGGAAGTCATTTTTGAAAGCCTTTGTTTGGAGCGTGGCGCTCTATGGAAGTGAAACTTGGACTATTGGTGCAGCAGAAAAGAGGAGAATTGAAGCGTTTGAAATGTGGTGTTACAGGATAATGATTAAGATCAGATGGGTAGATATGGTTACAAGCGAAGAGGCAATAAGACGAGTGGGAGAGGAGAGATGTTTCTGGCAAATGGTACTGAAGAGAAGAGATAGGTTGGTAGGACACCCATGAATAGCAAGCTCAGTTATGGAAGGAAGGGTCGAGGACAAGAACTGTAGGGGTAGATCAAGGTTAGAATATGTTAAACAGATTACCTCGGATGTAGGGTGTGGTAGCTATGTAGAGATGAAAGGATTAGCTCAGGACAGGGAGGCATGGAGCGCTGCATCAAACCAGTCAAACGACTGAAGACTCAAACAAGTGAATGGATTATTGTAGCAAAACTCACCTCAAAACCTAAGTGCATCACAGTAGTACAGAGCTACATACTTATCAGTCAAGCTGATGATGAAGATGTTGAAAAGGTATACTTGGAAATAGATGAAGGAAAAAGGAAAGAGGCTTTTAGTTTTACGTGACCGCTGATCATGAGCCACGGGACCTCCTATTTACGTGGAATCCGAACCACAGGACATGGCATTTCACTTCGAAAATCTCACATGCATTGACCGTGAATCGAAACCGGTCCACCTTGGTGAGAAGCCAACAGTTTGACCAGTGTGCCACCACGCCCCCAGAAATAGATGAAATTGTGAGGTATATCAAGGGTGACGAAAATGTTATAGTAATGGGAGATTGGAATGCTGTGGTAGGGAAAGGAAGAGAAGGGAAGATAGTAGGAAAATTCGGATTAGGTGAAAGGAATGATCGATGTAGCAGGCTGATGGAATTCTGCACCGAGCACGAGTTGGTCATAGCTAACACCTTATTCAATAACCACAATGCAAGAGTATACACATAGATGAGACCAGGAGATACAGGACGTTACCAAGCAGAGATTCCGAATCCAGATTTTGGATTGCAACACATATCCCTGAGCTGACATATATATAACCCCTGGCACTACAGCCCATGAAGGTAGGCCTACCAAGCGATCGCTGCCCAGCCATTTGCCTGCAGATATTGGGTTGACACGTGGTCAGCGCATCGGGTCCCCTCAGCCATTAATCTTGGTTTTCATGATCGGGGCGCTGCCTCACTGTCAGAAGCTACTCAATTGTTCTCACGAGGCTGAGTGCACCCTGTTCCAGCCCTCACGTCAGTTTCTAAAATCCCTGACGGAGCCGGGAATCGAACCCGGGGCTTCCAGGTGAGAAGAAGGCGCGCTACCCCAACACCACGGTGACGGCGAGCTGACATAAGCTCTGACCACAATCTGGTTGTTAAGAAATGCACCCGCGATCTTGGGCATAGCCACCGAAGCCATAACAACACTTTAAAGGTTTGTGGAAGACAAAAAGGGTGCGCAATATAGTTTGGCACATACTGTGTCCATCAGAATGCTGCTCCCGTTCCAGTTGAGACGATCATGACCTGGCCATGCTAATGTATGGCCAAGAAGCTGTCGTGTGTCCTGACCAGCTACCCCCACTTGTGATGTATGTAATGACGCCTACCAAGGCGCTGTCTGGCACACAGTGTCCCGTTGGCTGACGTGAGTGGGAGCCAGATACCACTCTCTCATCTTATCCAGTCCAGTGTATCGAGAGTCTTCCTAGAGAATATCTAATGTGAAAATCCACAGCCAGTCGATCGACCGGGTCAGGGATGGAATGAATGAAGCTGCCATCTAGCGGCGAGGAAATGAACTGTGTCGGCTGCCGAAGCCTGTCGCACTCCCCTGGGAATATCATTAAATGAATGAGAGTTGAAATGGAATGATAGTGGAGAGTGTTGCTGGAATGAAATTTGTGACAGGGAAAACCAGAGTACCCGGAGAAAAACCTGTCTGCCTCCGCTTTGTCCAGCACAAATCTCACATGGAGTGACCGGGGTTTGAACCATGGACCCAGCGGTGAGAGGCCGGTGTGCTTCGGCATAAACCACGGAGGCTCGAATATCTAATGTACTGTACCCACACATCATTTCCCAATTGAAGCGATCATTCACATTTCCATATAAAGGCACTATGTTGTTGTTGTTGTTATTGATTCTTTAGGGGTTTGCGACATCGTGGTCACGTAGCTCCATGTACTTGGGTGTGTGTAGAATTTGTATAATAACCTGTGTCACTGTGATATCTGTTTTATGAAATGAAAAATCTGCATATATTAATAAATACAGGAATTCGCACAATGTGCATTATAATTCATCTATTATATAATACGCTAAGATCATCCGACAAAAAACTCAAGCTCTTAAACCAGAAGGAGTTAAAAGGTGCGTTTAGCACCTAATTCTTCCAAATCGTCTCAATAGTACAGGAAAAATCTTGCATTTCTTGAAAAGTCCACGAAAATATAGATTTTTTAAAAAGTGTGTTTAAAAGTACATTATGCAACGAGCCTATAATGGCAATAATTAAGACACGAGTATGTTTATAAAACGAGCGTATGCAAGCTTTTAATTTCCATACGAGAGTCTTAATTACCATTATAAGCGAGTTGCATACGACTGTTTATGTTCGACGATAATTATTATAACTATTTTATGTTCGAACACAAATATTCATAAATATCTGTCGAGATTTCGCCAGATTTATGTACTGAACTGAGCGCATTGGGACGCAGACAATGCCTTGTATTTGTCCATGGCTTCCTCGATACCCCACTATGACACTAGGCAACGCAGTGAAATTTAAATTAGAAGGCCTTGGAAGTCAGCGCAGGTGCGTTGCTATCCTCACCTAATTGGTCAAACAACTGATTCTTGAGCTGTGATTGGTGGGAGAAACTGTTTCATAATGAAAAATAGTGTTATAATGACCATCATTATGATACAGTTTTCTCATATAATAGTCAGGGTCGAACATAAACAAATAAACAAGACGATAGCCCCTGGCAGAATTGTGTCGTGTCCAGCCGCATAGCACTAGGGCCGGCCGGGTAGTCTGTACACATGGGGCGCACACAACCCATTGTGCATTGAAAAGAACATTAAAACAGAATTACCCGCAACAGTGACGACTTCATAAATAAAAGTGAGTAAATTAAACAAATAAGCATAAGAGTAATGTTTAATGAACATGTGAGCTTTCTCGCACAGGTCCCTTACTATGAATAATGTCATGATTTAGTTGGTGCAGAACATTGTCACATAGCCCACCACAACACTTACACACACATTCCAGTCCCGGCAAGTGGAAATTTTCTCTGGCATATCAGGTGATGAAAACCATGTACCGCAAACCTAGTTACTATAATTATGTTGGAGGTCGTAGTTTGATGTCTGCATTAGTGTGTGTATCCAAATTCTCTGCACTCCACAGGCAGATTGGTTTCGTAATTGGCCATCACGTAGCTCAGTGGTTAGCATTCATGGGAGTCCGGATTTGCAAAGATGTTCTGGTCTGAGGTCTGGAACAGTATACACTCGGTCTCGTGTGGCAGCACTGACAAGTGGTGGGTTTCATTCCCACCTCAGTTGTTTTCCATGCTTCCTCATTCCTACTACAGGCAAATGCTGGTACGGTTCCTAATTTGTGATATTGTTAACTCATTTGGGGGGATTTGGACATATTAGTCATCATTCCCGTGTAGTTGGGTGTGTTTTTAACTTGCCTGATAACCTGCATTGGTGTGGTGACTGTAGTAGTAAATCAAACCGGGGTTCATTTATTTATTTATCGTATGGCTTTTAGTGCCGCGAGTGTCCGAGGATATGTTTGGCTCTCCAGAGGCTGTAGTTGCTTCAAGTGGACACCCATGGGGTCAGCTACAAGTTCCTTTCAATTTCAAGTAGCTCCAACTTTCCCTACCAGATGCCACTGATACCTAGTGGTGAACGTTGGAACTATGATAGAGCGTTCCAACGAAATCTAACCTAGAAATTTAGCTTCACACAAGTTTAGTCTGTGGAAGGATTTTTACATGCCATAAATCTATGACATGGGACCGCCGGGTTTACTTCCCCTCCGAACGAAGGCATACTAAAGGATTTTAACGCTCGTAAAATATCCGAAAACTTGGACCGGGTTTGAACGCGCTATCTTGGGCACAACAGTTCAGCATGCTACCAACTACAACCAAGAATGCTAGCCCCTACACCACGAGGTGAATGCGGAATTAGAAAGCTGTCGTTTGTATCTATCGCTTGAGTTACGAGGAAGAGAAGAATTAAAATAAAGTAGACCTTGAGTGCGCTTTCATGAATAGTGTCAAAGCTTAACATCCTTTAACTCTTAAACCGTACGACCCAAACTTCTGAACCTTTTATGACACTGTAGCAATAGAAACTAACCATTTATGGTTTAAAAGCCATTTTTCATTGTTGCCTTAGTAAACATAGTTTGATGTTGATGAGTGTACATATTGTAAATACTTTCACTAATACTTTCAGATATAGATTTTATATAGTTTTAATAACAAAATGTATATCCGCCTTAGTCAATACATAAACGAAAATAATTTATAATTACACTTGCTCCTGGTACATGTTTCGGGGATTAATTGCTTTTATCCCCTTCATCAGCCAAGACAAATATCCGAAGAAAGATATAAGATAGCGTAGCACTCAAAAAATAAATAGCTATTTAACTTAATATGGTGCACCATATAAGTAGGTCACAGGAAATTGTTGAGCAAAACTAATAACATATATGTAACAGCGATGATATTCAGCCATCAAAACACAGAGAATCAGTGGACAGTTAACTCGTAAATCCGCTCCAAAACACTGGTCGAAGCTGGTGAAGTATTGTGATTTTTGCCAATTCAAGCTTCGACCAGTGTTTTGGAGCGGATTTACGAGTTAACTGTCCACTGATTCTCTGTGTTTTGATGGCTGAATATCATCGCTGTTACATATATGTTATTAGTTTTGCTCAACAATTTCCTGTGACCTACTTATATGGTGCACCATATTAATTTAAATAGTTATTTATTTTTTGAGTGCTACGCTATCTTATATCTTTCTTCGGATATTTGTCTTGGCTGATGAAGGGGATAAAAGCAATTAATCCCCGAAACATGTACCAGGAGCAAGTGTAATTATAATTTATTTTCGTTTATGTATTGACTAAGGCGGATATACATTTTGTTGTTAAAACTATTTAGTACGTCAATACGGAACCATCATGGAAACTAGTTTAAATAATAGAATAGATTTTATAGCCTAAGTGTAAAGAATCTGATGATGATCGTTTGACGATCGAAACTTTTCATTCAAGAGTATTTGTTAATCTCCTGTACTTTTTTTTTCAGGATTAGGGGATAACCCACAAATGGGTACAATCGTGTTGACCGACATAAATTTACATAAACTAACCCTATTAAAAGTCTCAAATGCTAAGAAATAATTGTCCTAATATTTCAATTGAAAATTTATTTAAACAAACTTCTAAGGCTCAATCCATTGCACCAGTTTTATACGTTAAAAGTTCAGATTTCATTGGAACACCTGCAAATCTCTGAAAACCTCACATCTTAGGGATAAGGAGAAAAGCACTCAAAATATGGCTAAATTAGCATTATTGAAGGAGGGATGGGACATCACCTTAATTGATTACATTAATCATTTATTAAGACGTTGGGTATGTTTTCAGCCCAACCGGCAAGTAACCGAGGTGCATACACTTAAACAAATTATGTCGAAGAGCATTACAAGGTGTTCCCAGAGAAACAAGTCGTTAAGTAGGCAAGAAGACTGATGCTCTTGTTCCAGTATTCAAGTGATAGCATGTACGTGTGAGGCGAATAGTAACAGCAGAATACATCTCACTCCGGTCAGGTATGTCTTGTGAATCTCTTTAGTGGTAATACACATACCCACAGGGTGTAGGCATCTAAATACAACTACAGTACTTTATTTCATACATAGGGTGTCCTCGAATTGAGTGCAAATTTGTCTTCAGATGGTAGAGAACATTCATACTAGTATTCATCTTCTTCTTTTGAATGGCCTACTAACAATGAAAGTATAAGGTAAGACAAGTTGAAACCTATCTTGAAACTTCGTGGAAGTTGTGAGGTTTGAAGCCATTTTTCAGTGTTGCCTAAGTAAACAAAAGTTTGGTGCTTTTCAGTCGGTCAACACGAATGTACCCAAAAAGAGCTGGGTTATGTCCTAATCCTGAAATAAATTACATGACCCAGCTCTTTTTGGGTACATTCGTGTTGACCGACTGAAAAGCACCAAACCTTTGTTTATTTTGTGGACGCAATCGTTGTACTAACTTATTAGAGGACAACGTGCGGAAAATCAGCCACCAGATTGAATTTCAAGGCTCCGAAATCATATAAATCAATGGGAAGTTGCGAGTACTATACATGTTGGAACGGACAGCCCTGACGGCTCAGGCACTCAAGGCCGATGGGAAGCAGCTGCATGCTCCAGTCAGCATATACGACCCACCATGTGACTATTGCGAGTGCCAGAGATGTCCAGCTACGCCAGCCGTCATGCCTGCGTACCAGGATGTCAGGTACGATTTTGGAGCCTTGCAGTTCAATCTGGAGGCTGATTTTCCGCACGTTGTCCTCTTATAGTACAACGATTACGTCCACAAAGTTTCAAGATAGGTTTCGACCTGTCTTAGCTGATACTTCCCTTGTGAGAACAATGCTTGTTAACTGCTAGGTTTTGAGTTTTTCTCAATACTGACATACCTTTACCCGGTGTATTTCTCTTCTTCCCTCTGAACAGGGAGTGCCTTTCCTTAAAGGTTCATCCTGAAAACCACGGCCTTCCTTGAGAATATGTCTCACAGTTTGTTTTCCTTGTAGGTCTGTTACACCCAGTTCTTCGATGTCCTTCTCAGCTTCATTCAGTCAAGTGGTACGAACCTTCTTGTTTCTCCAGAAGGTGAACAAGTGGTGGTCAGTCTCATTGAAGGCAGTCTTGCTACACGACCATAACAATCCACAGTTGTAGCCCTCCAAACAAGCAACTCATTGTTGAATACATCCTTCAATGTTATAGACTAGGCCTTCTAAGAACACTATTTCTTTAGGGCAGTCATGGGCAAAGTACGGCCCTTGAGCTAGTCTAATCCGGCCCGCGACATGGTTTCGAATTTAGGTCATATTTTCTGCTCTGTGTACCTAGAAGTAAAAAACTGTTTCAATCTCATTGTGTTTATGCGTTTTGTGTAGAGCTGATTGAGTTACAATGTAACAATCAATTGAAGCAACTATTCCTCAACGTTTCGAAAATTGAGTTCTACACAAAGCCCTATCAAAATCAAGCTTCCCAAACTTGAAATCTCATGCACAGAAGATAACTGCCTAGTTCACATCTTCATATATCTGTGAACAGGTGTATTCTACAATGAAGCTTCGCAAAAATAACGTCAAAAATAGATTACCAGACCACCATTTAGCTGCGCTAATAAGAATCAACTCATCCCAGTTTCAACCAGATTATAAAAAACAGTCACATTTTCACTTGTCACATAATTCTTCCTCTTCTAACAAATAATGATGTGTTCATAGTGCAAAGATTAAGGGCTAAAAATAAAGTTCACCAGAGCTAGGAAATACGTGTTCCGAGGGGCCTCAACGAACCAAGAAGAAGGTGTGTTCCTTTTTCCTAAGTTTTCTACCACTGTAGCCTATAAGTTTTGTTTGATTTAAAATTCTGAAATATAATTTTATAATCTTTCTGTCTACATGTGTTGTTTTTATTATCGGCCCACCTTGATTATTTTGTAGCCTATTGAATACGGCCCTCTCCCTAAAATGATTGCCCATGTCTGCTTTAGGGGATATGGACTTGGGAATGTATTAACATTGTACCTCTAGCGAAATAGACTTGGTAATTTACGTATCATCAACCTTTAGAGATATGCACTAAGACTTTTAGGTAAATAAAACATAATAATGTATAAGAATAAATTCTTGATTTATTCTTAAAAATTGCAATCCTTTCGAACCCAGTTCATCACTGAATTTTATTGTTGGTGTATTTTAATTAATTTCCGTTGTTTTCTCTACTTTTCCTAACGTAGCTGGTTGGTTGGTTCCTTAGTTTAGGGGCTGCGATAACGCGGTCATGTAGCCCCATATATTTTGGGTGTGTGTTGAATTTGTTTGATAACCGGTGTGAATTGTAATGACTGTATTAGTGTGTGTTATCTGTGATTGAAGTAGAAAGACTGCAACCGATTAATTTTTCAAGGTGTTCCGCCAAATGCTACCGTCCATGACACCTAGCTGCTCAATGCCATCACAGTCAGCACCTGGTGGCGAACGTTGGAACTAATATAGCATTATAAAACTAACCTACAAATTTTAGAGGAAGTTTTTTTTTCATGCCATAAATCTATGACATGGGACCGCCGGCTTTACTTCCCCTCCGAAGGCATACTGAGGTATTTTTAACGCTCTTAAAAATATCCGACGAATTTCGGGTGGGTGTGAACCCACGATCGTGGGCATAGAAGCTCAGCATGCTACCAACTACGCTACCGAAGCCCATTTTCCTAACTTGAGGGATACACTAAACACTTCTTACGATGTGCCGGCATGATGACACTCTGTAGGCTGATGATTGTTGGCGGTGGATGAGTGGTTATGGTGTCGGACTACCAACCCCCAAGCTTGCAGGTTCGCTCCTGGCCATGTTAAGTGATTTTTTGAAAGGCGATAAAAATCATGGCACGCATGCCATACGTTGTTGGCATGTTAAAGGAGCGATTTGAATTCAGTAGGCCGTGTTCATAATGGCAAAATTAATTTCAGAATTTTCCGCCAACACAAAGTTCCTCCTTCTTCTCTACTAGAAAGCGCTCTAGTGTCAAGGACCTTAGATATCTGACCTCTTTGACTTTCATAGCGTTCCAACGAACGACAAAATTCGACAACCAAGCTGCCCTCTGGGCATCAAATAACAAAGCAATAACAAAGACCATACGATATTACTATTATTACCGGACACTCAATATCCAGTCGATTAGATTAGCAGTTTACCTTTTCTTGCACTACGAGCACTAGTGTGTCAATTAAACTCAACCATATTCGGCCGATTAGATTAACAATTTTCGTTTTCTACCACTACAAGCGCTAGTGTGAGTCAATGCAGAGTTACACTTAAACTTTTACAACTGTTTTCGGTGTTCAGATTTTTCAAAAAATCATAACATGCCAGAAGATATTGAACCAAGGAACACATTAAAGAAAGATTTATGTAAACGAGTTAATTTGGCTAGGATTTGAATCAAAAAGAGAACTAGTAAAGAAACAAGCGATTCTAGGCTGATTTTCCGGATCTGCATTAAGGCCGGAAGGGATTTTTTAAATTTGTTTTTTTAGTTTAATAAAGCTCTCCAAGACGCACAATTTGAAACCTTCCCGGCTCTTTCGCCTTTCAACGTTTGGTACAATTGAGGAAATTGCTTAATTTTTTATTTATTTTTGCTAAGATGGGGAGACCCCTACTTTGGGTGGTAAGAAATATATTCAACATTAAAAACTGACGAACTTACATATATTCATAAAGACCTACCTCCTCCTCCTACTCCTCCCTCCTCCCTCCTCCCCCCCCCCCCCCCCCCCCTCCACCTAATTACCCTACACTTATGTCTTATTCTTCTAAGGACTCCACACGTTTGGGTGGACGACCCTTATTATAATGAGCTGAGTACGTCGAGGCAGTATATAAAATAAATAAAACAAGATGTTCAGTAAAGAACATATAGCCTACTTTCTTCTAAATGCATGGGTATTTTTATAACTCTTTGCCTTTTCAAGGAGTATAATTGAATGTTGGTTGAAGTAGCTTGTTGAAATACAAAGCGTTATACGGATATTAATCATGAATATAAGGGGCCCTTTGCTAGTACTACCTCGGTAAATAAATGTCATTCAATTCGGTTTCACCGTGTTTGAATTGATATGGGGAATCAATTTGCACACATACATGGCCGCTATCTGCAACCTATTGGGCTGATGACCTTGTAGTTCAGTGAAAAGATGCTTCCCACAAAATGGTATGTTGTTGCAAAATTTGGTAATCAAATGATTAGGTTGGTAGTAATTTGATTTAAGCTTTTAACATTTGGGTGGCCGCCATTCCGTTTCCGTTAAGAAGGCGGCGATATAA
Source organism: Meconema thalassinum (assembly GCA_946902985.2). NCBI lineage: Eukaryota > Metazoa > Arthropoda > Insecta > Orthoptera > Tettigoniidae > Meconema > Meconema thalassinum. The sequence goes on from OX336391.1 coordinate 461,695,021, forward strand.
AACAAGACGGTGAGGTGCCCTTTGCTAGTGCTACGTCTGTACCAAATTTCGTTTAATTCGGTTTTACCGTGTTTGAATTGATAGGGGGAATCGATTTGCACACATACATGGGCGCCATATTCAAACTATTTGACTAATGACCTGGTAGTTTGGTCAAGAGATTCTTCATACATAAAGGTATAATGTTGCAAAATTTGGTAGAGATCAGATTATTAGGTTGGTCGTAATTTGATTAAGCTTTTTATATTTTGGGTGGCCACCATTACGTTTCCGTCAAGATGGCGGCGATATAAAACATGACACCGAGGTGGCCATTGCAAGTTCTACCACTGTACCAAATTTCGTTCAATTCGGTTTCACCGTGTTCGAATTGATAGGGAGGGGGGGGGGGGGCAGACATTCAGAGTACACACACACACAGACACACGGATAGACACACAATTTTTGGCCCTGTATAGATTTCATAAGTCTACTTTCAATTTTTTCAAAAATCGAAAGTAGGCTAATAATTGAGGAAAAGGAATATGCCCGTAGACAGAACATCTGGAGATCGGCCAATGACCATGCTCGGGTAATAGAGTGTAGTCATGATGGCTGTGACGAAGGGAGAAGCTGCTCTCGGGGTCTGTTTTAATGGGCTAGGGTTCTGCCTGAATCAATACTTTATTAAAAATGATCACTATGTGGTCATTAGAAATAGTATATTATGCAACGAGCCTATAATGGCAATAATTAAGACACGAGTATGCTTATAAAACGAGCGTATGCGAGTTTTATAATTTCCATACGAGTGTCTTAATTACCATTAGCCTATAGGCGAGGTGCATACGACTGTTTATGTTCGACGATAATTATAACTTTATTATATGTTTTAACATAAGTATTCATAAATAGTGAACAGGATGCGCTGGCTTTGCTGACTGAACAGAGCGCATTCGTGGTCAAGGCACTCCAAAAGCAGAGACCATTCACTTTGCTTGGCAACACAGAAATGTGTTGGATTTTGAGCGCATGCGCGTAGGTAAGCTTATCCTTACCTAATTGGTCACACAACTGCTTCTTGAGCTCTGATTGGTGGGATAAACTGTTTCATAATGAAAACTAGTGTTATAATGAGCCTCATTATGATACAGTTTTCTGATACATAAAGTTTACATTTCGACATCGTCGAACATAAATGTTTTTACGGTACATGTTTCGAGGACTAATATACATTTTTGTCCCCTTCATCAGCCAATATTACTCATTAAATGAGATTATTATTTGCGTAGCGTAGCACTGAAAGTCAAAATGCATTGAAACTAATATGGTGCACCATATAGATATAGAAAGATTAGGGTATTAGAAGTGATGAGGGCACAATACACAGGGTCAATCCAATGAAGTGTTATCGACGTCAACTAAAGAAAATATGCGGAATGCTTCTTCATGGTCTGCAACCGTCATTGAAGATGTATAAGCAATCAGTAGTCGAAGCAAACACAGTTTCGTTGTGAATCAATAGGTGAGATGATGGTAATATTAATATGGTATTTCAATACATCACCATCGTGTAGAAAACCAATGAAGAAGCTTTGCCGAATAGTTGTGAAAGCCAATATCAAGTTTGGCAGGAGTAAAGGATATGCGAAGTAGTAGGAGTGGGTTTCCAATTAGCCTGAAGTTAGCACGAATGTTTATGTCGGATATGATTTGTCTTAAGTAGCTAAGAAGAGGTAGTGGCTATGGATGGGGATTAAACTGAAATAGATGGAAAATGGCCATTTCCATGCAGTACTTCTCTCACGGAGCATTTGCCAGACAACCACTCTACTGGGTCTGCCAATAGTCGAAGGCTGTTTCTCACATGATTCGCTAGATCAGGGAGGCCCAAGCTCTTCTCTGTGACAGCCCATCGTAATCATTATTTAAAGGTGATTTTAATACATTATTTTCATTATGGTTCATTTAACATGGATTTTCAGGATTTATCAGTATTGAATATATTACCCTTTAGTTAACTTAATTAATAATAATAAACTATCTATTTATTCGTTACGGCCAACTATGGACTACGTTTGACAGCTTTTATATTACTGTATATTTTGTCCTCACTCTCTGCCAATATCTCTTCATCCTCCCTCCCTCTTCCTTCCTCTGTTTCTCCGTGTTTGATCTTCCTTACGTCACTGACAACTCCCCTGTCTCCCGGACACCTGGAAACTCCTTAACTAGTCCAAATCGCTCTCTGTCCATTATGTCATCTTCTTTCTGCCCTATCCGATCCAAGTCCAATCTCACTTCACGAAACCATTTAGACCTCGTTTTCAACTTCCCTAAGAATTCAAAAATCATCTTAGTCAATCAATAATAATAATAATAATAATAATAATAATAATAATAATAATAATAATAATAATAATAATAAGATGAAGAAGAAGAAGAAGAAAGAATCTCTGCAGAGAAAACAATTTTTTTGACGAATACAAAAAGTGCCAAATAGTTTCTAATAACAGATATTGGTCGAATAGAAAAGGTAAAGAAATTCAAATATTTAGGAGAGACAACTCAAGAAAATGGTTTAGAAAAATCTGCTATATAGGAGTGGGTACACAAGATGGATAGAGCGTACGGTATAACTAAGAATACCTATAACAGAAAGTGCTTATCGAAGAATCTTAAAATAAAGCACTATGCCTATATGCCATAGAATGTATAATATTGAATTACAAGCTAGATAAATTTGAAATATTAAAAAGAAGAAGTATAAGGAAAATATTAGGTCCTCTAAAAATTGCAGAGTTTTGGAAGTTAAGAAGTAACAATGAAATTTATCAGAACATTGAAAACATATCAGAAACAATAAGGAAAAGAAGATTGATGTTTATTGGACATATTTACAGAATGGATGGACAATAGACTAACTATATGAATATTTTCAACTATATTTGGGAAAATAAATCACCCACTACCTGGATTCAAGAAATCAAGAAAGTTCTGGAAAGGAACAACAAAAGAGATGATGAATTATTGAAAAGGGAGGTTTTGAGGACGAAAGTCTCGCAACTGGAAGGATTCCAAGGGAGGAAGGAAAAGAAAACAGGCACAAAGTTGACTGAAGACGGGAAAAAGAAGCATAGTGCAACAATGAAGAAATACTGGAAGAAAAGGAAAGAACAACTTAGGAGGACGAATGGAAATTGTAACGTGGTCTTTAGAAGGCCGTAACACAAGAAGAAGAAGACTTTTCCTTCGTTATGCCCATTCAAAGAGCACGTTTAAATTTGTTAGTTGGTCTGATAGATTTCGTCTTCTCATCCTCCCAAAATCTCTTCATGAATGCACTGTGTTGTGTCTTACATTCTGTGTACCACTTGTTTCCAGTTTTCTTTTCATGTTTCTCGAAGAATATGTGTGCTGAGATTCTATGCCCAAGGTCGCGGGTTGAAAACCAGCCGAAGACGTCGGTTTTTTAAGATAGTTAAAATCCCTCAGTATGCCTTTCTTCATAGGGGAAGTAAAGCCAGCGGTCCCATGTCATAGATTTATGGCATGAAAAAGAACCTTCCACTAACTACACTTGACTGAATCCAAAATTTGTAGGTTGGAATTGATAACGCTCTATTAGTTCCAACGTTTGCCGCCATATGCTTACTGCGATGCCATCTAGTAGCCAAGTCCGCTTGCTAGGTGTCGTGGACGGTAGCATTTCGTAGCAAAAGTAGGAACTACTGTACTTGAAATTATTGTCTGTAGTCCTTACTTGAATTAATACAGATAGCACACACTAATACAGCCATCACAATTAACACGGGTTATCAGACAGATTCTACACACTCAAAGCACACGGGGCTACATGACCGCGTTGTCACAGCCCCTAAGCTAAGAAACCAACCAAGAATATGTGCTTAGTTTCTATGGCTTCACGATTTCCTATGATGTCATCTCTGATGTTTATTTCTTGGAGGTCTGCCTCAGTATCTTCTAGCCAGTTTATTTTGACCTCCTCCGAGTCTTTAAGTAGTATTTTGGCGAATTTGTTGGAGTCCATGTCCATAGACAACTTCAAGCGTGTCTTGCGTACGACATCAGTGCACCTGTCAGTTAAGGAATTGAGATCTCCTCTAAATCCACATTCCATTTTCTTTCGTGGGACCATACATTTTCTGAAGAATTTTCTGTTCTTGCTCTTCAATTTCTATAGTTTTAGAGTGACCACCAAGGGATATGGTTTCTGAGCCGTATACGGCTTGCAGCAAAACAACTGTATTATTATAATTATAATTTCTTTTTAGTCGATTTATCCTCCAGGTTGGCTTTTCCCTCGGACTCAGCGGGGGATCCCACCATTACTGCCGCCAGGGCAGTGTCCTGGAGCTTGAAACAACTGGTGCGGGATACAACTGGGGAGGTGGGACCAGCACCTCGGCACATGCGGCCTCACCTGCAAAGCGAACAGGGGCCTCATGAGGGATGGGAAGGGAGGGGAAGATGGGGAGGTATAGGCAAGGAAGAGGGAAGGAGGCGATCGTGGCCTTACGGTAGGTACTATCCGAGCATTTTCGCGGAGACGAAGTGGGAAACCACGGAAAACCACTTCGAGGATGGCTGACGTCAGAATCGAACCCCCCACCCGAGGCTGATAGACCCCGTTCCAGTCCTCATACGACTTTTCAAAGTTCGTGGCAGAGCCGGGAATCGAACCGTGGACCTCCGGGGTGGCAGCAAAGCATGCGGACCACTACACCACGGAGGCAACAGTAATTATTATGTTAATAGTTATTATTATCATCATCATAGCGCACTGATAGAACTGTCTACATAATGAGCAGAAGTAATGTTTGAGTGCAGATTGCCCATTACTCAAGTGTTGCTTAAAGTTTGTTATTGTTTTCTTTAAGGGGCGGACAGTGAGATCATTTCTTCCACATGATTTTTAAATGAGTGAGTGTGTGTGTTAATATAACAATTTGGGTCTGGAATTGGGTGAGGTGCCTCGGAACTTGAATGCAGATACCATTCCGAAATTCTCTTGGTGTAAGTGGGAGAAAGAAAAACTGGAAAAATCACACTCAGGATACCGTTATTGAACACCGGCACTACGCCACCTGCCCGGTTCAGACGAGGATTACTTACGTTTCATATTCTTGTTATTGAGTGATAACAAGAAACTGTCAATAAATTGAACCGACCGATTGGGATTTCCATGGAGACTCCAGAAGGCATCATGTTAATGCATGTTAGATTTTCGTCCAGTGATCATGAGTATGACAGTAACGTAAAACGTCCTTCCTCCCTCCCTTCCTTCCTTCCCTAATTCCTCTTCCATCCTTTCTTCTTTCCGTCATTCCTTCTTTCCCTCCTTTCTTCCTTCTTGCCTTTCTTTCTTCCTTCCCTCCGTCCTTTCTTCATTCCTTCCTTGCTTTCTTCCTTCCTTTCTTCCATCCTTTCTTCCTTCCTTTCTTTCTTCCATCCTTCCTTCCTCCCTTCCTTCCCTCCGTCCTTTCTTCCTTCCCTCCTTTCTTTCTTCCTTCCTTCCTTCCTTCCTCCCTTCCTTCCCTCCGTCCTTTCTTCCTTCCCTCATTCCTTTCTTACTTCCTTCCTATCTTCTTTCCTTTCTTCCTTTCTTCCTTCCTTTCTTTCTTCCTTCCTTTCTTTCTTCCTTCCCTCCGTCCTTTCATCCTTCCCTCCTTCCTTTCTTCCTTCCTTCCTTCCTTCCTCCCTTCCTTCCCTCCGTCCTTTCTTCCTTCCCTCATTCCTTTCTTACTTCCTTCCTATCTTCCATCCTTTCTTCCTTTCTTCCTTCCTTCCTTTCTTTTTCCTTCCTTCCTCCCTTCCTTCCCTCCGTCCTTTCTTCCGTCCCTCATTCCTTTCTTACTTCCTTCCTATCTTCCTTCCTTTCTTCCTTTCTTTCTTCCTTCCTTTCTTTCTCCCTTCCCTCCGTCCTTTCATCCTTCCCTCCTTCCTTTCTTCCTTCCTTCCTTCCTATCTTCCTTCCTTTCTTCCTTCATTTCTTCCTTCATTTCCTTATTCCTTCCTTTCTTTCTTCCTTCATTTCTTCCTTCATTTCTTCCTTCATTTCCTTCTTCCTTCCCTCCTTTATTTCTTCCTTCCCTCCTTCCCTCCTTCCTTTCTTCCTTCCTTTCTTTCTTCCTTCCTTTCTTCCTTCACTACTTCCTTTCTTCCGTCCATTCTTCCTTCCTTTCTTCCATCCTTTCTTCCCTCCTTCCTTTCTTCCTTCCTTTCTTTCTTCCTTCCTTTCTTCCTTCTCTACTTCCTTTCTTTCTTCCTTTCTTCCTCCCTTCCTTCCCTCCGGCCTTTCTTCCTTCCCTCCTTCCTTTCTTCCTTCCTTCCTTCCTATCTTCCTTTCTACCTCCCTTCCCTCCTTCCGTCCTTTCTTCCTTCCCTCCTTCCTTTCTTCCTTCCTTCCTACTTCCTTCCTTTCTTCCTCCCTGCCTCCCCTCCTTCCTTTCTTCCTTCCTTCCTACTTCCTTCCTTTCTTCCTCCCTTCCTTCCCTCCTTCCTTTCTTCCTTACCTCCTTCCTTGCTTCCTTCCTCTCTTCCTTGCTTACTTTCTTCCTTCCTTTCTTTCTTCCTTACTGAACCCTTTAGTATTGCAGTGTTTATAAGCAAGAATCTTAATCAAGGGGTCGCGCTCAGTTCATAGTGTGATGTTTACGTTCGCCAAACAACATGCTCTACTGAGGTAAGGGTCATAGGATTAAAACTATAATTAAGAAAGGAAGTGACAAGGCGTAAAATAATAACATAATTTAATGACTATTAGTGCAAATAAAATGAATAAAGACAACAACAATAATACATTTCCTCCCTGAATCTTCCCATGACAGAAATATTTATCAAAAGTTGAGGAGTCAGACGGATCTCCCCCTTATAAAAAATATGTGGATCCAAGCTCCACTAACTTGCATTGGATTTTATGTACGCGTAATGACTAACTACGAGGAATGAGTACTTGGATTACTGTTCGTTTACATCGGGTAACAGCCACGATGCTCACGAACAATCATCTCGTAAATCAACGTTTACGGATATAGGACACAACACTAATAAAAAAAACTTAAAAATTAATGCTGACACACAGTCTAAAATCTAATATTTACAGGAATCTCCCTCGAGACCCTCCTTAAACGCGATGACGCATCTGACAAATGAGCTGCCAACCCGGCCAATTGCTCAATACACAAACAAGGAAAAGACAGCATCGCATGTGACTGCACGGGTCACTAATCCACAGCCTGCTTCCAGTCTCCGACCGGGTCAGGAATGGAATGAATGAAGCCCCCATCTAGCGGCGAGGATATGGACTGTGCCGACTGCCGAGGCCTGACGCACTCCTCTGGGGCAATGATTATATGAATGACAGATGAAATGAAATGATAGTGGAGAGTGTTGCTGGAATGAAATATTGACAGGGAAAACCGGAGTACCCGGAGAAAAACCTGTCTGCCTCCGTTTTGTCCAGCACAGATCTCACATGGAGTGACCGGGATTTGAACCACGGGCCCAGCGGTGAGAGGCCGGCGTGCTGCCGCCTAAGCCACGGAGGCTTTACGGGTCACTAATACGGAACATAAATATGGAATTGAACCAACAACAACAAAAGCCTCACCGGCTGAGATTACATTATATGAACAAAAATGCACGTTAAGCTAACGCTTCGGAGATTATAGTGATTCGTAGGCAACTCCCATTTATTTAAACAATGTTTACCATTGATCAGTTCTTATTCTGTATTTCAAGTAAATATACGGAGCCAACAAGCACTCCCCTAATGACCTTGATGCAATCTTTTCAGCCCGCCTTGTGAAACAACTTCCCCCTTCCTCAACTCTGGTCATCGTCCAGCCCCAGTGTGTAAAAATAGCTTGACCAACTGCGCCGTTATCTCGTAGAATCAACAGCAACAAATCTCAACCACATAAACATATGGTAAGACCTTAATCGATATAGCCACATATGTCCTCGCAAGGTAACCATATGGACTTGGCACCAAGCTGACAGAAATCAGTCTACGCTGAAATTCCCGCTTGTAATGACCAATAAAATACACACACACACACACACTTCTGGGAATGACATAACATTTTTCACACAGGTCGGCTGAATCAGATCCTCACAAACTATTTAAAAAATATATATTAAAACCTACGAGAGAGCTGACTGCTCCTCGCCACAATTTACATTGCTCCAACGGCAATGAACTCACTGAATCTGATCAATAATAAACATTAGAAGATTAATTTACCCTCCAATCTATTGCATGATTATACTACTTCAGTCCTACTTCTGAAACACAATATATCTCCGAGAGACGCTTCTTACTCGCACTACGTAAACATATGCGAACACGGTCGTCCACATAGCTACGTTAGTTAAATCAAACAAACAAGAACTTACGACTATAAACTATGTGCGAGCTGTTTCCATGCAAAAGGTGTGTCAGACCAAAACTAAATACACTACGTTAATCAACACAAGCAAGATATTTACAAAACAAAATATGTCCCATATACCATAAGTTAATTTGTCAGATAATAAGAATATTATTCAGTACTCACCCTCTGCCAGTCACCGTCAACGAACATCTGCAGCCATTTCCCTACTTAATGCTGCTTAGCTCGTCTCAAACATCTCGATGGAGTGTTGACAGTTCCAAACTTCTTCCAGGATAAGCGATGTCATCTCTCGTGCTGATACAAAAAGTTATAGATTAATTCACACTCGATATCTGTTTACTAAATTCGCCGTTTTAGGTGCTTAATTCCCCAGAACAGTCTGCGGGCGAATTGTCGATGATACTGCCCCTACAAAATAGTACTGTGACTATCTATCACACTGAATTTAACACATTTATATTAATAAAAATCTGTGTCCTCATGACACGCAAAGTACAAGTGCCTACGTCCTTAGACGCACAAAATGTAATACTCACCTACGTCCTCCGACGCACAAAAGTAATAAGAATGTCTTGGCTCTACATGCCACTTATAAATGAACTGGCCCTAGGTATCGATAGAGGGGGAAATTATATAAAAATTTCTCAAAATAATAGAGGTACAGGAATGAAACAAATATCACTGAACTCGTAAAATTGCGCAGGTCAAGAATATGCCCATTAATCCTAGAATCGATCGTAGAGATGTTGTCTAGCCGATCTCCCGCGTTAATGCTAGCTGTCGCGTGCCCAAGCTAGACTTGGCGCGTTCGGAAGCATTCATCTCTCATTGGTTCCACTTTTTCAATAACTTCGCGGTTTTTATCAGACCTCGGCCTCGTAGGAGTGTCCAGTAGTATCATCAGCCACTCACGTTACTGCATTATATTTTTTCTAGGCGCGAATAGTACAATGCACATACCATAAGCGTGTCTCACCACGCGTCCCTTCTATTTTGAGGTAGCCCCCACCTGTCCTTCTGAAAAATTGTTAGGGTCTTTCTTTTCACAATGCTAAAGTATTTAGCCTTTTGTCAAACTGCTGCAGGTATGCTCCCACTGTCTCCAATAAATGCTTGAAGTTTCCTCATCTTCGTCTGGCTATTTCATGACGCTGGTGGAAATATTAATTAATTGAAGAAATAAAACATCGAATCATTTATCCATCAGAGGATAAAGGGTTCACAACCCCTCCACTCACAAAATTTCGAACTTAGGATAAAGTCGATAATTTTTAAAAGACTTCCGTAGGCCAATTTTTTTATTTCAGAATCAACCCTTTTCTATTACTTGGTCTAGCCGCTCCTGTCTTGAATGGCATTTACTCGTTTTATTTCCTGCTTGGACCTCATCCTTTCAGCTGCTTGCGTGACGCGCTGATGCCTTAGGCAACACTCTGCCCGTCTCGTTAATGTTTGTCAACACCACCTCCACTTCCTTCTTCTCGTGCCGTACTCTACTGCACCCCGTCCACTTGGTTGATATAGGACGTCCATATATTCAAACTGCATCATTATTTCGGCGCTCCCATGGTTCGCTTCTTCGATACTTTTTAAGTTGGCTGCATTGTAGACCGACATTGTTCCTGTGCTTAACTCTTTCACTCTGTATGCATTATTTCCTAGGTTTCTTACAATAGAATAGGGTCCTATGAACTTTTCACAGAATTTGCTGAAGATCTTCTTCTCTGGATCCGATGTAGCGGGTCGTTTCACCAAAACGAGCTGGTTGATTTCTAGATCACGGTGAAATCTCTTATTTCTCAATCGCCGTAATCTGCGATCTGCTTGTTTTCTCATGTAGGCTCTCGTTCTCTCTATCCGCAGGTCAGGTGCTATCATGGGATCTTGTGGGCAGTTAATAATGCTTTTCCACGTTCTCACTGGATGCTCGTTTTTGTGTAAGACCGTAGGGATCTGACCTGTTGACTCGTGCCTGGTAGAATTCATACATGTCTCTACATCCCCAATTTTATCCACCCACTTATGATGTTCTTTGGGAATGAAGATTCTCAAGTATGATGTTACACATTTTATTGCTCTCTCACTTGGATTAGCTTGGGCATGTCGGATACTGCTTAAAGCGTGTTTTATACCCATGTCCTCCATACCTTTCTTGAATTCGGCGCTTGTAAAATAGCTGCCATGGTCTGACAATATAAATTCTGGTTTTCCAAGGATTGGAATAACTCTATTTCGAATACGACTGAGTACTTGTTTCGATGTGGTTTTCTGAATGGGGCTTAGTACGACAAACTTAGAAAACACATCAATGCACACTAGCAAGTGACGGCAACCTCACCAACCTTTCGGGATTGGGCCGAAACAGTCCAGGGCCAGTAGCTCGCAGGGTTTCTGAGGTAGCAATGGTCTAGGATACTGCCTCATTAAATAGTTATTGGGCTTTGTCCTCTGACAAGGATCACAAGTCGTAATGACGTCACATATAGTTGTTCTCATACGTGGCCATGTAAATGTCTCTCCTATTGTCGCTTCGCACTTGTCTACTCCGACGTGTCCGTAACTTTCGTGAGTATGCCATGTCAATCCTCGCTGTAAAGATGCAGGTACTAGTATGCGTAACTTGGTGTGGTCATTATCTACCCATTTGTGCAGCAAATTGTTGACATAAACATATCTTCCTTCTTTTGCTTTCGTTTCTCGAAATGCAGGTGTTCCTGTAGGTAGCTGCTTTCTGAAGTATTGAATTAATAGCATCATTCATGGTTCCGCTTCCTGTTCTCGCTGTATCTCACGTAACTCCTCCAAGAATTCCCGGTCCTTCGGTGTTAACTCCAAGTGTTGTACCATCGCTGTTTCTTCATCATCAGGTTCTGGGTTCCTGCTGAGTGCATCCGGAATCACGTTCATCTTCCATGGACAATGTTCAATCTCAATGCTAAACTGTAGAATATATATAGACCAACGTGTCACACGTTCGCTTGCCATCGACGTCTTAAACAAGAATGTTAGTGCCTTGTGATCAGTCCTGACAACAATGGGGTAGCCATAAATTATTCGTTTCCATTGTTGAAGCGCATGAAGGATGGCCAACAGCTCTAGTTCCGTTACAGTATAATTGCGCTCGTGCTTACGCAATTTTCGGCTGACAAATGCCAAATATGTTTTATGTTGCAGGTTAGCTGGATCTTCTTGGTAGAGCATGGCACCTATACCAATTAGTGAAGCATCCGCTTGGATTATAAATTTGTGCTTGAAATCTGGATATCCTAACTTAATGCAGTTTTCCAGTAGCTATTTTGTTGCTTGGAACGCCTTCTCTCATTCCGCATTCCTCAACCATTTATTATTCTTTTTAGCATTTCCTGCATTGGAGCTACAGTCTCCGTGTAACCTGGACAGTTTTCTTTAAAGAATCCCGTTACGCCTAAGAAAGCCCGAATGTGCTTGACTCTCGTTGGTGTAGGGAAATTCTTTATCGCTTCGATCTTAGCTGGGGTTGGCTTCACTCCCTCCTTGTCAATGATGTGACCCAAATATAAGATCTCGCTCTTGAAGAAATGCGATTTCTTCAGGTTTACTTTGAAATTTGATGTATTAAGGTTTCCTAATACTTTATCTAAATTTTCCATGTGAATTTCAATGTTGTCGGATGCCAGCAGAATGTCATCAATGTAGCGCACCGTCATCTCCTTAACTTCCTCGGTTAGATTCCGATCCAGGGCTCGGATTAAAGCACAGCCCGCTGTTTTGACTCCGAAGGGCATTCGGACGAAACAAAACGTTTGGTTATCGAATAAGAAGCCAGTTAGAAGCTGTGACTTCTCATCCAATTCAATAAGGTGGAAACTGGATGTCAAGTCAACTGATGAATAAATGCTCTTGTTCTTAAAGCCTTTTAGTACGTCTCTGATAATCGGTGCTCTGTCATACTCAGGAAAAATGAGTCTCATGTTGAGATTTCTGGCCTCTAAACAAAGTCTAATAGATCCATTTGGTTTTTTGACTGCCAAAATCGCATTTAGATAAGGTGTAGGTGCCTTCCTTATCACTCCAGCTTGTAACATCTCATCTATAATGACCTTGACTTGACCACGATATTTTTCCGGAATTGGATACAATCTACTTTTGAATGGTGACCAATCCTCGACTTGCATTGAATATTTGAAATTTAATATTTTCCCAGGTACTGTATCAAATACTGCTTTGTGCTTCCTTAAAATCTCTGCCAATTGTTTTCTATGTTCACCCCCAAGTTGAATGTTATTGAGCAGCTCCTGTAGTAACTCTTCAAATTGTGCATCACTGTCATCTCCTTCTGTTAATAAAGACCATATCTCCTGGGATTCACTCTCCTCATCTAGTTCCACAACAGCTCCTTCTATGATGTTATCTTCTGCCTTTCGTATCTCCTCTTCCGTCTCTTCCGATATTGCTTCCAATGCCCAAGAATTTACATCTCTTCCGGTAGTGATTTCATCCATATGCAATCCCACGTTCTTCAGTTGATCATACTCTCTAAAACTGACTGTATTCTTGTGCAAATCTATCACTGCTTGATAGTCACAAATGAAATTTGCACCAAGAATTATATTGAAATTCATCTTTGCCATGATAATGAATGTTTGCCCAAAAGTGTGTTCCAATATGTTCAGCTCTATGTATGCCTGACGTTTACAAGTGACGGTGCGTTCAGGAATAACACCCCTCACTTTGAGTTGTGGTACGGGAATCACAGGAATATTCTGACTCCGTCCCAACTCTCGAACCAAGGCCTCCGATACCAGACTGATCTGCGACCCCGTATCCAATAAACATCTTATATTAATTCCACCAATCCTCGCGTAAATAACAGGTAACTGCCTAATTTCATCGTTCCGTGGTTTCACCGTCTCCTCCAGGCAATCCTCTGGCAAAGCAATCCATTCTTGTATGTTCGCTACTATCCATCCATCTTCAACTTCCGACTGTTGCGTTTGTAGACTGTCTCCTTTATCCAAATTTAGATTTTTTTTAGCTCCGTTGCGACTCCTGTCATCATTTTGTCGCCCACGCCCCTGACTTTCCTCTTGTCTCAGTAGACTTCCAGCTTCCTCAGCATGTGAGTCTGGATTCTTCGTGTTCCCAATGGCTTTCTCCCATCGTCCTTGCTCTCCACCTTGACTATCGTGTAATTCCTCTAGGTAATTTTGTGATTGAGCGTGCCTATCATCCCAGTCATTTCGATAATTACGTGCCTCTCCTTGATTTTGATCTCTCCTTCCTTTCCATCTTTGATTTCCATTTGTAATCACCGTATCTTCCATAAGGCCTCTCATTTCTTCGATTTTCACGCCATTGTTGATACCCTCTCTGTTGATACCTATTGTTGCCTTGATATGACCTATTGTTATAGTTATTCTCGTTACGCTGGTACGGTCTGTTTTCTACCTCTTCCTGATTCCGCCTAGGTGTGGATGTGCTTGTATTTGTACCCTGCGTTTTCGTGTTTGCCTGTTTTGGTTTTATGACCTCTGTCGTATTGACTAACTCCAGTTGTCTTCCTCCTCTATAATGATTATGAGATGTAGTCTCATCTATCTGGCGTAATATCTGTTCTGCATGTAAGGCCGTACTAACGTTCGCTGCGACTAGTACTTGTTGCACGTTGACTGGTAATTGCCGCGCTATAGTCATCACCAGATCCGCTTCATTTAAAGGGTAATCAAGGTCGCGAAATTTCAGCATTTGCATGTTAAAGAAATCTGAGTATTTCGTTTGCAGGGTAGTTTGGTATTTCCTAGAGTAAAGCTCCATTCTTAAGCTCTGTTGTAATGCCGGCGACCAGTACTTGCGCAGAAACGCGATTTTGAAATCTGCCATAGTTCCAAATGTATATTTGAAGCTTAAAATCCATGTAAGGTTATTTCCTGATAAAAATCTCTCTATCATCCTTAGCCTACGTGCTTCAGGTACCCCAGTGTCATTGTAATGATCTTCAATTTCTTTAATAAAGGCTTTAGGTGTCACCCCTGAATTCTCCGTGTAATTCTGCGGTTTATAATCGATCGAGCGAATTACTTGGATAAGTTGTGTGGGCTGATGACCGTCCTGTGGCGTGGAACTCCTTTCAATATTCTTGCGAAACCCCTCCGTGTTTGTCGTTAATGGGCTCTCCGTCTGAGTAGGACTCCCTGCTGTGCTCGTACCCTCCGGGCTATTTGAGTCGTCCTGCTTGTCTTTCATTGTTCCCGTTTTAAATATCGAGGATTGTTCTATCGACCTCAGTACAGCTTTAATGATCCTGTCTGTTTGTTCTTTAAGTTTACTCTTAATTTCTTGCTCTAATGCTTGAATACGAGTATGATTTTCGCCTACTGTCTTAAGGATGGTTGATCTTTCCTCTTTAGAATCGATATTCATTTTTCGCCAATCTTTTCTTATTTGCTCCTTAATCGTGCTTACTTTCTCCTCAATCTGGCTTTTAGTGTCATCCTGATTGCTTTCTATCTGGCTTTTCATTTCTTCCAATCTCGCGCTATTTTCGTCGATGGTACTCTTTAATTGATCCTGATCCGCTTCTAGGCTTTTCCATTGCTCCGCTGATTTTATTTCGAGACGGTCCATATCTTTAATTATGCCAGATATATTTTCATCTACCGCTGATAATTGTTGTTGAATGACCTTGCCGCTTTATTCAATTTCCTTAAATCGTCCTTCCAACTTATCCTGAGCTATCTTGACCTCGCTCGTACTCATAGTGCATGCTAGTTCAATTTGCTCTAATTTACCTAACACCGTTTCATCCAGAATGCTAAGTTTTTGATCAAATATACTTTCCATTTTCTTAATCTGATCTAATTGTTTTTCATTGTTTTTACTAACATCTAGGGCCAGCAATACCATCTGTTGATTAGTATGTTCCTTCATCTCTGCGGTTAACGAAGCTAATTGGTTCGTGTTTTTAACATTCTGCGCCTCTAACTGCGAATTTATAGTGTCATTGATTTCATTTTTTAGTAATCTAGCTTGTTCCGCCTGATATTCATTTTGTTCAATCCTACTGTTATTTAATTGTGTCCGCAATGATTCACTTTGTTCAGATAGTTTTGTGTTTAGTGATTCACTTTGTTCGGATAGTTTAGTTTTTAATGATGCACTCTGCTCAGACAATTTGTTTATAAATTCACTTTGTTCAGATAGTTTTGTGTTTAGTGATTCGCTCTGTTCTGATAGCATAGTGTTTAATGATTCACTTTGTTCGGATAGTTTAGTTTTTAGTGATTCACTCTACTCAGACAATTTAGTTTTTAGTGATTCACTCTGCTCAGATAGTTTAGTTTTTAGTGATTCACTCTGCTCAGACAATTTGTTTATAGCTTCACTTTGTTCTAACATACTACTGTTTATTTGTTCAGATAATTTCGCGTTTAATGATTCGCTCTGTTCTGCCAATTTAGTGTCCAACAATTTCTGTGTCCTCCTAGCTGCACTCTCAATGATTTCTTGAATCTGTTCTACTGTTGCCATGTTATACACTTTATATGATACATTAGGGAAATGGCATAAAGCAATGTCCCCTGACACATACATATAATCCCAATGCACATTTAATTTCTTTACCCTACTCAGTTCATTTATATTTTACATTAAATCCTACTAGTCGATTGCATCTCTGAGTGGTTCTAATTTTACTCAATTTAATTTAAATCCAAACACATATTTAGTCATTAAATTGTTATCCTGATCTGATATTAACACTGACTAATTAACAAAGTATTAATTGTCATTTAAGGCTACCAGCCTCCTAACATTTTCATGAGTTTGACTTTCTAAACAAATCTAGTTTTAACTTTAATCATTGGGCGCCCGGTATCACGTATATTACTTTTTACTTTAATTCAATAGACAAAAACGTGAACCGTATTTTACATTGCAAACTCCTGATTTTAATTTATATTTCACACAGTTGGCGGTATCCTCTTCGCCTCAATTACTTTTAATAAAATATCACTTTCCGGTGATTAAAATACTGTCATAACTGCCTCCACTTGTGGCCTGTCAGTTTTACTCAAATACGCCAACTAAATGTGTTCCAGCAGCGAACCAGCAACAAAAATACACCTTCATTGTTGCGTCAGTTTGCAATCCCAACTACGCTTACATTGACATGTGCAATTTCTTTGCCGTTACACCACAGTGAACCGCCCCACGCTTGGCCGCGCCAGTTTACCTCCTATGAACCCTTTAGTATTGCAGTGTTTATAAGCAAGAATCTTGTTCAAGGGGTCGCGCTCAGTTCATAGTGTGATGTTTACGTTCGCCAAACAACATGCTCTACTGAGGTAAGGGTCATAGGATTAAAACTATAATTAAGAAAGGAAGTGACAAGGCGTAAAATAATAACATAATTTAATGACTATTAGTGCAAATAAAATGAATATAGACAACAACAATAATAAATTTCCTCCCTGAACCTTCCCATGACAGAAATATTTATCAAAAGTTGAGGAGTCAGACGGATCTCCCCCTTATAAAAATATGTGGATTCAAGCTCCACTAACTTGCATTGGATTTTATGTACGCGTAATGACTAACTACGAGGAATGAGTACTTGGATGACTGTTCGTTTACATCGGGTAACAGCCACGATGCTCACGAACAATCATCTCGTAAATCAACGTTTACGGATATGGGACACAACACTAATAAAAAAAACTTAAAAATTAATGCTGACACACAGTCTAAAATCTAATATTTACAGGAATCTCCCTCGAGACCCTCCTTCAACGCGATGATGCATCTGACAAATGAGCTGCCAACCCGGCCAATTGCTCGATACACAAACAAGGAAAAGACAGCATCGCATGTGACTGCACGGGTCACTAATACGGAACATAAATATGGAATTGAACCAACAACAACAAAAGCCTCACCGGCTGAGATTACATTATATGAACAAAAATGCACGTTAAGCTAACGCTTCGGAGATTATAATGATTCGTAGGCAACTCCCATTTATTTAAACAATTTTTACCATTGATCAGTTCTTATTCTGTATTTCAAGTAAATATACGGAGCCAATAAGCACTCCCCTAATGACCTTGATGCAATCTTTTCAGCCCGCCTTGTGAAACAACTTCCCCCTTCCTCAACTCTGGTCATCGTCCAGCCCCAGTGTGTAAAAATAGCTTGACCAACTGCGCCGTTATCTTGTAGAATCAACAGCAACAAATCTCAACCACATAAACATATGGTAAGACCTTAATCGATATAGCCACATATGTCCTCGCAAGGTAACCATATGGACTTGGCACCAAGCTGACAGAAATCAGTCTACGCTGAAATTCCCGCTTGTAATGACCAATAAAATACACACACACACACACACACACACACTGCTGGGAATGACATAACATTTTTCACACAGGTCGGCTGAATCAGATCCTCACAAACTATTTAAAAAAAATATTAAAACCTACGAGAGAGCTGACTGCTCCTCGCCACAATTTACATTGCTCCAACGGCAATGAACTCACTGAATCTGATCAATAATAAACATTAGATGATTAATTTACCCTCCAATCTATTGCATGATTATACTACTTCAGTCCTACTTCTGAAACACAATATATCTCCGAGAGACGCTTCTTACTCGCACTACGTAAACATATGCGAACACGGTCGTCCACATAGCTACGTTAGATAAATCAAACAAACAAGAACTTACGACTATAAACTATGTGCGAGCTGTTTCCATGCAAAAGGTGTGTCAGACCAAAACTAAATACACTACGTTAATCAACACAAGCAAGATATTTACAAAACAAAATATGTCCCATATACCATAAGTTAATTTGTCAGATAATAAGAATATTATTCAGTACTCATCCTCTGCCAGTCACCGTCAACGAACATCTGCAGCCATTTCCCTACTTAATGCTGCTTAGCTCGTCTCAAACATCTCGATGGAGTGTTGACAGTTCCAAACTTCTTCCAGGATAAGCGATGTCATCTCTCGTGCTGATGCAAAAAGTTATAGATTAATTCACACTCGATATCTGTTTACTAAATTCGCCGTTTTAGGTACTTAATTTCCCAGAACAGTCTGCTGGCGAATTGTCGATGATACTGCCCCTACAAAATAGTACTGTGACTATCTATCACACTGAATTTAACACATTTATATTAATAAAAATCTGTGTCCTCATGACACGCAAAGTACAAGTGCCTACGTCCTTAGACGCACAAAATGTAATACTCACCTACGTCCTCCGACGCACAAAAGTAATAAGAATGTCTTGGCTCTTCATGCCACTTATAAATGAACTGGCCATAGGTATCGATAGAGGGGGAAATTATATAAAAATTTCTCAAAATAATAGAGGTACAGGAATGAAACAAATATCACTGAACTCGTAAAATTGCGTAGGTCAAGAATATGCCCATTAATCCTAGAATCGATCGTAGAGATGTTGTCTAGCCGATCTCCCGCGTTAATGCTAGCTGTCGCGTGCCTAAGCTAGACTTGGCGCGTTCGGAAGCATTCATCTCTCATTGGTTCCACTTTTTCAATAACTTCGCGGTTTTTATCAGACCTCGGCCTCGTAGGAGTGTCCAGTAGTATCATCAGCCACTCACGTTACTGCATTATATTTTTTCTAGGCGCGAATAGTACAATGCACATACCATAAGCGTGTCTCACCACGCGTCCCTTCTATTTTGAGGTAGCCCCCACCTGTCCTTCTGAAACATTACTAGGGTCTTTCTTTTCACAATGCTAAAGTATTTAGCCTTTTGTCAAACTGCTGCAGGTATGTTCCCACTGTCTCCAACAAATGCTTGAAGTTTCCTCATCTTCGTCTGGCTATTTCATGACGCTGGTGGATATATTAATTAATTGAAGAAATAAAACATCGAATCATTTATCCATCAGAGGATAAAGGGTTCATTACTTAATTTTTTCCTTCATTTCCTTCTTCCTTCCCTCCTTTATTTCTTCCTTCACTCCCTCCTTCCTTTCTTCTTTACTTTCTTTCTTCCTTTCTTTCTTCCTTCCTCCCTTCCTTCCATCCGTCCTTCCTTCCTTCCTTTCTCCCTTCCTTCCCTCCTTCCTTCCTACTTCCTTCCTCCCATCCTTCCCTCCTTCCTTTCTTCCTTCCCTCCTTTATTTCTTCCTTCCCTCCCTCCTTCCTTCCTTTCTTCCTTCCTTCCTTCCTTTCTTCCTACCTTTCTTCCTTCCCTCCTTCCTTTCTTCCTTCCTTTCTATCTTCCTTCCTTCCTTCCTTTCTTCCTTCTTTTCTTCCCTCCTTCCTTTCTTTCTTCCTTCCTTTCTTCCTTCCTTCCTTTCTTCCTTCACTCCTTCCTTTCTTCCTTCCTTTCTTCCTCCCTTCCTTCCCTCCTTTCTTTCTTCCTTACCTCCTTCCTTTCTTCCTTCCTTTCTTTCTTCCTTCATTAATTTCTTCTTTCATTTCCTTCTTCCTTCCCTCCTTTATTTCTTCCTTCACTCCCTCCTTCCTTTCTTCTTTCCTTTCTTTCTACCTTTCTTCCTTCCTTCCTCCCTTCCTTCCCTCCTTCCTTTCTTCCTTCCCTCCTTCCTTTCTTCCTTCCCTCCTTCCTTCCTTCCTTTCTTCCTTCCTTTCTTTCTTCCTTCATTTCTTCCTTCATTTCCGTATTCCTTCCTTCCTATCTTCCGTCCTTCCTATCTTCCTTCCCTCCTTCCTTCCTTTCTTTCTTCTTTCCTTTCTTCCTTCATTTCCTTCTTTCTTCCTTCCTTTCTTCCTTCCTAAAACTTGGAAATGAGTCTTGATTGGTTGTGTACTCTATATATGGTTTGCGCCATCTGACCAGACAATAGAGGATTCAGGTTCGAATCCTGACTGTTGGCTCTTACTCAACAGTTATTACAAAGAATTACACCGGTCTGGAGGAGCCGTGGTGCAACTCATAGTTCACTGGTCGAGCACGGTTTTTGTGGACGCCGCTCAGCCTCCCACCCTAGACATCGCTGCGAGGTGTCATTCCACTCAGCCCAACATAGCAATTACCGAGCTATTTCTTCCTGGAGATGTCTCTTTGTTCGGCCGGCTTGGACAAGGCAAAAAGCTCAAGAGGCGTGCCATGTCACATAGGCTACTTGCTCAAACAAAGATCCAAGAATCTGACGACAACTTGTGGAACTTCAGTGTGAACATAAATGGCGCTGTTTGAATTCTTGTCATTAAACTGTCATTTATCGTGGATGAGATTTTACAGCTGCTTGTACACATTTCTGCATCGCTGATTCCTAACCTTAAATTGGTCTACTTGGTCGTGTTGTAAGTCCTGCAAAATTCAAATATGAATGTATAATGTTGCAGTTCAAGGCACCCAACGTATTTGGATTATCTTCCATTTATATGAGCAATTGTAAAGACTAGTAAGTATATATTTAATTGTATTTTATGCTTGATGTGAGTGTTATTATTTTGTGAACCTTAAAACTCTGGACATATTATGTACAATCGCATGGTTTAATGTAGGATGAAGTTGAAGATGATATCCTAGTGCAATGTGCTCAAGGAAATACTGAAAATATTGAAAAATGTGTATTAAAACGAAACCAAAATTATTGAATTGCAAATCAAAATGTAGCTTATGTAGCACACCCGAATTAGATACGAGTAAGTGTTGTTAGGAATACAAAATCAGATTTTTTTCTCAGTTTTTATTGCCCGATCAATATGTTTGTTACGCGAACTAAAACCTAGCAGCTCAGTCAAGCATGTTAAATCGCACTCCACGACTTTGATGGGGAGGTGCAGCAAATCTTGGACATTCTGTAGCCGAATCCCGGTGACGAGAGTCCATTGTGGATGTGTGTTTTACCCACAGGCAAATGCCAAGTCCTTCAATTCCTGGGCATATACTCCAATCTCCGTCCCCAGTATATACAATTACACGTAGGATTACAGTACCCACAAAAGCACAGGTTATCAGCCAAACTCCATAGAAACCCAAGTACACGGGGCTGTTAACCTATATGTCACTAGTCCCTAAAGAAGGTACCAACAAGAACTAAGAACGAGCAGGCAAGCTTACAAGTGAGCAAAAAAGTGATCAAACGTGCAAATTAGTAAGCAAGTGAACAAGTAAGCGAGCAAGCGATTATGCAAGCGAGTGAACAAGTAAGCAAGCAAGCGATTATGCAAGCGAGTGAACAAGTAAGCAAGCAAGCAAGCGATTATGCAAGTGAGTGAACAAGCGAGCAATCAGGAGGGCAAGTGAGTAAGCAAGCTAGCGAACAATAGTACGCTTATTCGCCATCTCGAACATATTATTTTAGTAAATTAATTCAGACCTGGTCAAAATAAGTATCGTTTAGTAGTTTTCATGAATCCTAACTTTAGGTTTGTTAGATGGTGAATAAAGTAGTTTCATATTTTAGATTTTCAAGATAACGACTGAGATCTATAGGCCTATTCGAAATGTGACTTATAAATGTTAGGTCCTATTATGAAACTCTGCCTTGTCGAATTTAGTGGCAAATGCTCAATAACTTCCTCCGTTACCGGTTTTAAAATATTTAATAGTACGCCTGTCCGCCATAATGAAGATATTAAGTCGATGAATTATTGATTTTCTTGCGAAGTTCTGTCACTGTAGCTCCATTAGAGATAAGTTAAGTACGAGTATTTAAATATTCAAAATGGTGGACCTGCCTACCTAGAGTTGACAAGCATGGAGGGCTTCCCTACACATCTTTTCAATTTGTATGATACATTTTACAGGCCCATATCAGCACCAAAGAAGGTGATTGATGATGAAGAGGAAAGGAGCATGATGGTGCAATATTCAAGCTACTCGCCTCACACCAAAGCGCACTGGGTTCTATTCTATTTTATCCGAATACCTGAGACATTGTGGTGTTTGTAGTTGTTATTGTTGCTGTTTAAGTCTTCAGTCGTTTCACTGGTTTGATGCAGCTTTCTATGACTCCCTGTTCTCAGCTAATCGTTTCACCTCTACATAGCTACCATACCCTACATCCGAGGCAATTTCTTTAACATATTCTAACCGTGGTCTTTCAATACAGTTCTTGTCCTCGACCCTCCCTTCCAAAACTAAGTTTTTTCCTGGGTGTCTTAGTATGTGCTCAACCAACCTCTCTCGTCTCTTCATTAGCAGTCGCCAGAAACATCTCTCATCGTCCACTCGTCTTAATACCTCTTCATATGTTACTCTATCTACCCATCTGATCTTCATCATTCTCCTGTAACACCACATTTCTATGCTTCAATTCTCCTCTTTTCTGCTGCTCTAATAGACCATGTTTCACTTTCATAGCGCGCTACGCTCCAGACAAAGGCTTTCAAAAATGATTTTCTAGTTCCTAAATCTATATTTGACCCAAAAGATTTATTTTCTGTGGAAATTCCTTCCTTTCCTGAGCCAACCACCTTCTTATATCCTCTTTCCTTCGTCCATAACTGGTTATTTTGCTTACTAAGTAGTCTGATTCCCACCTTACCCTCGTTTTTCATTTCTACTACTTAGTCTGTAGTAGTGTGTGTATTTGTAACTCAGGTGAGGATTGGGAAGAAGGTGGCCGTGGCCTTACATTAGGACTCATCCCGGCATTTGACTGGAATAGAAGTGGGAAACCACGGAAAACCACTTCCAGGATGGCTGAGGTGGGAATCGAACCCTCTTCTTCGCAGTTTTGCCTCATGAGGCTGAATGTGCCCCGCTCCAGCCCTCAGATCAGTCCGAAATTTCTTGACAGACTCAGGAATCGAACTTGATCCTTCGGGACGACAGCCAAGAATGCTAGGTACTGCATCATGAGGTGATCAGTTGTAGTTTTAATGGGAGCGTTTAACCACCTCGTGGTAGACTATGGCGGCTAGCATTCATGTCTGTCTCCCATGAGGTCCGGGTTCAATTCCAGGCTCTCCCAAGAAATTTAATTTTGGTCTGTGGACTGGAACGGTGTGCACTTAGCATACTCAGAAGATCTGGGCTAGATTTCCGTCTCAGCCACCCTAGAAGTGGTATTCCATGGTTTCCCACTTCTACTCCAGGCAAATGCTGGGATGTACTGAAATGAACTCCATGGCCGCATCTCCCAGATGCAATTATAAATACACACTCACAAGTACAACCATCACAATAACACGGGTTACCACACAAATTCCACTCAGACCCAAGTACACGGGGCTACATGAGCACGATGTCGCAAGTTACTAAACAAACCCACAGCAATGATAACAACTATTGTCTTTGATTCTTTTAGGTGCTTTGCGACATCACGCTCGTGTAGCCCCGTGTACTTGGGCGCTGTGAAAACCTTTCTGACAATCTGTGTCATTCTTACGGCTTTATTAGTGTGTATTTCTTTTGTTGCTAGTATTTGGGTAAAAGGTGGCTGTGGCCTTTATTGAGGAACCATCCTAGCATTTTCATGGAGTAAAATTGGGGCCTAGGACGGCCGAGGAAGGAATCGAATCCATCGAACACAGCCATACAAATACGAGTAGCATCCAGAAAGTAATTTTCCCTATTAAAAAAGAGAATATAGTTATATGCAAAACTTTATTGACAACAGGCAGGCGTACAGCAACTGTTCTGCAGATGTTTGGCTGGGAGCTGTTTGATAATCCTCATCTAGCTCCCAGCGATTTCCACCTTTCCTTGTACCTCAAAATATTCCAGGCCTCCGGTCAGCATTTTGGTTGGTTGGTTCCTTAGTTTAGGGGCTGCGACAACGCAGTCATGTAGCCCAGTGTACTTTGAGTGTGTAGAATCTGTGTGAGAACCGGTGTTAATATTATGATGACTGTATTAGTGTGTGTATCTGTTTTTAATTCAAGTAAGGACTGCAGACGATAATATTCAAGTAGTTCCTACTTTCGCTACCAAATGCTTCCGTCCATGACACCTAGATGTGAATTTGGCTACTACTAGATGGCATCGTAAGCAGCGCCCGGTGACGAAAGTTGGAATTTCAGAGCATTAATCAAACCAAACCTACAAACACACAAGTTTAGTTAGTGGAAGGTTCTTTTACATGCCATAAATCTCTGACATGGGCCATCTAGCTTTACTTCCCCTCCGAAGGAATGCATACTGAGGGGTTTTAACGCTCTTAAAAGTCCGACGACTTCGGCCGAGTTTGAACCCGCGATCTTGGGCATAGTAGCTCAGCATGCTACCAACTACTCCACCGAAGCCACCGGTCAACATTTTCACACTGACGAAGAGATGAAGACAACTGTCACAAGCTGGTTCCATTCGCAGGTGGCAGAGTTCTATGACACAGGACTACAAAAGTTGATACCACACATAATATGACAACTGTCTCAGTTCGTTTGGTGTCTATGTCACAAAGTAGCTGATACATCGCTGTACCTGTTGCCAATAAAGTTCTGCATACAACTATGTTCTTTCCATTTATTAGGAAAACTTACTTTCTGGATGAGCCTCGTACTACCACATACACTACAATAACACACACCCAAATAATAATAATAATAATAATAATAATAATAATAATAATAATAATAATAATAATAATAATAATAATAATAATAATGGGAGTGATATGCGCAATACATTGGATTCACCAAGTGAATCCAACTAGCCTCTGTCACTCAAACTCCAACATGTAACTTACCCGAGGTGCCACTGTTAAGCCGAGCAACCTAGTGGAAGATTGGGTAACCAATCCCAGCGGGAAACTAGGTCGGCGAGCCGATCAGTGTTGGAGGAAATGCAAGGATGGTCAACAGCTACAACGGCGGAAGAGGAAAATAATTCCCAACGGCGAAGAAGGTGGAAGAACTATCTTTGATGCAACTTAAATCCATTAGTGTCTGTACTGGTATCCAGGGCTAATGGTCAGCGTCTGTTAGTTCAGTGAGCTCGGCTGGAAACACGATGTTCCAAAGGCCTCAACAACCTCTGGTCCTATATGGTCCTGGCACTCACCAGGCCAAACAAATCAAGTACAAGCAAACATGAACTGTGCAAGCAATCACAACTCTACCCCAGGTGGTACCCAATCCACCCGTCCACAATCGGCAACTGGACTTCCGGATTCTGGGGAGTCCAGGCAAGCGCAGGAGAGAGAGTCGGATATCTCTGGTCACCTTCCCTACAAACAGAAAACATTCATTGGAACACTAAACATTTACTCTAATTCAAATTGGAAAATTATACAATCTCACGCAAGAAATCGACAGACAAAAAATTCTCATTCTTGCTCTTCAAGAAACTAGAATGACTGACAACGAAACTATGGACTATGGAAATTACCGCATTTTCAAGAGCAAAACATTACATAGAGTCGCAAAAGGTGCACCAATCTTCGGAATGGCTTTTCTTGTCCACAAATCCATCATTAACTCTGTCAAAGAAGTCACACCCGTTAATGATCGAATTATGACCATGCGCATCCAGAGCGCCAACAAGAAATACACTCTTGTCAATGCGCATGCACCTGCTAACATCGACAACAAGAAAAATCCTGAAAATGTTGAAAAATTTTGGAAAAAACTGGAAAAAATTATGAATAACATTCATCAAGATGACGTGAAAATCTTGATGGGAGATTTCAATGCCCAACTTGGCAAAGAAAAAATCTATCGAAAAATCATTGACAAAAATTCTGCACACCAAAATACAAACAACAATGGCACACGATTGGTAGACATTTGCCATCTCAAAGTTATGTCTACGCATTTCAGGAAACCTGCTCACAAACAGAAAACTTGGCGATCTCCCATTCAACATCTCGGCGAATACCAAATTGATCATGTTGCCATCTCCCATGCACACTATAGAACCATCCATGACGTTCAAGTCCGACGAGGGGCAAACATTGATTCAGATCATTACCTCGCAAGAATCAAAATGAAATTTTCACCTAAGAGGATTCATTAAAAAATATATTACATCCCAAAATTTGACACATCCAAAATTCAAGAAACAAAAATCGCAGAAGAATGGGATAAAGAACCAGTGAACAATTGGACGGACTTCTGCAGCAAAATTATCAGAAAAGCCAAAGAACTGATTCCACTAAAAAATAAAGCAAAACACCCCTGATGGGATTCCAACTGTGCTCAAGTCATTATTGATCGCCGAATCGCATTTCAAAAATACAATAGCCACAAATCTCCAGAAACTTTACAACACTTTCTCGGCGTCCGCAAACAGGCAACCAAAATTATCAGGACAACTAAACGTAATTTTATAACTAAGCAACTTCAGTCAATCGAGGATGACTTCAGGAATCACAACAGTCGAGATTTTTATAAAACCTTCGGGAACAGAATTAAAGGTTACACACCGCAAAATTTGACTTTCAAGAAACAAGATGGAAGTCTCGCACTCACTAACCAAGAAAACTGTGAAGAACTAGCACGTTATTTTTCTGACCTCCTCAATTGTCCTGAACCACCTGAGCGATTTATACACACAGTCCCAGAACACATACGACCCGAAGCCAATCCACCAACACAAGAAGAGATCCATTACCACATCAAAAACTCAAGAACGGAAAGACATCAGAAGACGGAATCAACGCAGAACTATTGAAAAATCTAGGACCACGATCACTACTGGAAATCACACAGGTCATTCAGGACATTTGGCGAAGTGAAAAACTACCGGACGAATGGAAATGCGCACTCATCCACCCACTCCACAAGAAGGGAGATAAATCTGATGTGAATAACTACAGAGGAATTTCCCTCTTACCCATCGCTTATAAAATCCTCTCCGCCTGTCTTTTACAACCCACGCAAGAACAACTCGAGCCACTCATCGGTGAATATCAGGCTGGCTTCAGACCAAACAGATCAGCCGTCGAACAAATCTTCAATCTGAAATCCACCTTGAAACTTCGAGCCACACGAAATCTCCCAACCATCTGTACATTTGTCGACTTTCAGAAGGCTTATGACTCCATTGATCGAAAATCTCTTTTTAATGTACTCGAAGAAAACCATCTCGATCCGAAGAAGAGATGACTCATCCAACAAACCTTAACCGACACAATTTCCAAGGTCAAATTCATTGGAGAGATCTCCCAACCTTTTCTCATTAAAACTGGTGTTCGTCAGGGTGATGGACTTTCTCCATTGCTGTTCAACATCGTTCTCGATAAGGTCATCAAAGAATGGGAAAAATAATTAAAAAGTCGCAACATATGGAAACCTGTCGTTTTAGGAAGACAGAAGGATAATATCAATGTTACATGCTTAGCTTTTGCTGATGATTTGGCAATCCTCTCCGGAGATGAACGAACAGCAATTTACCAGATTGAAGTCCTCAAAGAATGTGCTGGGAAAGTAGGGTTGAAAATCTCCTTCACAAAAACTGAATTCATGGCTACAAAACACATTGAAACCCAAACTTTGGTAACAAAATACGGTTCAATCAACAAGGTTAATCATTTCAAATACTTAGTTGAAATTATTGAACCTACAGGCACAGAAAGAATAGCACAAAGAACTCGTGAACTCAAAATGCGGAAAGCATATGGGAAAACCGCAAACATCTATAACAAAAAATGCATGAGCATTAACACTAAAATTCGACATTACGCGACGGTCATCAAACCCGAAACACTCTACGCCAGTGAGACCTTAAACCTCAATTATAAAGGGGATCTTGAAAACATCAAGAAAGCTGAAAGGAAAATCATCCGAAAAATTCTTGGCCCAAGACTTACAGATGAAGGATATCGTTTACAATCGCACAAGATCACCGAAAAATATTCAAATATTGAAACCGATTTCCGTAAACGACGCTTGAAATTTTATGGACACATTATGAGGCTAGATGACGACCGATTAACAAAGAAAATATTGATGTACTCACAAAAATTAAAGACGACAACGGTTTGGATTAAACAAGTACAAACAGATCTCAATAACGCCAGCATCACACCCACAGATGTCGAAGACCGCAAAACTTTCAGACATAAGATCTACACTTGGGAAGCTGCATCAGAAGATAAGCCCAGCAGACCTAGGGGAAAATGGACTGACGAACGTCGAGCTAAACATAGCGACATGATGAAAGAATTCTGGAAGAACAAGAGAAATAACAGCAACAGATCATAACTTGCTTTATGTGATCCTGTATGGGTCGAAACATACTAAATAAATAAATAAATAATAATAATAAAATAATAATAATATCGTATTGTGCCCGTTTAGACCGGAGTCCGCACGACCACATATGCATTTTACCAATAATCAGTCAGCACGAGAATCAAAATATCCCGGAGCGCCAGATGGGTTAAAGCAAATCGCAAAAACGACATCAAATTTATAAAAATGCTTTGCTGATCTTTGGCTCAATGCAACAATAAGGATAGAAGGAGATTTAATTGGGTGAAACACATCTGGTAAAATTATCTCAGTTTATTTAAAGTTAAAATCTGACTGCAAGAATAATGCTCAAAGCAGCATCATCCACGTGTGGCGATCCACACTCTTATTTACACACAATATACAGAAATCTTCCAAACACATTTGACAATCTTTTTGAAAACACAAGTCCGATTGTTAGTCCTGTGGACTGTGTTCCAAAATTATTAACATTTTATCTCCAGTGCAAAATGAATTGTCCATACTGGAAATAACGTAGATCACTGTTTGACTATTTACATGATATTAACACTCGTAGAATAAATGTTTATAGAATTTCTTAGACTTTCATTTGTTTTCCAGTTTTCCAAAATATATCGTTGAAACTATTATTATCATCGTAGCAACACAAATTATTAACACATATTAACAACATCTGAAAAGTATTTGACCATTGAGCATAGCATCGAAGAACTGTGCGAAGCACAACAACAATTAATTGTTCTTCTGACATTAAATATTCGAGAAGTGACTCGATTATGAACTTCAAGTTCCAAACAAAACATATGATTTCTGAATCATCAACTTGATCAATAAATGGTTGAACCATTCAACTATTAGATTTTTCCACTTGGAATTATTATGAAAAAAATATTTATTTTATGGCCATTTTTAGCAACTTTCACAACTTGCAATTCTTCGACAGAATGCGGAAATTAGAATTGTAGTCTTATAATGAATTCATTTAGTTCATGGCACTAGGATTGAAAATATCCTTCAAATTATTCGTGGTTAAAGAATTATTTTAAATTGGCAGTGGCCCATTCTACTATTTGTGTAAGAACACAATATTATAACAACAACAACAACGGCAAAGGTCTTCCTCTGAAGAAGAATAAACTACTATCATGACAAATCCGGGTTCTAGCAAAATCAAATTCTAAATGGAATTCGTAAACAAGGTTGAAATAAGAACTGATGGTTTCAAAGAAATAACCTTCGGGTTATTCATACGACGAAATGTGTGGCTCCAATACTCCAACTATAAACCTGAGCCATCGAACCTGCTATTTGATTGATGCTCGAAAAAACCTTCATTCCTGCGACTTAAACCTGCGCACCTGGGAATGGCATTTCAACTATTCCACACACATAAATTATCTTCCCAAAATTTATACAATAAATCAAGCCTCTGCTTGTTATCAACACTGGAAGATTAATAAACTTACAAGTTTATTTTATTTTACCATTCAGTTCAACCCGTGATTTTACCATACTTATGAAAAGCTTCATTTCACTTTCGAAGTGTACTTACGTCATGATTTTATATAAATACAAAAATCCTATTTGATACAAATATCAATTGCTTCCCGTTTCATGCCTCTCCGTGTTATATGAAACATATACTTTGCTCATAGCAAATATCAACTGTTCAACCAGAACTGAAATGTAGGTTGAATGCGGGCTTGCGCTAACCACTCTCCTTCGTAAAATCTCCTGTTCCAAACTAGAAATGTTTCAACTACTTCATAGGCTCTTTCTCAATACATATGATTATTATAAAATATAATATCCAAGAATTATTTAGAAAAATTATGAAAATTATTATTATTATTATTAGTGGATTATTATTATTATTATTATTTCAAATATGTTTAATTATCATCTCATT
Organism: Meconema thalassinum; assembly: GCA_946902985.2. Taxonomy (NCBI): domain Eukaryota; kingdom Metazoa; phylum Arthropoda; class Insecta; order Orthoptera; family Tettigoniidae; genus Meconema; species Meconema thalassinum. Next base: position 461,725,428 of record OX336391.1, read on the forward strand.
ATGTGAGAATCCACATGTTCGAACCTTCGAATATGGAAAAAATATCCATTCCTCAATAAAAATAAATTTAACTTTTACAGTTACATCGGCTGATTACCGTGATTTCCCAAAAATATGAAAAATTTAAATAAATGCTCAAAATGCTCGGTCATCGATCCTAAACTGTTCTGAGTGCTGAAAATGCTCAGAATAAATCTAACAAGTCTTGCGTAAATCATTACAAGCTTTAAACACGATGAAAAAAAAATGTGTTGGTCATCTGCAGAAAAATAGTTTGTTCCAATTAGCTAGGCATAATAATATTCAAATGTGGCTTACATTTCTTGATGTTCTTGAAGTGTCGTAAACCTGGTCCGTACCAGATTTATCCGTAGACATGCCCTAGCGGACAAGCACGTATAATCCTTGTATCGGCCGCCATTGTAGACCCACAAATCGTCTAGTCAGACATAGTGGTAGTATTCTTCGACGTTTTAAATGACTGTGGTTCCATTTTAATATGTGCTTCTAACAAAGCCATAACAGTTTGTTTGAAAAGGGTCAGATCTAAGCGATCTCTTCTTAAATGTGTCAGTTGTAACCTAACTCACTGTAATCTCATCAGTACAAGAAAAACGTAGACAGTCTAAGCAGTTAACGGCTGTTCTGAAGATCGTTCCCTGGGCATGGTTTGTATATCACCATCTGCCATGCGCTAGACAACTTGCAGTTTCCCTTGCGTAGACTAATGAACGCCACCGTTATAGACTATTCTTCAATGTACTGACGGATCGAAGTGGTTAAAGAGTTACAAAATATGAAAACTGACTTTCAATGGATTTAAACATCCAAGTATTAATTTACTATTGGACTGTGACAAATACTATTTTCTAGACCAAGTCTAGCATATGTCCTTTTGGAAATATAAATATTTCCACCAATGTCTGTAGAAATACAATCACCTCAGTGATTCTCCTCACCAGAAACTTACTAAGTTCCAACTCGTTTGCGCAGCACTTCTCGTGACTATCACGATTTGAAAAGTACTTCTTCGTAGACGTGGCAACCATGTGCCTTGGCTCAGCGTAGACGCAACTTGTTCGCCAAGTGCTTGTGATGAATTGAGCTAACTAAGCTTGCTCCTGCTTGCTTTTATATAAAAACGGTCAGGGTCACGCGTCATCGCCTGATATCTAGAAATCCTCATATCTCTTGAATCCCTGGTCCGATTTACTTGATATTAATTGCATTCTCTTTTATTTGGCCGTGCCAGTAATCTGATCCCAGTCTCAAGTCTCTGCTCCATAGTTAACTATTTAATCAATAAATAGTCTCCACCTCTGCTGTTACTCGCTACGTCATTTACCATCCAACTATCGGTAATTTCCTTCGAATGGCTTCGAGAAGCAATGTAGCGCGATATTCAAATATCCGAACTTTCAAACGCTGCTACAGCCTTTCCCTTGATATCTAGGTGTCTGAAACTTGGAATACCCATTCCTAGATTTGGGCACATCCACCCCACACCTAGCAAAAAATAAAAATTGAAAAATTTTTATTTTTCCTATCTACACATTAAATTATCTGGTTCTTGAATAATAGATCTTCAAATTCGAAGCATTGTAAGTTCCCACGATGTTACCAGTTCGTGTATTAGCTACTTCATAGCTTCCATTATTGTTGACTTCCACAATATTCAAAATCCTTAATTTTACCATTCCCCCGGGATTGTTGTGTTCCCGATGGACCTGGATCATTGGGCCTCTGCTCCACAAATTGTAAGTTATCTTGGTGTCTTGCTTCCAAGTTTTTCCTCGTGTCCTTGTTAAACTCTTCATTGGACTGACGAGTATCTACATTCCCTCTGTTATTATAGTTATTACCATAGGATCTTCTTTCCTGGTACCTTCCTTGAGTATCACGTGGTCTTCTCCATCGAGTGTTGTATCGATTACCACCATCCGGTCTTGCATATGGTTTGTAACTGTATCTGTTACGGTATTGGTTCCATCCTCTCGTATTGGAATCTTCCCTCGGCGATTTCTCTTCTCGCTCCTCTCGAATCTCTCGAGGTGTCTGAGAATAACTGTCAGCCATAACAGCATACACAGCGTTATTACTCTTTACTCCCTTCTGATGAAAGAATTGAGCGTTTGTATGATCCAGCTTTTGCAATACTTCATCAAACTGTTCCATATTGTAGATATCAGCAGCGATCAAAGTCCTCTGGACGTCTGCTGGAAATTGTCGTATCAAAGCAGTAATCAACTCGTTATCTGGCATTGGCGGATCTAAATGTTGGAGTTTAGACAGCTGTCCAGAAAAGTATGTAGAGTATCGAGTAGGTTGTGACGTCGAGAATCTCTTCGAATACAACTCTGCTCTAACTTGCTGTTGGGTTTCAGGGGACCAAAACTTCTTCAATAACCCACGAGAAAACTCTTCAAAAGTATTTAGAGTGGATCTAAATGCTCTAAACCACAAAAGTGCGGGACCTTCCAAGAACTTCCCTATTACCCTGATCTGTCTTTCTTTAGGGATCTTAGAATCTTTCAAATAATCACCTGCTTCTCTCAGAAATTCCACAGGTGTTACAGAATCTCGCCCTGAAAATTTAGAAGGCTTGTCTTCTATATTCTTAAACACAGTTATGGGGTTGGATTGAAATACTGTCCTGACCTCATCCTGTCTTTCAGTCTCTCTAGCTCCTCCTAGATTTATCTGTATCGGTTCCTTTCCTTTTACATTCGGCATTTTCAAAAGATGATCCGACTGTTTCTCATCCTTTATTTGAGTTTTCATAGCCTCAAGTTCTTTCTGGTTTTCTTCTGCCATCTTCTTGATTGCTTCAGTCTCCTTACAATTGTCTTTAACATCAATGGATATCTGGTTCATAACAGCCTCATGACTTTTCAATGACCCTGTCATATCTGATATGTCCTTCTGAGTTGCTTGAATATCCTTGGCAATTACTTCAATGTGGGATGACAAAGATTCCCTAATCTCCTTGATTCCCTCTTGATTCTCCATCTTGAGTGTGTCTTTAATTTCATTGACAACTGTGGTTTTAATCTCAGTTTGCAATTCATGAATCACTCCTTCTCTTATTTCTCCCATGACAAGTTCCTTGAATTGTTCCGTTAAACGCTGAACAACTAGAATTCCCATCTCGTTACTCTCCTTCTTCACTCTGACTTCCAGGTTGACCATGTCTTCACCAACTTTCCTAAGACCATGTTCTATCCTATCAGCTAAGCTTTGGGATCGAAGATCGGCATCGCGAAATTTATCGTCCATTAAACTAGCGTTAGTAGCTAATGAAGTTTCGAGCTCATGTGTTTTTTCGCATAATTTATTCATTTTACTTTCAAGTGTCATTTTCAAAATTTCAGAATTCTCTTTAAATTTACTTTCCATTGAATTAAATTTACTGTTTAAATTTTCCTTTAAGTTATCTTTTAACCTGCTTTCCAACAAATCGGAATTTTCTTTGAGTTTATCCTCTAAACTTTCTTTTAAGTTACCTTTTAAAGAATCAGAACTTTCTCTAAGTTTATTTTCCAAAGAATCAGAATTTTCTTTAAGTTTATCCTTAAGTTTATTTTCTAAAGAATCAGAATTTTCTTTAAGTTTATTTTCTAAAGAATCAGAATTTTCTTTAAGTTTATCATTCAAATTTTCTTTAAGTTTATTCTCTAAAGAATCAGAATTTTCTTTAAGTTTCTTTTCTAAAGCCTCAGTATTTTCTTTCATAATGGCTGCTACACGCAGTCCAGCCTCTTTCGAACTCTCCTCCAAACTCCTCATCATCCTCATCATTTCTTCCATAATTTCAATTATTCAAAACTTAGGGGTATACAACAGTGGCAAACACAAGCTTATAACTAGAACAAGAAATATGAATAGCTAATTGGAACACTATAATAAAATGAGATTTGTCCTAATATCGACGTGATGGAAAAACAAAATTCTTTACTTTTACGAATTACATTTACCATAATATCACAAGAAAAATATGCTAGTTCTCAAATATCCTCCACCTGGATTCTAATAATGTGTATCTCCAGTCATCGAACGTTTACTACTGAATTTACTTGACGCCCTAATGGTTAAGCCAATATCAAAAATAATCAAACCCATTCTAATTATTAACCAGGTTAAATTTTTAATTTTCCCACTAATTGGGTTTCCTACTAATTTATTCATCCAAACCAGACATCTCTCAACTCCCAAAATATTTCTATAAAAATTATCACAATTTCAAATCGGCATGCGATTGACCATGTCTAAATCGGGACCCACGTTCGAAGCCATTTCTCTCTCTATCTTATTTTATGTGCCCGTTTAGACCGGAGTCCGCACGACCACATTTGCATTTTACCAATAATCAGTCAGCACGAGAATCAAAATATCCCGGAGCGCCAGATGGGTTAAAGCAAATCGCAAAAACGACATCAAATTTATAAAAATGCTTTGCTGATCTTTGGCTCAATGCAACAATAAGGATAGAAGGAGATTTAATTGGGTGAAACACATCTGGTAAAATTATCTCAGTTTATTTAAAGTTAAAATCTGACTGCAAGAATAATGCTCAAAGCAGCATCATCCACGTGTGGCGATCCACACTCTTATTTACACACAATATACAGAAATCTTCCAAACACATTTGACAATCTTTTTGAAAACACAAGTCCGATTGTTAGTCCTGTGGACTGTGTTCCAAAATTATTAACATTTTATCTCCAGTGCAAAATGAATTGTCCATACTGGAAATAACGTAGATCACTGTTTGACTATTTACATGATATTAACACTCGTAGAATAAATGTTTATAGAATTTCTTAGACTTTCATTTGTTTTCCAGTTTTCCAAAATATATCGTTGAAACTATTATTATCATCGTAGCAACACAAATTATTAACACATATTAACAACATCTGAAAAGTATTTGACCATTGAGCATAGCATCGAAGAACTGTGCGAAGCACAACAACAATTAATTGTTCTTCTGACATTAAATATTCGAGAAGTGACTCGATTATGAACTTCAAGTTCCAAACAAAACATATGATTTCTGAATCATCAACTTGATCAATAAATGGTTGAACCATTCAACTATTAGATTTTTCCACTTGGAATTATTATGAAAAAAATATTTATTTTATGGCCATTTTTAGCAACTTTCACAACTTGCAATTCTTCGACAGAATGCGGAAATTAGAATTGTAGTCTTATAATGAATTCATTTAGTTCATGGCACTAGGATTGAAAATATCCTTCAAATTATTCGTGGTTAAAGAATTATTTTAAATTGGCAGTGGCCCATTCTACTATTTGTGTAAGAACACAATATTATAACAACAACAACAACGGCAAAGGTCTTCCTCTGAAGAAGAATAAACTACTATCATGACAAATCCGGGTTCTAGCAAAATCAAATTCTAAATGGAATTCGTAAACAAGGTTGAAATAAGAACTGATGGTTTCAAAGAAATAACCTTCGGGTTATTCATACGACGAAATGTGTGGCTCCAATACTCCAACTATAAACCTGAGCCATCGAACCTGCTATTTGATTGATGCTCGAAAAAACCTTCATTCCTGCGACTTAAACCTGCGCACCTGGGAATGGCATTTCAACTATTCCACACACATAAATTATCTTCCCAAAATTTATACAATAAATCAAGCCTCTGCTTGTTATCAACACTGGAAGATTAATAAACTTACAAGTTTATTTTATTTTACCATTCAGTTCAACCCGTGATTTTACCATACTTATGAAAAGCTTCATTTCACTTTCGAAGTGTACTTACGTCATGATTTTATATAAATACAAAAATCCTATTTGATACAAATATCAATTGCTTCCCGTTTCATGCCTCTCCGTGTTATATGAAACATATACTTTGCTCATAGCAAATATCAACTGTTCAACCAGAACTGAAATGTAGGTTGAATGCGGGCTTGCGCTAACCACTCTCCTTCGTAAAATCTCCTGTTCCAAACTAGAAATGTTTCAACTACTTCATAGGCTCTTTCTCGATACATATGATTATTATAAAATATAATATCCAAGAATTATTTAGAAAAATTATGAAAATTATTATTATTATTATTAGTGGATTATTATTATTATTATTATTTCAAATATGTTTAATTATCATCTCATTATGTGAGAATCCACATGTTCGAACCTTCGAATATGGAAAAAATATCCATTCCTCAATAAAAATAAATTTAACTTTTACAGTTACATCGGCTGATTACCGTGATTTCCCAAAAATATGAAAAATTTAAATAAATGCTCAAAATGCTCGGTCATCGATCCTAAACTGTTCTGAGTGCTGAAAATGCTCAGAATAAATCTAACAAGTCTTGCGTAAATCATTACAAGCTTTAAACACGATGAAAAAAAAATGTGTTGGTCATCTGCAGAAAAATAGTTTGTTCCAATTAGCTAGGCATAATAATATTCAAATGTGGCTTACATTTCTTGATGTTCTTGAAGTGTCGTAAACCTGGTCCGTACCAGATTTATCCGTAGACATGCCCTAGCGGACAAGCACGTATAATCCTTGTATCGGCCGCCATTGTAGACCCACAAATCGTCTAGTCAGACATAGTGGTAGTATTCTTCGACGTTTTAAATGACTGTGGTTCCATTTTAATATGTGCTTCTAACAAAGCCATAACAGTTTGTTTGAAAAGGGTCAGATCTAAGCGATCTCTTCTTAAATGTGTCAGTTGTAACCTAACTCACTGTAATCTCATCAGTACAAGAAAAACGTAGACAGTCTAAGCAGTTAACGGCTGTTCTGAAGATCGTTCCCTGGGCATGGTTTGTATATCACCATCTGCCATGCGCTAGACAACTTGCAGTTTCCCTTGCGTAGACTAATGAACGCCACCGTTATAGACTATTCTTCAATGTACTGACGGATCGAAGTGGTTAAAGAGTTACAAAATATGAAAACTGACTTTCAATGGATTTAAACATCCAAGTATTAATTTACTATTGGACTGTGACAAATACTATTTTCTAGACCAAGTCTAGCATATGTCCTTTTGGAAATATAAATATTTCCACCAATGTCTGTAGAAATACAATCACCTCAGTGATTCTCCTCACCAGAAACTTACTAAGTTCCAACTCGTTTGCGCAGCACTTCTCGTGACTATCACGATTTGAAAAGTACTTCTTCGTAGACGTGGCAACCATGTGCCTTGGCTCAGCGTAGACGCAACTTGTTCGCCAAGTGCTTGTGATGAATTGAGCTAACTAAGCTTGCTCCTGCTTGCTTTTATATAAAAACGGTCAGGGTCACGCGTCATCGCCTGATATCTAGAAATCCTCATATCTCTTGAATCCCTGGTCCGATTTACTTGATATTAATTGCATTCTCTTTTATTTGGCCGTGCCAGTAATCTGATCCCAGTCTCAAGTCTCTGCTCCATAGTTAACTATTTAATCAATAAATAGTCTCCACCTCTGCTGTTACTCGCTACGTCATTTACCATCCAACTATCGGTAATTTCCTTCGAATGGCTTCGAGAAGCAATGTAGCGCGATATTCAAATATCCGAACTTTCAAACGCTGCTACAGCCTTTCCCTTGATATCTAGGTGTCTGAAACTTGGAATACCCATTCCTAGATTTGGGCACAGTATGCCAGGGTGCCGGGTACAAGCTCTGTTATTTGACCCCCAAAGGGTAGCTTGCATGCCGAATTTCGTTGTTCCTTGAAGCACTATGAAAGTCAAGGAGGTTAGATACTAAGCTCCTTGAACACAATAGCGCTTTCTAGTTGAGAAATGAGGAACTTTTTGTTGGCGGAAACTCCCGAGATTAATTCTGCCATTATGAACACGGCATACTGAATTCAAATGGGTTCTTTGACATGCCAACATCGTATGACATGGTATCGTCATTCTTGCCGCCTTTCAAAAATCACTTGCCACGGCCAGGAGCGAACCTGCCAGGTTGGGGTTAGTAGACCGACACGTCGACCACTCACCCACCGTGGCAAACTATACCCAGATACAAGGAGCTAATGACCAAGATGTCCAGGCCACTAAATGAAACAAAATGGACAACAGTCTCAACTTGTGTCCCGAGATTACAGAGAGTGACGAAATGAAAGTCAGAAATAGGCGGCTTTGGTGGCGTAGTCGGTAGCATGCTGAGCTTCTATGCCCAAGGTCGCGGGTTCAAACCCGGCCGAAGTCGTCGGATTTTTAAGAGCGTTAAAAAACCCTCAGTATGCCTTCCTTCGGGGGGAAGTAAAGTTGGTGAGCCCTTGTCATAGATTTATGGCATGTAAAAGAACATTCCACTAACTACACTTGTGTCAAGCAAAATTTGTAGGTTAGGTTTGATTAATGCTCTTAAGTTCCAAAGTTCGTCACCAGGCGCTGGTTGCGATGGCATCTAGTAGTAGCCAAGTTCACAGCTAGGTGTCGTGGATGGTAGCATTTGGAAGCGAAAGTAGGAACTACTTGAAATTATCGTCTGCAGTCCTTACTTGAATTAAAAACAGATAACACACACTATTACAGTCATCACAATTAACAACGGTTATCAGACTGATTCCACACACACACAAAGTACACGGGGCTACTTGACTCTTGTTGTCGCAGTCCCTAAACTGAGGAACCAACCAACCAAGTTAGAAATAACTTTTGAGCCCTAACATTAAGTTGTAACTTAATGGCAGTGTTGTTCTTTGACGTGCAGTCCCAAGCTGTGCCAACACGAACTAGTCTTATCGTGGAGGCGGGGAAGAAGAACTTGCTATCTGCGATCTACGTGAACCAATTAAACTGATTGGCGACCTCAGTCTCGAAGGTATCGATCCAAAGGACCGAGCTTCCTCACTGCGCGGTTAATGAATCAACAAAGCTTCACTCCAAGTCGAAAGAAATGAACATTCAAATGTTCTGTATAAATATTATATTAATACCAGTGGCAGCCAGTAATAATGTTGCAGTGTTGCACAACGACCAGATTAATTCAAGAAAAACAATTAATACCGTAATCATATTTGTCTCTCACCACCCAGGGACCACTTGAAAGGCTGGAGGTCAAGGAAAGAATGATATTACGCAAAATCGTAGGCCCCAAATTTCATAACAACAAACAAGTAGTTCCGTGAAGAACTATACAGCCTAATTTCATATATCCTACTTATGTTAATTGCCACTATCAACATACAACATTTCAGTTTGATTGCTGTAATAGATTCGTAGATATTGAGAACCGACTAAATATTTCGGATGGTCACCATGCTGGACTTTATTTATGTAGGTCCTAGGTTTATGTACTGTTACATGAAGATTATTTTGTACGTGTAGCATTCAAACTTCAATCGCATGATTAGGACACAAGAAGTAAAAACTAGATTTTGAAATTTCGCACAGCTGCCATCTTGTGGTTATGGAAACAATTGAAATAAATTAGATGCCAGTTGATTAACATTCATATAAGGATTTACTGTACCAAGTTTCACTGCACTCGGATGGTTAAATTGCGAGAAACGTCCATGTGAATATTTATACTTCGCTTCGCCGCCATGTTGGATTTGTGATCACCAGGTTATTGAAAGTCATATAGATAAACCTATGTTCATAGCCCCTATGAACATAAAAATATTCAGTTTTATTGCTTTAATAGATTCGTAGATATTCATAGCCGTCTAAATATTTCGGATGGTCGCCATGTTGGATTGTTAAATGTATAGGCCATACAGTAATGTACCATTAAAGGAAAATTATTGCGTAGGTTCATTGTTCAAAGTTCCACTTAATTACGACACAAGAAATAAAAACTTAATTTTAAAATTCGCACAGCCGCCATCTTGAGGTTATGTGAACAATTGGAATAAATTAGATACCAGTGCATTACAATGTGTATAAACATTTACTGTACCAAGTTTCAATGCGTTCGGAACATTGACTCGCGAGAAAGATCTATTTAAACTTTCAAATTCGCTTGGCCGCCATGTTCGTTTTGTAGTTAACCGGTTTTTGAAAATCTTATAGGTAAACTTCCAGCAGTGCCCTTTATCTCCGTACAAAATTTCAGGGCGATACCACTAATAGTATCAGAGATATAGAATGCCGGTGAAATATTTCGCACAGCCGCCATCTTGTGGTTATGTAAACAATTGAACGAAGTTAGATCTCGGCGAATTACAAAGTGTATAAACATATACTGTACCAAATTTTATTGCGTTTAGTCGGTTAAATCGCGAGAAACGTCTATTTAAAAGTTGCAAATTCGCTTGGCCGCCATGTTGGTTTTATAGTTACCAGTTTTTCAAGAGTCACATAGGCGAACTTCTAGTAGTTCCCTTTATCACCGTAAAAGATTCCAGGGTGATATCGGTAATAGTTTCGGAGATATTGAATGCTGGTGAATTATTTCGCACAGCCGCCATGTTGGATTGGTGAGACGTAACAAAATTTGAAGGGCACGGTCGGGGTCGCCGAGAATAGTGCTATGAACTTACCGAGTTTCATTAAAATCGCACCAGCAGTTTAGAATTTATTTGGGGGGGGGGGGGACTAACACACACACACCTCACACACACACACACGCACACACACACGGACAAAAGGTGATCTCATAAGCCAATTTTTTCAAAATTGAAAATAGGCTAATTAATCCATGTCAGGAACGAAACTCTTTACCAAAATACTTAAAAACTCTAGGACACAATAAGAAAACGGAGAATTCATTTTTATGGGCACATCCTCCGAATAAATTCAAATAGACTAACAGAAAAGATCTTCGACTACTTTCGTAATAAAAAAAAAAAAAAGCCTCTTTGGTATAAGGAAACTGAGAAAGACCTCGTGGAACTCCAAATTACAGACACCATGCTCATGGACAAAACAGCCAAAACCGTCACCAAGGATAAGAAACAACGGTTCCAAGTTAAAATCAAACAAAAGCGTACAATCTACATCTCTGCCGAAGAAGGGGAAGCAAGATCTCAAAGGATGAGGCAATACTGGGCCAAAAGGAAAGCTCAAACAAAAAAAAAATGATTGATTTCATATACCCCAAAGTTGGGTGAAACAAACAAAGGAGAATCTTTTGAGCAATAAAAGCTGTACGTCTCCTTTTATATGAAAAGGAATTCAAAATTTTGTTCTTTAATAATTCAGAAAATCTTATCGTAAGCAGGTACTGAGAAAGCGAAGCGCGCCAACTGTCTAGGAGAGCTCGTCCGTTTGTTCGTTGCAAGACCCGAGCACCAACTAGATCTCAAAGTGAAGGGTATGGCAGACATGCTAGACAGAGTAAGTCCTATCCCAACAGTAACTTGGCTGGTCGTTGCTCGACGATTGCAACAAGAGAGTCGAGACGCGGACGGAAACATCCGAGATGCTCCGTCAGCAGCCTTGCGCGTACTTGTGACACTCGTGGTTCTTTCTCGCCCTCGTATATAACTTGAGTTGTGTTGTTCTCGTGAAGGTTTTCGTGTAGACTAACTTATAATCTATTTAATCTGATGACAATGTGATGTTCTCTGAACTGCGACATTGGTGATGAATGACGTACACCTTTTTTACCACACAATTCTCTGATATCAAGCAGTCTTTTACCCTACCACCTACCCTACCCCGCCTCCCCCCGCCCCCGTCCCTTAATAAAAATAATGTGACACCCAGAACAATTATCCGCCTGCCGCCACTAATTAATACCGTATTTATGATGACACAATTATAATCAACACAGTAACACAGGTTATAGGACAATAAGGACAAGGGTGTCAGGATCAAATTTTTAGTATGCGCCAAGTAATTGAGAAATGCTACGAGAAATGTTTGCCATTTGTAGATCTAGAGAATGCACACGATAGAGTAGCCAGGTAGAGGATGCTGGATTGTGGTATCCAGGGACGGCTGATACAGGCAAACAACAGCAATAATGAGGCAAGGTTGTAACCTCTCACCACTACTGTTTATCTTATACACACATCAAAAAAAGTTTTGCATCACCTCGGTTCCCAGATCTCCGGCATATAGACGTTGACTGTGTATATTGTATCCAAGATACAGTCCCTTTGACTGTTCATAGATGTCACTAAAACTGCTCAAAGATGTAAACAACCATGCATGAGCAGGGCCTATTAGACGGAGGGGGTACGACAGTCGATCAGTTCCAGTCATTCCACCAGGACGAAGGTACGCTGCTCATGTTGTCTGTAGTTCTACCATGCCTAGAAGGTCAATACCGCAGTTCGATCGCGTCCGCATTGTTACTTTGTGTCAAGAAGGGCTCTCAACAAGGGAAGTTTCCAGGCGTCTCAGAGTGAACCAAAGCGATGTTGTTCGGACATGGAGGAGGTACAGAGATACAGGAACTGTCGATGACAGGCCTCGCTCAGGCCGCCCAAGGGCTACTACTGTAGTGGATGACCGCTACTTACGGATTGCCGCTCGGAGGAACCCTGACAGCAATGCCACCATGTTGAATAATGCGTTTCGTTCAGCCACAGGACGTCGTGTTTCAACTCAAACTCTGCGCAATAGGCTGCATGATGCGCAACTTCACTCCCGACGTCCATGGCGAGGTCCAGCTTTGCAACCCCGACTCCATGCAGCGCGGTACAGATGGGCCCAACAACATGCTGAATGGACCCCACGGAATTGGCATCACGTTCTCTTCACCGATGAGTGTCGCATATGCCTTCAACCAGACAATCGTCGGAGACGTGTTTGGAGGCACCCTGGTCAGGCTGAACGTCTTAGACACACTGTCCAGCGAGTGCAGCAAGGTGGTGGTTCCCTGATGTTTTGGGGTGGCATTATGTGGGGCCGACGTACGCCACTGGTGGTCATGGAAGGCTCCGAAACGGCTTTACGATACCTGAATGACATCCTCCGACCCATAGTGCAACCATATCGGCAGAATATTGGAGAGGCATTTGTCTTCATGGACGACAATTCTCGACCTCATCGTGCACATCTTGTGAATGCGTTCCTTCAAGATAACGACATCGCTCGACTACAGTGGCCAGCATGTTCGCCAGACATGAACCCTATCGAACATGCCTGGGATATGTTGAAAAGGGCTGTTTATGGACGTCTTGACCCACCAACCACTCTGAGAGATTTACGCCGAATTGTCGTTGAGGAGTGGGACAATTTGGACCAACAGTGTCTTGATGAACTTGTGGATAGTATGCCACGGCGAATACAGGCATGCATCAATGCAAGAGGACGTGCTACTGGGTATTAGAGGTAGTGGTGTGTACTGCAATCTGGACCACAAATGCTGAAAGTCTAGCTGTATGATGGTACAACATGCAATGTGTGGGTCTCATGAGCAATAAAACGAGCTGAAATGTTGTTTGTGTTGATCTCTATTCCCTTTGTATTTAACGGTTCCGGAACTCTTGGAACCGAGGTGATGCAAAACTTTTTTTGATGTGTGTATAATGACTATGCTGATGACCTGGTATACTCTGTATTATAAATCATGATCGCTGACAGCCGTCAAAGCTAGCACGTGGGGAAATGCTGCGTTGCCACTGAGGCAGATCATGACTCATAACATTCCAAGAGGCTTGCAGGAAGACACAAATACTGGGGAATTTAGCGCCTAGTTTGGCGGTTTAATGACCGTGACGTGAAGGCACAGTAGAACACTGAGTCAAATCATGTGCTTACTGCTGTGTTGGCATACATTGCAACAGTGCTCGCTGTTGCTATGGAGACCGTTACCCCTCTCGTCTCCACTCCTCACCTCACCCTTCAAGCGGATGACAGCTTTCCCCGTTCATCTTTTGTAAATCAGAGTATAGTAATAGTGGACTCCGTTGAAAGCTTACAAGCTAACATGTTAGAACTTGAACAGGAATGTAGGGAGTATGGTATGAAGATCAGCATTTCAAAGACTAAGGTTATGTTGCTAGGGAAGAAACGCAAGAAAACAGAATGTTAGGTACAAGGAACTAAATAGGAGCAGGTGGGACATTTTAAGTACCTGGGCTGTGTATTCTCTCAGGATGGTAGTATGGGTGAGGGGGGGGGGGGAGCGGAAGGGGGGGGGGAGTTTGGTTGGTTGGTTCCTCAGATTAGGGGCTGCTACAACGCGGTCATGTAGCCCCGTGTACTTTGGGTGTGTGTAGAATCTGTTTGATAACCGGTGTTAATTGTGATGACTGTATTAGTGTGTGTTATCTGTTTTCAATTCAAGTAAGGACTGCAGATATTTAATTTTTTCAATTAGTTCCTACTTTTGTCGCCAAACGCCACCGTCAACGGCTACTCGTTCAGAACTTTGGTTACCAGATGCCATCGCGGTCGGCTCCCGGTGACGAACATCGGAACCTAAGAGCGTTTGTCAAATGTTTAACCTAATTTAGCTTCACACAGGTGTAATTAGTGGAAGGTTTTTTAACATGCCATAAATCTATGACATGGGACCGCCGGCTTTACTTCCCCTCCGAAGGAAGGCATACTGAGGGATTTTAACGCTCTTAACAAATCCGACGACTTGACAGTGTTGCCAAAATAATTTAAAGCCTTCTGATAGGCCCAATGTTTAAATGCATGTAAATTCTACACTGTTAATTGGAATTCAACCAAATTTTGTATGTAATATGTGTACATAAACAGATATGACTGAGTGTATTCTTAAGAGCCACCAGGGCTGCCAACTGTTAATAATTGCTCTCTCTATTTTCTTCATCCAAATACCAATATATCTGAAAGTATGCAAGCCGACAGCTTTAAACTATGCACACGTATAGTACCTGACATTCTAGATTAATTTGGAGTAACATATATACTTCAGTTCTACCAACATGATTCTAAGCCTGCTGATAGGACCAATTTTTAAATACATATAACTTCTATACTATCAGTTGGATTTCAACCAAAATTCGTATGTGCTATGTGTAACATAACTTATATGACTATTAATATTCTTAAGAGCAATCAGGGCTGCCGACTGTTAATAAATGCTGTCTATATTTTTTTACCCTAATATCAATATATCAGAAAGTATGCAAGCCAACAGCTCTATACTTTGCACACGTATAGCACCTGACACTCTAGATTAATTTGGAGCAATTAATATAAGTCAGTAGCGGCTTCGGTGGCGTAGTCGGTAGCATGCTGAACTGCTATGCCCAAGATAGCGGGTTCAAACCCGGCCGAAGTCGTCGGATTTTTTAAGAGCGTTAAAAATCCTTCAGTATGCCTTCCTTCGGAGGGGAAGTAAAGCCGGCAGTCCCATGTCATAGATATATGGCATGTAAAAGATCCTTTCACAGACTAAACTTGTGTAAAGCAAAATTTGTTAGGTTAGATTTCGTCAGAACGCTCTATCAAAGTTCCAACTTTCAGCACTAGGTATCATTGATATCTGGTGGCGAAAGTTGGAACTACTTGAAATTGAACGGAACTTGAAGCTCGCCCTTTAGGGTGTCCGCTGGAAGCAGCTACAGACAAAGGCGAGCCGAACATATCCTCGGACACTCCCGGCACTAAAAGCCATACGATAAATAAATAAATAAATAAATAATATAAGTCAGTGCTGCCAACATGATTCTATGCTTGCTGATAGGTCCAATTTTAAAATACATGTAACTTCTATACTAACAAATGGATTTCATCCAAAATTGGCACAACAAGATATCATAATATTTCAGATTATTTCTGACCAGCACACGCATGACATTGTAGCCAACATGCTTTCACTCGTGCTTATAGATTCAATGTCTAACTGCATGTAACGTCCATTGGACTTCAACCAAATTTTGTATTCTGTACCTTACGAGATGGAACTAAGAATATATTCAGTCACCAGGGCTGCCAACCGTAGTGCTCAATTAGGCTACATTATACCTGGCATATTTCGAACGAATTAGACATTTCGATATTACCAACTTAATTTCGACACTATTTTATATAGCTTCATATACTGTAGATTAATCATTGGCAAGGATCTTAATTTTAAGAAAAGTAGGCTCTTTAGTTCGTCACGGAGCTTCTTGTTTAAAATAAAATTGTTTAGGTGTTACAAAACTTCTACTGAAATTCTATGTACAAGCAAGCATAAGCAAGTAAAAAGGGGGGGGGGGGAAATGATAAAGAAAAACATTAGTTATTCCAATTTTATATAGGGCATAGCTCTTAGCGCCAGGAGTATCCGAGGACATGTTCGGCTCGCAATATATATTCCAATATATTCCAAGAACTACTAGCCATTTAATTTAATTTAATTTAATTATAATGTCATATAGGTGCAAAAGGTGTACGCAGATCAGTATTTCTGAAGTTTTGAATGTATAGGCTATAGTAAATTTGTCCCGGACGGGGACACCTAGAGTCCGCGGTTGAGCCAGCTTGGTGTCCTAGGTGCAACCTCACCCAAGGCACGGCACAAACCTAGAAAAATTGCTGAGTTTTAGTACTACTACTAATAATAATAATGATAATAATACTAAAAAAATAAAATTATTATGAACTCTATGAATGAGCATAATGAAATAATAATAACATAAATATTAACTTAATGCAGTTATTTGTCTTTAGAGTTACTTCATCAAATTTTTCGAAAACCAAATGCACGAAATATTTTCCCCCTGCTATATTCTTTTTGCATTTTGTGAAACAGTAATCCCTACGTTATTATTTGGATAAAATATAATAATAATAATAATAATAATAATAATAATAGTAATAATAATATCGTATGGCCTCGGGTGCCGGGTGCAAGCTATGTTATTTGACTCCCAGAGGGTAGCTTGCATGTCGAATTTCGTTGTTCCTTGACTATGAAAGTCAAGGAGGTTAGATATCTAAGCTCCTTGAACACTATAGCACTTTCTAGTACAGAAATGAGGAACTTTGTGTTGGTGGAAACTCCCGAGATTAATTTTGCCATTATGAACACGGCCTACTGAATTCAAATGGGTTCTTTGACATGCCAACATCGAATGACATGCGTATCGTATTTTTGCCGCCTTTCGAAAATTACTTACCACGGCCCGGAGCGAACCTGCAATCTTGGGGTTAGTAGACCGACACGCTATCCACTCACCCACCGTGGTAAGCTGACTGGATAGGATCATGATAGATCATTCAACTTTAAAAACAGCGCGACAGTGACGTTACATATAAAAATTAATGTGATTTGTATATTTTTTGTTTGCAGCAGGCCTGGTACATTTTATTTGCAGAACCATTATTAAAAGCACACTAATGTCGTATTAAGGAACATTCAGTAAAACATTGAAAATCAGATTAAAGAAGTTAGTTATTGAGGTTATAAGGGGTGGAACAGCAAAGTAATCTGCTCCTAGATTAAAGAAGTTAGTAAGTTATTGAGGTTTTAAGGGGAAGAACAGCGAGGTCATCTGCCCCTAGATGAATGAAGTTAGTTATTGAGGTTTTAAGAGGAATAATAATAATATATATTTAATGTGTTTGTTCCTCTAAGGATCACATAGAATCATTAGTTTGCATTGATCTGATTGTTCTTTTTATTTTCCCAAAATTTCCTACTTAATATTATTATTTATTTATGTATTTATTTTAAGCAAATTCCCTCAATAAATGAAGGGCGATTAACAAATTACTCAATCAACTCTTTTTGGTTCTTCTTCTTATTCCAATAGGCTTTCATTCTTTCCGAGAAGGCTTGTTTACGTTCTTACGATCACTTTGTTCTGTACAGTTTTTGTTTCGGTTGCTCTGATGTAACTTCCCACTTGTTTACTTTGTGTCAGAAGGCGTCCCATTTTGAAATGTCTGTTGAACTTATGTTTGCGATTTTGAGGTCCTTTCGAAGTACTTTTAGCCAAGGTGTTGTGTTCCTGAGTGAGGTAACCTAATCTGTTACCCTTTTCGTGAATCGATTTTCTGGTAGTCTAGTGATATGATATTATTATTATTGTTTTATTTTTGAAACACATACTGAATAATTTATCAATACCTGAGAATGAATATAGACAGATTGATATTCCTTTATAGACCGGATCTAACTCACAAGAGAATATTTATGTAGCGGTGAATAAATCCCAGTTTGATTTAAAAGAGGATTTAATACTCCGGGATGATGCAAATGTACACGTATTGTACATGCACTAGTAAGTAATGTATTACTAGTGCTGTGAGGAATGTATGATACAATTAGGTCGGCAGGATAAATACCTATTCACATTCATTGCCTTCATTCACGAGCGGTCATTGTAATAGCATTGTGTTCGGCAGTAATTCCGGGATATGCTGCAATCATTCAGGATACTAATAAATCACTTGATGCCATACTTACGATACAGCAATTTTTCTGTGCAGATATTCTAGGATAGCTTGAGTTACACGATTTTGTTTACCCACCTTCTATATCACAAATGTATTTCTAGTCTGAGGACTGGAACGGAGTACACTCAGCCTACTCAGGCAGAACTGAGAAGAACTGTGTTCGATTACCACCTCAGCTACCATAGAAGTGGCTTTCCGTGGTTTCCCACTTCTACTTCAGGCAAAAGCCTGTTTGGTACCTAAATTAAGACCACGGCCTCCTTCTACCCCAACCCTAGCCGCAATTACAAATACCCACACTCTAGTACAACCATCACAATGACACCGATGTTATATATATATATATATATAAACTGGCACTATACAGCCCATGATGGGCTAAGGCCGACCAAGCGACCGCTGCCAAGCCATTCGGCCTGCAGATATTGGGGCGACGCGTGATCAGCGCGTCGGGTCCCCTTGGCCGTTAATCTTGGTTTTCGTGATCGGGGCGCTGTCTCACTGTCAGACAGCTACTCAATTGTCCTCACGAGGCTGAGTGCACCCCATTCCAACCCTCACGCCAGTTTTAAAATCCCTGACGGAGATGGGGATCGAACCCGGGGCCTCTAGGTAAGAGGCTGGCGCGCTACCCCAACACCACGGGGCCGGCTATATCTGTGGTCAGGTTAGAGTACATTGGGAACTTTGCTGATTGTTTGAGCGATTTGTGGTCTATTTTTGTGCAGCTACTGCCAACCACATTCTACCCTGTACTACACTAACCTAAGCGTAAAGGATCTGATGATGATCACTTGGCGATCGAAACTGGTTATCCAACTGAGTTTATTGATCTCATGTATTTTTTTTCAGGATTAGGAAACACCCATTACACTTGTGTGGACCGACTGAAAAGCATTTTGTGAAAGATATAACTAATTCCTATAGTTCTTCAAAATTTCTCCGGCCAAATAACGAGATGGTGCTTCATTTCATGCCCCTGAGAAATCTACCCCTGGGCCAGCTGTTATATTAACGTGAGAACGTCATATAAACTGTTGGAATACAGTGACGATCGTGAAAAAGTGTTACAGTGAAAGGTGATGATATAGTTTTATCTCTCTTCTGCTGCAACGCTCTCTCTCTCTCTCTTCTATTGCAGCACCCGAGTGTCGCTACTGTCGTTTTTGGACATCATGGGTGATCGTCTGGATGGATTTTATGCAGTTTTCACCATTCTGTAAAGGATATCTCGAGGAAGATTTCTGTAGAAAACAATAATAATAATAATAATAATAATAATAATAATAATAATCAAAGTAAAGACGCCTGATCTTTTATGGACACTTGGCACGTCTGAATTCTGAAAGACTCACTAAAAGGATATTCACAGTAACAGGAAGAGGCAAGGCTCCTAAGAACAAATGGATTGCGTCAGTTAAGTCAGATATGGAACAACTAGATATCCCACGGGAACAAACTCGTGACCGTCTGCTGTTCCGTCAGGTCATCCGACAGGGCGTCTTCCCAACGTCCCTTACAAGTAAGAAGACTACAGGAGCTAAGTGCACAGAAGAAAGAAGACTGACTCACAGTCAGAAAATGAGGGACTATTGGAAGAAGAAGAAGAAGAAGAAGAAGAAGAAGAAGAAGAAGAAGAAAAGGAAGCTTGTAGTTTAACGTGACCGTTAATCTCGAGATCATGAGCCACGGGACGTCCTTTTTACGTGGAATCCGAACCACAGGACATGGCATTTCACTTCGAAAATCTCACATGCAATGACCGGGAATCGAACCCGGACCGCCTTGGGGAGAGGCATACAGCTAGACCGCTGAGCCACCACGCCCCAAGAAGAAGAAAGCAACAACTTTACAGAAGAGTAGATACGAGCCCCGTGGTCCTTAGTAGGCCTAAACGATAAAGAAGAAGAAGAATCAAAGTCACATATGCTATTTTAGTTTTCAATTCTTAATTGATTTTCTTTTTTAGGCTGAGGATGACCCCATTGTGGGTCGAAATATGTACTAATATATAAAATATATATTTGTTTATGTAGGCTATTGATTTGGCGTATAATTTTAAATGTTTAATTTTAAACGTTTAATCAAAGGAAGCCAAGCAGTAACAATTCCAGAGAAAAAGTCGAAAAAAAAACACATGGCGCCTGTGCGCATTTTAAGCTTACGCTGGGCAAACCGTTGAAAATGTCTATACCGGTATACTATGAGTGTAAAAATTGTTCAGCATGATAAGTTCTACAAAAAAGTCCGTGAGAGCATATCTCTATCTTGAATACATCGCCCACTATAAGTGTTATTTACGTTTTCATTTCTTCCAACAATCTCCATTCAAATACTGAGGCAACAGTTTACGAGCTGACTAATGGCGAGTCTATCACCCCAGTTACAGCCTAGCTAGCTGGCGAACATATTACCCTAGATACAGCCAGCAGCAAACTGTCGAGTTGTGTTGAGTTACAACTTCAGAGAAGAGTGGTTGTATTTGTGCTTTTCTTCATTTCGCCTGTGAACCTTCCATTCCGCAAAATACATAATTTAAAAAATATATTTACGAAGCTGAAATGTTGCAAAAGTGACAGTTAAAACAAATCAGTCCGAAAATATGTTGTCACGCTTAAATATCGTAGTTGCACACACCCAATAATTGTTTATTTCTTTGAGGGACGGGGGGCATAAAAAATTGCGAGTCATATAAAAACTGCCTAGAAAAAATGAAATAGAAAATGTTATTTTTAAAATTCTGAACAGTTTAAGTTTGCACAATACATCACATTATAGTAATTAATGCTTACCTCGGAGGAGTTTTGCATCTCGCTTTCCAAAGACACAGCTGAAATGTTGTAATTAATATATTCAAAACATCAAAATATAGAACACTAGCTGGTTCACCGTCTTTCGTACGGGTAAAATGTACATGTGTGTATATCTCACACTCCGAGCTCTTTTATTGTTATAACCGCTCTGAATCGAAAGCGAAAATTTAGCAGCGAAAAGCATGGGCAAGGGTGAATATATGCAACCTTCCATGGATACCTGTTCGCCGGGTGGGACATGGCAGCGCCTGCTACTGAAATGAAACGTAACATTTGCCACTATATTGTAACCGTGAGACATTTTGAAACACCAATAGTCCTATGTTTTTCTCTGGTATATACGCATATGTTTGGAGTATTGCCCTTTATGGTTGCGAAACGTGGACAATTGGAAAATAAGAAAAAAGCAGGTTAAATTATTTTGAACAATGGTGTTATAGAAGAATGCTAAAAATTAGCTGGACAGAAAGAATAACGAATGCTGAAGTATTTAAAAAGGTGGAGGAAAATTATACCTTATGGAAAAGAATAAAGAGGAGGAGGAATAGACTGATAGGACATATCTTGAGACACGATAGCCTGCTGAAAACGGTATTGGAGAGAATGGTTGAAAGCAAAAGATGTCGAGGAAGGCCACGCCTACAATATGTACAGAAAATCATGTCTGATGTACTGTAGGATGCAGAAACTATGAAGAGATGATGAAGAAAGTTATAAATACAGCCGACTGGAGAACTTCCGCAGACCAATCCATGGATTGAATACTTAAGAAGAATATAATCTTTGTTAATGCTACATTTCAGGTAAATCAGTTGATTAGTTTCTGCGTGAAAGAGTAGCAGGCAGAGAGTCACCACTAGACTTTTAAATATCAGTAGAGATAATTATATACCGTACATATTTCATTAGATTGAGCCGTGAAATTTGTGGCACTCGTAAAGAGTAGAGCAATAACATTGCTGCCTCTAATTGTTTGATATATCTTGTCGTCGTAAAGGCCGGTTTAAGGTTCAATATCCTGTTGCCTCTGGCGCGGCGAGTTATCACACAGTGGAGCAGACAAATGGGGTCTTAACGTTACACGGCAGTAATTTGTGACATGCGGTCACGGTAGCTTTAATACTCTTTACAGACTCACAAATAATATACTTTTACAGGCGAGGATCCCTTTTACAGTTAATGGATTCCTCGACTGGGCTCTCTGGCCTTGACCATGTGCATAAACTCTTCAGGTCACTTCCCGTGAGGATTGTGATCATCATCATCATCATTATCTTTTCATCATCATTACTTCTGTTCTATTAGTACTCTAGTTTCAAATATAATGTACTGTATATCGGGGTAACATTTCCTGTGTTTACCAACTTTGACAAAAAAAAAACAAGCATCTTGATTTAAACGAGATGTTTAGTAAAGAACATGTAATCGAAATTTAAAGTTTTTTTAGTCTGTAGTTCCAATATCCTGATAAACCTTTACATCACGTTAATAATAAAAGTAAGATTTGTTGGAATACCTCTACTTTATGCTGATGTGATTAAACTTTTGTAAGGAGTCTACTTATTCTTATCATACTAGTAACCCGCACGGCTTCCCCCCATATTTTTAACAGTTTACCCAGCGTAAGTTTAAAAGGCACATGGATGGCAGTCCCAGACGCAATTCAGAAAAGCCGAGGTGGACAGGGAAACTCCAACAACATTATGCTCTTCTTTGAAGTCATAACTCGACACGACTCGACAAAGTAATGCTGGCCGAAGCTCGGGGTGATGGCTCGCTCGCTAGCTCGTAAACTCGCTCCAAGGCTAGTAATTTAATTTTCCACTGAATGGTGGTTGTTGGAAGAAATGAAGACATAAAACACTTATAGTGGGAGATAAATTAAAGATAGAGATATGCTGTCGGAGACTTTTTGCAGAACTTTTCATGCTGAACATATTCTTACACTCATAGTATATAGTGTACCCGTCAGGTCCTCCAGGATGCGGACTTTTTCAGGGGGGTGCTCTGTTCGCGTGGCTTTAATCTATACTCTACATCCTGGGATTTTATATCAAGGATCACGGGAAACTTACACTAAAATAATATGCCAGAGGTATCTTAAAACAACACAATTTATCCAAGAAACATCCTAATTAAGTTAAATCCCCCCTTAACAAACAATCAAATCCCCTTACATTACTGAAAAATAAAATAAAATTAAACACAAAAAAAGTAAACACTGGCCCCCTCAAATGGCCGACACAAATGTCACATGATCATGTCCATGACCGTTCCAAAGGAACAACAAAACCGCAATGATTCCAACACAAATGACTTCAATGTGATGTCATAAATGATTAATTTATATATAGCGCACTCTAATTTGTAATTATGGCTTACAGGTGGGTTGGATAAGTCCCTTTTCAATCATTCCCAATCTCACATGAGGCCGGTGATGATTGGCGTATGGCGGTTCCCGGTTACAGGTCGAATGTGCATTAAAAAACTACCGTAATGACACAAATTAAATAAATGACTAAGGCTAGGGTCCAAGACCTTTCAAGCTTAAATGACCAATCATTAACATCAAATATAAGAATATAATCGTGGATCATCACCTACTCTAACAATGGTGGCTTCTGCCCCATAATGACATAAATCTCATCTTAAATATTTACATAAATGCACTGAATTTTCGCTTCCTGAAGCGAATTGAAACAATCCCCAAAGAAAGTCGAAGAAAATCCCGACATAACAAATTGAAATGGCCAAGCATCTGTGGTTGATTACTGCGATACAACAAGCCATTCTGTTTCTCAACATAAACAGACCCTCAAGACCTGCAGTGGTTGATGACCTCACTCGAACATTTGGCTGGCAGTCCGCACAGTAGGGCAAAGCATACCTGGGCTCCTACCCTCGACAACACATTGGGAACCGAGCTGGATGCGGGAGTCTCTCCGTTTGTAAAGAAGCCATTCAAGACACTCCTTCCCAAATCTCAAGGAGCAGCATTACTTACCATAATACGCTGCCGAAGTGACGCGCCTAGCAACCGCATGGGCGCAGCCACATTGGACCCAAACAACTGGTTGCTAGGTTTTTTATACATAGGAAGCTGCATCAACGCTGCGCAGTGTCTTGAATTTTGTTGATAAAAAGGCGTAATAAGCGTGAAATAAGGCAAACGCCTCCCGTGAAGATTATCCACAATGTTGGAGCTACAAAATAGAAGTGTAATTTTATGGATAAAGTACGAGAATTTTGCGAGATAATATGAATAAAGTCGACCTCGCTCCTGAGGCAAGAATTGCATGGCGGGTTCTACAAATTATAAATATTTATTTATAACATCATTTAGTGGATACAGTATATCTAATATAGAGAGATATTTAGGACATATATGTCACATGAAGGGGGTTTTGGTTCATGTGGTCAGTGTAGTTGTAATTAAATATGGTTTGTACTAAAAGTATTATAAACGACAACCTACATAACCTTACATCTGATTCACTAACAGCAATAAATTTTCTCCTACAACTTTTCTGACTAGTGATTTTTCACTTAATTTATTTAAGCAGTGAATTGTTTCCAAATAACAATTATGCCTATCCTAGACTGAAAATTTCTGCCTAAATACTGTATTTTATTTTTTGCAAACTGAGCATAATATGTGGTCTGTGGAAAAGTTTGAAGTTGCTAGTAGAAAGTCCTATTCAATTTGGTACGGTAACTGGAAACTGTGTGAGCCATCAAGTAGCATAGCACATGGATCATCGTTATGGTATCGGAACTAGCATTTTCCTACATCAACTCTTTGGCCCACTTCATACTGAACCCATGTACCATGGCCTCAAAGAGAGTCGAATCCATGTATTTTGAGAAAAGAATGAAAGTATCATACAGTCTCTAAGGGAACGGAGAGATATTTCAAGCCAGGATTATAGCTTAACATTGTGCAAGCGCTAGGGCCAGGTGTTCCTTAGATGAGCTCATGCCTCTTGACATTTATAAGGAGCCAGTCATGGATATTATTAGAACGAGTGGAAAGTTTTGACTGTAAGACGAAGAAGCTGGACTCGGAAATTGCTCTTACGTTGCAGGAATATGGCAACCTCGCTGCTGAGTCAGAACAGGAATAATTAAATTTAACCCGTTTACGAGTATAAAAATAAGTAAACAGATACAGTACGGTGAATCAATTTGGATTAGAGATTTTTGTGTAAAGAAAATCCTTGTAAAAATTGCACAGGAGAAAACTGCAAACGCAAGTAGACGTCATTGGGGGTTCACCGAGACCCAAGGAGTGGGAGAATAAAAAAAGAACAGCACCACCCACACAGTTGAGGACGAGAAATTAATTAATATCTCGGAAATGCACGATCGATTTCCATGCACAGGAAGATTATTTTACGTTTGGAAGACGAGCTTTCTGGATATACGATTTTTATAATTGTGCGACAATTAGTTCAAAAGTTGGTCACGAAAAGGACTAGGATTTTATCTTTTTGTGACTGAAAGGTATAAAGCTCCTGGCCTCACCAAGCCAATCATGCAGTCTACGAGAGCCCGTGAGGGGAACGTCACGCTGTATCAGTACATGCAGTATTAGTCCGTCCAGGGGGGCGTTACGCTGGAGCATCATAATCATCAGTCTACGAGCATTCCGTGAGCGGAAGTGCTGCACCACATCGTATACGCAGTATTCAAGAGCCCGTGAGGGGGACGTTAAGCTGTATCAGACATCGATCCAGAGCCTGTGGGAGGCTATGCTACAAGTTCACCGAGTGTAGACCAGTTACGATATAAGTACGCTACGCTGAGGGTTAGCAGTTCGCGACTTTGAAGAGTCCTAAAATATAAAGAACATTAAATATACAGACTTTAAAGCAATATCGCCAAAGTAAGACACAGCGATCAGTAGGGAACTTCGAGTTCCAGAAGAACACTAGTTCAATACAGTTACGAAGTTATAAGAACTCCAACAAATAAACGGCGTTACGTCTAGTAAAGACATTGTTAAAGACATTAAGTCCTGTAAAGGAACTTTACAGTAATTACGATCGCGAAAGATAGAAGTTCAAGCGAAAGGAACTTAGGAACTTAGTTTCGAAACCAGAGGGAAAACGTACTCTAGTGAGAAAACGTCAAAAATATACGATAGACAGTATACGGTCCTCGAAGGGAGGCCAAGATATAGAAACTAAACGGTACGATAGACAGTATACGGTCCTCGAAGGGAGGCCAAGATATAGAAACTATAGGGGACGATAGACCACCATATATAAATAGAGGTGACGGCAAAGTAAAGACATTTATCGCCTAGTTAAAGCAGATAAAGTAAAGCCGAGTAATAGACAAAAGAAGCGGTTTTGAGAGACTGAAACCAGTAGTTTCCTTTGTAGGAGAGAGCAACTTTGAACGAGTAAAATCACACGTCCAATGCAGGTCGATAGGATTCACATCAGGGATCATCAACAGCCGACAGAAATTGTAAAAATCGTTGAGATACGCCCGTGTGATGGGAGTGAAGTGTAAATATTGTAAGAAAAGAAATAAGAGTATCATTTTAAGTGTTTTAGGTAAAGTGAAAGCGTTTTATGCACAGTGATATGTGTTATAATATGTACCAGAGTAATATTTTTTAGTGTTTTAATGTGTGTTCAAAACGGATACACCAGTGTATTAAAAAAAAGTTGTCAGTGTTAAATATAGTGAATATGTGTCAAGAAATTTCTGTACATAAGATGAGATCGTACAATATGGAGTAGGTCAAGAAGGTGGGCCAAAATGTCACATCAAACGAGAATAAAGGTCAGAAAGCGACCTTAAACATGTAAGTAAAGATTTTCATTATGTTTTGGTGTCGGGAAAAATTTTGTGTACAATTCCACCGGAGTTTTGAGTAGAAGGGATGTTTTTAAATGAATAATAACTAAATAAGAACGCGATCTGAACGAAAATAAAGTTTTAAGAAATAATAAATAATTATGTGTAATTATAAATCCTGTAGAGGAAATGCATGGAATAAAATGTCAGTATTTAATGAATTTACATAAAGGTAAATTTGAATTATATGAAAGAAATAGCTTTTGAGCTTTTGTAAGGAATGAAAACATGATGTGAATAACAAGGTAAAGAAATCTAAATAAAGATTAAATTGAATGATATAAAAATATAGAGCGTTGAAGCCTTAACAAATGTATAAGACATGATGTGAATGCGTGTTCTTAAAAAGGGAGCGATTTATTGTCAACGGAAAATATTAATATAAGAATTAAGATATGTATCAATTGTTACTATGAAATTTATCAGTTCTTTGGAAGACATTCGGCCGTAAAGTAATGTATAGCGTAATGGAACGCAATTAAATAAAAAGTTACGCTAGGAACGCGTAAAAGTTAAAGTACTTAGTAAATTACTTATGGAGGGTAGTTGATTGCAGTGAATTGAGATATGTTGAAAGTCCTCTAATTGTGACGTAGATCACGAGGCCATGTGTGTATTATTTAAAAGGGAGCTAATGTATGGTATTATTGAGCGTATGCCATGTAGGCCACGGCCGACTTTAAATCGCGTCTTGAATAAGTCCTCCAAATGTGGAAATGTTCCCGAGGCATGTTAAGAGATTCGAACCTAGAATCCTTTTGTTGTTAAAGCCCCTAATTATTCGTCGTAGAATGTGTATTAATCTTCCCAATCAATGAGGACCCTCTCATAATTAATAAATGCCAAGGTTACGAAAGTGGTTTATGAGCCAAAGAATATTGTTGAATGGAAATAAGTGAAGTAAAAGCCAGGTCTCTCCACAGAACTGAGAATAATGTGAAGGTTTGTTTTAAAGCATTGAAGAGAGCTGCCACCGTAGGTTAGGCAGAGAGTCGCTTTCCTTGTCATAAATCACGCCCGAGTATAATGGCCTGACCCTCATAGAGCGAGGGTGGGTAAAAACCGTCTTATAAGATGTGTTAAATACACCGTGAGTGTTTAAAGTTGTTAATGACCCGGGCGTTGAACCGAGGTCCTTGTAGATTGATATTATCGCTTGCCAATTCAGATCGTAGTTTTCTTATGTGATAATGGTCTTATAAGACAAATGAATTAAATAAAATCCCTATTGTAATATTGGATGGAAAATAGGAATCCACGAGTTTTGTGAAGATAACTAGGTTTCGGGAGTGATCATAGTTTTTGACTTTGTCAAGTAATCTTTATAACTCTGGAGTACACAAATAGTTTTCCCGATCACCGTAGTGAATTTGAAAAACTTGAGAGAGATAGTAAACACGGAGAACATGTGATATGCCCAAATATTGAAGTGAATAATTAACATGTAATTATAAATGTTATTATATATTTGTTTTGATGATAAGGAAAGATAAAAATAATTCTTGAGGTGTACAAAAATATGACACCATTATTATGGGAAAGTATCGAGCCAAAGAAGCTCGTAGTTATTTGGAACTTTAAGATAAGTACTTTATGGAAGTGAAAACAATCGTGAATTGTTGGTTTTAATGAAAACCATGTGTTTTAATCTAATATTTGTTTTATTTTTATGCTATTCCTTGTTCACTTTGGACAAGTAGAATGATATTGGTCAGTAGTTTATGTGTTTATTTGTTTGTAGCGCCATAATTTTTGATTAATTAAATGTGTTAAAATAGGAGTTGATTTTGTTGTTATTTTTGCAAGTGTATCCTCTATTTAATCCAAAATATGTAAGTCACAGAGTGGGAGAACTTACCGCAGCCCCGAAAAATCCCGAATTGAGCAATGCTGGCATACTGTGATTTGCATATTTCTTGCTGCAAGGGCACAGGGGGGTGAATAGAAATACTGTGCTTGGATTAATAATTAGAGGAACACTAAAGACGGTCGATTCATGTAAAAGTAAAGTAATGATAGTAGTAGCTACAACGTATAATGTTAACTGACCGCATGGGTCCCTAGAAACTCACACCGAGCAGCCCTGGATGTAAACAACCCCCCCAGCAAATTATTTGTGTAGTGGCTTCAATGTGGGGCCTGTATGATTTTATCATACACCTAAGGAAAACCATTATCTCTTACATGGCGCCCAGTACGCAGGGCTGAGTTTTCCTAGGGAAAACCCGAGTTTTCTCGAAAAATCAAAATTTTCATTTTTTTGAAAAAAAAATGGTTTTTCGAAATTTTGAATTTTAAATACTTCCATAAAGGTCTTTGAGTTTGAAGAAGAATATCAAAAGGGTACGGTGTAGTAAACACCCGTACCAAAGTAAATTTTTAAAGAAATTGGGACACAATGGTTCAGATTACTATCTCTCAAGCATGTTCTAGCGATGTGGCATTAGTAGCCCACTATATTCTAATAAGATGGCATTGAGTGAAGAGATGCAACGGCTTTTGGAGGCTATAAAAGCCGATAACAATGAGAAGTTGGAGGCTATAAACAATACATTGGGCCTCCAAAAGGATGAAAATAACAAAGTGTTCGAATCCATAAATGAGAGTTTAGAGTCACTAAAAACTGATAGTGATAATATGGGGACTAAATTAGTAGATATCGAAGCTAAAAGTGATAACATGGGAACTAAATTAGTAGATATCGAAGCTAAAAGTGATAACATGGGAACTAAATTAGTAGCTATCGAAACAAATAGTGATAACATGGGAACTAAATTAGAAGCTATCGAGGTTAACTGTGTAAAAATGAACGATGAAGTGAAGGCTGAAATTGAGGGAATAAAAAGGGGGTCAAATGGACTCAGAGAGATTTTAAAAGAAACAATGAATACCAAATTTCAAGATTTTGACACTAAGTTTGGGGACAAGTTAAATGAGTTAAAAGGGGAAATCGCAAGTGAGATTAAAGAGGAAAATAAAGAATTTCATTCAGGATTGCAAGCCCAAATACAGGCTTTGAACGAAAGTATGGGAGAGTCCCAAACTAAATGTCACGAAAATTTTGGAAATTTAAATAAAAGTTTGATTTCCATGGAAACTAAATTAAGTAACATGGAAAAGAAGGGTGATGAGTGCGAAAAGAAACTTGTAACCCAGATTCAAGGTGTGCAGAAAAAGTTAGAAGATCAGATAAAATCTAACAACGATATCTGTAAAACATCCCGGGATGAAATAAAACAAAGTGTGAATGAGCTAGGAACCCGATTTGGATAGGTTGAGGAGAAAGTAGGAACCCTCGAGAACAAAATCGGTGTAGTTCAGACCGAAGTAACTGAGATGAAAAATCAAAATCAAAAGGATGCGCGGGATATGAAAAGTCAATTTGAGCTGTTTACCGGGCAGGTAGATGATAACTTACAGAAGTATGAGGGTGAAATAAATCGAAGATTAGGTATATACGAGGGGCATCTCCAGAGTGAAAGAAAACAACGAGAGGACGAAAATAAGGAAAGTACCCATAAGATAGATGAAATAAGTCAGGGTATTAATGATGTTCAGGGAACCATCGGAACATTAAAGGTCGAAGTAGGAAAAACTCATATGGAAGTAGGCCAGATCCAAAATGACTTGATGATATTATATAAGAGTCAAGGGAAAACTGAGGAAAAACTGGAAGGAATTAAAGTAAATATGGTCAAAGGACAAAGAGAGATGGAGAAAAAGATAAAGGAAATACGAGAAGACCTAGATACAAGAGGTGACGTTAAACCAGAAATTATAACAGAACAGGTCATGGTCATCAAGAAAGAGGTAGAAGAACACTTAAATGAAATCAGGAATAGCTTCAGGAACGACAAAAACCAACTCAAACAAGAACTGGAAACCAGTAAGAAAAATCAGGAAAGAATTCAAAATGAATTAGGATCCCGGTTGGAGAGGACTGAACATAAGAACAGTCAAATGGAAATCCAACTCATGGCTAATGAAGAAAGTGCCCGAAGGGAAAGGAAATTAGAATTTGAGAATCAGGAGGAGTTTCCAAAGACAGGATGGGTAGATTCCCGTGAACAAGGCACAGATACCGATAGGGACTTAGGAGGGGAGAGCCCTTACAAGAACCCAGGATATCCGATGGCGATGTCAACCCCATACATGAACCAGACAAATGGTCAGATAATAAACATTATCAAATCGAATGAGGACAGACCGGTAAAATTTACGGGTAATAACATGTCAATAACTCCAAAATACTGGCTAAAGGAAGTCGCAGAGTACTTAAACGAAATGAAGGTTCCTCAGGATCGGAGACTGAGAGCTATTGAGAAGTTGTTGGCAGGTGATTGTCTCACCTGGTTCAGAAGCTTCAGGTACACCTTTGATACGGTGGAAGGCTTTAGAGAAGCCTTTTTAAAACGATATTGGGCAGCAGACGTCCAGGAGAATTTGAGGCTAGATCTGTACTCTAGGAAGTACAGCACAAATGCACCAACTAAGTACTCGGATTTTTTTTACCGCTCAGCTATGTAAATTCCGCGAACTTGATATTGCTCCAGCTGAGAACGACCTGTGTGGCGCCATTGCAAGACAACTTCCATATGAGATTCAGAGGCTGTTAATCTCATCCAAAGCCAGAAGTGCTGTGGAAGTGGAGAGTGTATTACGTCAATTAGACATGACGACGTCACACGTAACTCCTAGGCACCAAAGACAGACTGAACAGGTACACATGGCCAGCAGTCAGGAAACCCGCGAAAAACCATCGACCAGGAATCAGTCCACCAGCACTGATACTCAAGGACTAGGTCGAGAGTATGGGCACCAAGAGCCTAGAGGAATACAGCCATACCACAGAGGAGGATATCGAGGAAGAAATCCTAGGAATACGGGTTATAGGCAACAAGAGAGCCGACCCTATAACAATAACCATCAGAGGCAAGAAAACAGAAAGGAATGGGAGAATTATCCCCGAAGGAACGTAAGGCCAGAGGATAGGGATGATGAATATCGGGCCGAAATAGAGGAAAGATATCAGGAAAGTCTTCGTTACATGAACGAACGACCAGACGAACCTGAAAGGCAAAAAGTCCGTTGGAGTGAGGCAATCAAGAACCGGAAATCACCCGACCGACTAGATGGAGATCAAAGCTTGGAACTACAAGCTCAGTTAAAGAATGAGGGAAAAGGGAGCCCTCAGGATAAAAAAAAACTCCAAATTTAAATCGTCAAAAGTGGAAACATACCAGGAGCTGGGAGGAGGTAGAAATTGTGAATTGGATAGCAAGACCAGATGAGCTAATTAATGAGGATGTGGAAGGAATCCCACCTATCAAAAGAGAATTACCCATAATTATGCTAAGAATAGAAGGATTACTGGTCAGGGCATTGATTGATACCGGATCAACAATAAGTTTAATTACGCAAACCCTTCTGAATGAATTGGAAACAAGAGGCCGCGTATTAAAAATCCCCTCATCAAGTGTAAAGATTAAGGGAATTATCCCTGAAAAATCTTTAACATGCAAATTTCAGGTATACATTGATCTGATCATGGGTAACGCTGAAATTTCGCAATGCTTTTTGCTGGTAAATCAATTACCGTATAATGTCATATTAGGTATTGATTTTATCCGTGAGAACAAGGTCATCATAGACCTAGCGCAAACCTGCATTAGAATCCAAAGAGAGGATGTGGATGAACAAAACATTAACCTACAGGAACAGGATGTGAAAATAGGAGAACAGGTATGGCATGGGGAAGAAGTAACGGAAGAAGGTTGTAAGGGCAGAGAAAGGATATTTGAGGTCCTCAACATAGAACTCGAAGATAATTTGGAAACTGAGTTCGAGACCAACCTGTCAGGAAAAGTAGAGGAAGCTAAAGTGAACCTCGAAAATAAGGAACAATTAAAGACATTATTATTGAATTTTAGGGACGTATTTGATTCCAAGCCAGGGAAGATTGAAAATTTTAAATACGCGTTCCAAGTCAATGATTGGGCACCGTTCAGACAAAAACCATACCCGGTTGCGGAAAAACATTACCCACAAACTAAGAAAACACTGCAGGAGATGATGAATGCAGGTGTTATAGAAAAGATGGCGACACCATATGTTAGTCCATTAGTGATTGTGAGCAAACCGGATGGCTCAGTAAGGGTGTGTCTAGATGCCAGAAATTTAAATGCAAAAATCATACCAGAAAATGATTCGGCACCACCCATAAAAGAAATACTGAGGAAGTTCAAAGGCAAGAAGATTTTCACAAATATTGACATGACTTCTTCGTATCATCATCTCGAACTGGAAGAGAAAACCAGCTTGTTGACTGGATTTCAGTTCGACCAACAAACCTATTGTTTTAGGAGATGTCCGTTTGGATTGAAGACCGCGGGATCTGCCTTAATAAGAGCGCTTGATCGAAACCTGTCAGAGGAAGTGAAAGAGTGCACTATCCGTTATGTGGATGATATTTTGCTTACCTCGGAGAATATTGAGGAACATTTAGAAAAATTGAAGAAATTATTGGAAGACTTAAGAAGGGCAAATTTTAAAATCAATTTAAAGAAGTCAAATTTTTGTCAAAGGCAAGTAACATTTTTAGGGCATGCGATTGATAAGGATGGTGTTAAACCAAATCCATGCAAATTGGAATCGATAAGGGATTTTCCAAGGCCTTTGAAGGTGAAGAACGTTCGCCAGTTTTTGGGATTGATTGGGTTCTTCTCAGGACATTGTCCATCATACACAAAAACTGTTGCACCACTACAGGACCTTCTGAAGAAGGGGGGCAAGTGGAAATGGACGGAGGAAACGGAAAAAGCATTCGTGGAGGCCAAGGAAATGCTCTTAAACTATGTGAAGCTAGGATATCCTGATTTTAATCAGAAGTTTATAATTCAAACAGATGCATCCCAGATTGGAATAGGGGCAATGCTATATCAGGAAAACCCGGATAACCCTGATAAGAAAAATTATCTAGCTTTCACAAGTCGGAGACTGAAACCACACGAGAAAAATTATACGATCAGCGAAATCGAGCTGTTAGCGATATTGCACGCGCTGCAATATTGGCGAAAGATCGTATATGGGTTTCAGGTCATTTTAAGAACGGATCATAAAGCCTTAACCTTTTTGATGAAGACTGATCTATCCAGTCAAAGGTTGATGCGTTGGGCTTTATATATTCAACAGTTTGATGTAAAGATAGAATACTGCCCAGGAAAAGAAAATATAGTTCCAGACTACTTAAGTAGACAGCCAGAGTCCACAGAAGAGGAAGTAATGGCTATTGATTTGGAAGACAGGGATCAGCGTACTCTAAATGAGTTAAGGAGCATTAGTCAACGGCAACGTGAGGATCCATGGATGAACATGCTCATATCTTTCCTTGAAGGAAGTTTGATAAGGGGAACACCGGCGTACACAGAAGCTAATAAGATAGCTCAAGATTACACATTTTATAATGGATTATTATATAAGTTTGTGGACTCTGACCATACACGATTAAGGATTGTTGTACCTGCAATTTTGCAGAGGAAAATAGTATGGCTAGCCCATAGATCGTTCGGACATATGGGAGTCGACAAAACAGTCTCGATGCTGAAAGAAGCATTTGTATGGCCAAGACTGAGAGAAACTGTAAGGGACACGCTAAAGACATGTGATTTATGTCAAAGGATCAAACCAAATGCATTTCTGATGAGCCAAAAGCCTATACCATTGTTGCCCGAAAGGCCAGGTCAAATCATATCTATTGATAACTTCGGACCTTTGCCAAAGGCAAGAAGAGGAAATCGACACATAATGGTGGCTATGGATGTCTTCACTAAAATGGTTGTCCTTGCTCCCATACAGAAGACTAGTACCAAACAGGTGTTAAAACGACTCAAAGAAAAAGTGATACCGTTTCTGGGAAAACCTGAGAATTTGTTGTCGGATCACGGTAGTTGTTTCACCAGTGTAGAGTTCAGACAAGAATTAGAAAGACTT
Source organism: Meconema thalassinum (assembly GCA_946902985.2). Taxonomy (NCBI): domain Eukaryota; kingdom Metazoa; phylum Arthropoda; class Insecta; order Orthoptera; family Tettigoniidae; genus Meconema; species Meconema thalassinum. The sequence continues at coordinate 461,760,368 of OX336391.1, forward strand.
GGAATACGTCAGATTTTGTCAAGTATTCACCATCCTGAAGCAAATCCTGTAGAAAGAGTGATGAGGGAGACGGCCAAGTATTGTAGGATATACTGTGCCGAAGAAAATTGGAAGTGGATAGATATCTTGGATATTATTGAATTTTGCATAAACAATACAATCCATGAATCTACGGGAGAGATACCAATAACGTTACATCGGAATGAGCAACCAGAGAGACCTTGGAGTCTGGTAATTCCTAGGCCAGTAGACGCTCACCCTGGAAGAGATGTACGTATAAGAAGAGCCTTTGAGCATCTAAAAGCTCAAGCCGACAGGAGACAAAGAAGAAATAGGCACAAGAGGTATCATCGGCCACTATTAGCAGGGGAAATGGTGTTAGTAAAAAGACCCGCCATTTCGGATCCAGGGAACCGCGTGTACAAAAAGTTCCAGAAAATGAACCACGGACCGTATCAAATAATAAGGGATTTGAGAAATAATGCCTATAGAATTCGGCACTGTGAAACGAATCATGAAGTGACCATGAATTCAGCAAATTTAAAGGTGTATTACCCTCCCGAAGACTTCGATGAAGCCAATGAACAAGCCCTGGTTATGGAAACATTTAGAGATGAAAAATCCAATTTTGATAGAAACAAGAATGAGATAGAAAAAGGAAACAGAGCTCAAACATTCGAGTGCGAATGCGAATTGGAGAAATTATATTGGGAAATAAAAGAAATAATTGATTTTATTGAAGAAGAAAATTTCAATTTAAGGAAGGAGAATGATGAAATAAGGGAACTGGTAGGGATAGACCACACCCGTAAAGAAGAATGAGGTTCTGGAAACCTAATAGCCAGACAAATAAAAAGGAGAAAGAAAGGGTAGGGACAGAGCGTACCCAACCGACACAATTACCGGATATGTCTTAAAAAGATGAAAGAAATCAAATTATCGTGGGATTTTAAGGAAGAAAAATCAGAAGGTACGGATAACGTTATGATGGCTTCGACAGTTAAAAAGGAAAAATAAGATATTTTTTTGATAATTAAAATAAATTTCCTCAAAATTTTTCGAAAATTTATTTACCTAAGGAGGGGAGAGATGAACCCATGTACCATGGCCTCAAAGAGAGTCGAATCCATGTATTTTGAGAAAAGAATGAAAGTATCATACAGTCTCTAAGGGAACGGAGAGATATTTCAAGCCAGGATTATAGCTTAACATTGTGCAAGCGCTAGGGCCAGGTGTTCCTTAGATGAGCTCATGCCTCTTGACATTTATAAGGAGCCAGTCATGGATATTATTAGAACGAGTGGAAAGTTTTGACTGTAAGACGAAGAAGCTGGACTCGGAAATTGCTCTTACGTTGCAGGAATATGGCAACCTCGCTGCTGAGTCAGAACAGGAATAATTAAATTTAACCCGTTTACGAGTATAAAAATAAGTAAACAGATACAGTACGGTGAATCAATTTGGATTAGAGATTTTTGTGTAAAGAAAAACCTTGTAAAAATTGCACAGGAGAAAACTGCAAACGCAAGTAGACGTCATTGGGGGTTCACCGAGACCCAAGGAGTGGGAGAATAAAAAAAGAACAGCACCACCCACACAGTTGAGGACGAGAAATTAATTAATATCTCGGAAATGCACGATCGATTTCCATGCACAGGAAGATTATTTTACGTTTGGAAGACGAGCTTTCTGGATATACGATTTTTATAATTGTGCGACAATTAGTTCAAAAGTTGGTCACGAAAAGGACTAGGATTTTATCTTTTTGTGACTGAAAGGTATAAAACTCCTGGCCTCACCAAGCCAATCATGCAGTCTACGAGAGCCCGTGAGGGGAACGTCACGCTGTATCAGTACATGCAGTATTAGTCCGTCCAGGGGGGCGTTACGCTGGAGCATCATAATCATCAGTCTACGAGCATTCCGTGAGCGGAAGTGCTGCACCACATCGTATACGCAGTATTCAAGAGCCCGTGAGGGGGACGTTAAGCTGTATCAGACATCGATCCAGAGCCTGTGGGAGGCTATGCTACAAGTTCACCGAGTGCAGACCAGTTACGATATAAGTACGCTACGTTGAGGGTTAGCAGTTCGAGACTTTGAAGAGTCCTAAAATATAAAGAACATTAAATATACGGACTTTAAAGCAATATCGCCAAAGTAAGACACAGCGATCAGTAGGGAACTTCGAGTTCCAGAAGAACACTAGTTCAATACAGTTACGAAGTTATAAGAACTCCAACAAATAAACGGCGTTACGTCTAGTAAAGACGTTGTTAAAGACATTAAGTCCTGTAAAGGAACTTTACAGTAATTACGATCGCGAAAGATAGAAGTTCAAGCGAAAGGAACTTAGGAACTTAGTTTCGAAACCAGAGGGAAAACGTACTCTAGTGAGAAAACGTCAAAAATATACGATAGACAGTATACGGTCCTCGAAGGGAGGCCAAGATATAGAAACTAAACGGTACGATAGACAGTATACGGTCCTCGAAGGGAGGCAAAGATATAGAAACTATAGGGGGCGATAGACCACCATATATAAATAGAGGTGACGGCAAAGTAAAGACATTTATCGCCTAGTTAAAGCCGATAAAGTAAAGCCGAGTAATAGACAATAGAAGCGGTTTTGAGAGACTGAAACCAGTAGTTTCCTTTGTAGGAGAGAGCAACTTTGAACGAGTAAAATCACACGTCCAATGCAGGTCGATAGGATTCACATCAGGGATCATCAACAGCCGACAGAAATTGTAAAAATCGTTGAGATACGCCCGTGTGATAGGAGTGAAGTGTAAATATTGTAAGAAAAGAAATAAGAGTATCATTTTAAGTGTTTTAGGAAAAGTGAAAGCGTTTTATGCACAGTGATATGTGTTATAATATGTACCAGAGTAATATTTTTTAGTGTTTTAATGTGTGTTCAAAACGGATACACCAGTGTATTAAAAAAAAATCCTCTCGGCACGCCGGAAGGCGGAGGTAGATTTCACCGGGCAAACTAGGGGATAGGCTATAATAGGCAAAATATGCAGGTTTTCGTAGGAGGATCAGACCTCATTTATTGCGAGAAAGTATTTTACAATTGGAGGTTAGTTAACAATTTTTCGTCTTTCTATGCATACTTTTAGCATTTTACTGTCTTATGGGAACAGTAACCTTCTTGTCATTTGGGGTTAATTTTTAGCCTACTTTTCACATTTTGCAAAAATGAGAAAAAAGTAGACTTAAGAGATCGGGCAAATGTGTGTCTGTCTGTCTGTCTGTCTGTCCTTCTGTCTGTCTGTCTGTCTGGCTGTGTGTGTGTCCCCCCCTATCAACTCTTAAATGGCTGCAGCAATCGAAACAAAATTTGGTAGGAGTAGAGATCTACACCTGAATATCTCACGGCCATATTTGAAAATGATGTCAGTGCTACCAACTGCTAAAAAATCGCAATTGAAATTTGAGCTCCATGTTGGATATCTTGGAAAGTATGAATGGGAGCTATTTCAAAATTGGCACACGTACAGACCATAATATTTCAGTTTAATTTCCAGGAGGCCAAACATAGAAGTGTTGCCAAAATGATTATAAGCGTCCTGATAGGTCCAATTTTTAAATGCATATAACTTCTACACTATCAATTGGAATTCAACCAAATTTCGTATGTTGTATGTGTACATAACCAGATATGACTGAGCGTATTCTTAAGACCTACCAGGGCTGCCAACTGTTAATAAATGCTCCTAATTTATTTTATCCAAATACCAATATATCAGAAAGTATGCAAGCCGACAGCTTTAAACTATGCACACGTATAGTACCTGACATTCTATATTAATTTGGAGTAACTTATATACGTCAGTGCTACCAACATGATTCTAAGCCTGCTGACAGGTCCAACTTTTAATACATGCAACTTCCATACTATCATTTGGATTTCAACCAAATTTCGTATGTGTTATGTGTACCATAACAGATATGACTATGTGTATTCTAAGGAGCAACCAGGGCTGCCAACTGTTAATATGTGCTGTCCCTATTTTTGTTACCCTAATATCAATATATCAGAAAGTATGCAAGCCAATAGCTCAAAAATTTGCACACGTATAGTACCTGGCATTCTAGACGAATTTGGAGTAACTAATATACGTCAGTGCTGCCAACATGATTCTAAGCCTGCTGATAGATCCAATTTTAAAAAGCATGTAACTTCTATACTAACTAATGGGTTTCATTCAAAATTGGCACAACAATAGATCACATTATTTCAGATTATTTCTGACCAATACATGCATGACATTGTTGCCAACATGATTTCACGCGGGCTGTTAGATCCAATGTTTAACTGCATGTAACGTCCATGCGATTCATTGGACTTCAATCAAATTTTGTATTTTGTACCGTAAGAGATGGAACTAAGAATATATTCAGTCATCAGGGCTGCCAACTGTAGTGCTCTATTAGGATACATTATGCCAGGTATACAGTATTTCGAACTAATTGGAAATTTCGATATTAGCAACTTAATTTCGTAATTATTCTAGATAGGTTCATATTCTGTAGAATAATCATTGGCTGTATAGTTCTTAACGGAACTTCTTGTTATACTTGTGATCACACTGTCCTTATGCAAGGTTTGGAACTAATGTGTAACTATCTAACAGTCTGCTACTTCTTCACGCAAAATTTTATCTCCCGCAGAGATGTTGGTTGGTTCCTCAGTTTAGGGGCTGCGACAAGGTGGTCATGTAACCCCGTGTACATGGGTGTGTGTAGAATCTGTTTGATAAACGGTGTTATTTGTGATGACTGTATTAGTCTGTAATTCAGGTAAGGTCTGCAGACGGTCAATTTTAAGTAGTAGTACCTAATTTTGTACCAAATACTAACGTCAACGACACCTAGCTGTGAACTTGGCTGCTAGATGCCACCGCAACCAGCAACTTGCAACGAACGTTGTAACTTCCCCTCCGAAGGAAAGCATGCTGACGGATTTTTAGCGCTCTTAGAAAATCCGGCGACTTTGTCCGGCTTTGAACCAGCACCTTGGTCATAGAAGTTCAGCATGCTACCAGTTAGCCGCTTCCCTCATAGTCAGATGGAACAAGAAGTTCCGTGACGAACTAAAGAGTCTACTTTTCTTAAAATTAAGATTCATGCCATAGATTAATCTACAGTATATGAATCTATCTAGAATAATGACGAAATTAAGTGGGTAATATCGAAATGTCTTAATTAGTTCGAAATAAGGTATACTAGGTATAATGTAGCCTAATAGAGCAATGCAGTTGGCAGCTCTGGTGACTGAATATATTCTTACTTCCGTCTCCTAAGGTACTGAATACAAAATGTGGTTGAAGTCCAAAGGACGTTACATGGATTTAGACATTGGATCTATTAGAACACGTAAAAGCATGTTGGCAACAATGTCATGCGAGTGCTGATCAGAAATAATCTGAAATATTATGTATTTTTGTGCCAATTTTGGATGGAATCCATTTGTTGGTATAGAAGTTACATGTAAGTTATTTAAAAATTGGTCCTATCAGCAGGCTTAGAATCATGTTGGTAGAACTGACGTATATAAGTTACTCCAAATTAATGTAAAATGTCGGGTAATTTACGTGTGCATAGTTTAAAGCTGTCGGCTTGCATACTTTCCGATATATTTGGATACAAAATAGAGAGCAATTATTAACAGTTGGCAGCCCTGGTGGCTCTTAAGAATACACTCAGTCATATATATTTATGTACACATATTACATAAAAAATTTGGTTGAAATCCAATTCATAGTGTAGAAGTTATATGCATTTAAAAATTGGACTTATCAGAAGGCTTAAAATTATTTTGGCAACGCTGTCATGTACGGCCACCTGGAAATTAAACTGAAATAGTATTATCTACATGTGTGCCAATTTTAGAATATCTCCCATGCATCCTTCCAAGATATCCAACATGGAGCTCAAATTTCTAGTGCGTTTTTTTAGCAGTTGGTAGCACTGGCATCTTTTTCAAATATGGACCTGAGATATTCCGGTATACATCTTTACTCATACTAAATTTGGTTTCGATTGCTGCAGCCGTTTAGGAGTTGATAGGGGACACACACACACACACACACACAGCCAGACAGATAGAAGGACTGACAGACAGACAGAAGGACAGACACATTTTCCCGGATATATCTTATAAGTCTACTATTTCCTCATTTTTGAAAAGTGTGAAAAGTAGGCTAAAAATGAATGTGATCTCGTCAATGGCGTTGTCTTGGCAACCTCTGATAGATCATCCCTTATCAATTTAAAAGCGTTGTTATGGTAACCTCTGATGGCACTTGGCATTTTCTTTAATTCCGAAATCATTTTTCTCATCCCTTGGCGTAATGGTGGGTCATATCAAAAATTCTTTCAGACAAAAGTTTTAGGTAATTATTAGGGGAATATTTTCCATTTTGTACGGTTTTGATATTGTGCCTATTAAGAGAGATATGATTAATGTTTCCCGAAAAACCCACTTTTTTCCACCCCTATGGTCAATGGTTGGAGCTATCAAAAAACTTATTTGACATAAATTTTTGGCCCTTATCCGACACATATTATGAAATTTGAATGGATTCGATATTTCACGTATTAAGAGAGTTATAGCGAAATTTCACTTTTTCGAAAAAAGCCCCCCATTTTCACCCCCTTCGACCGATTTTGCCCATTAACGAACTCGACCGAGAAGTTATAGGGATACATATTATGTAAAAAATTCAAAGTGATTGGTGCAAAATTACGGCAGTTATCGTGTCCACAAGAAACTGATATATATATATATATATATATATATATATATATATAGAGATAGATAGATAGATATATATATATACATAAATTATATATAAACTTTTGAACTGACGGTGGTTTTGGGGTCTGGGGGATGTGAAACGCGAAGATATGTCGAAATTTTCCGGAAGTCGAAACATGGTTACCATTGCAATAGTTAGCTTTCTAATGAAATCTACCTAAAAATGTTGTCAGTGTTAAATATAGTGAATATGTGTCAAGAAATTTCTGTACATAAGATGAGATTGTACAATATGGAGTAGGTCAAGAAGGTGGGCCAAAATGTCACATCAAACGAGAATAAAGGTCAGAAAGCGACCTTAAACATGTAAGTAAAGATTTTCATTATGTTTTGGTGTCGGGAAAAATTTTGTGTACAATTCCACCGGAGTTTTGAGTAGAAGGGATGTTTTTAAATGAATAATAACTAAATAAGAACGCGATCTGAACGAAAATAAAGTTTTAAGAAATAATAAATAATTATGTGAAATAATAAATCCTGTAGAGGAAATGCATGGAATAAAATGTCAGTATTTAATGAATTTACATAAAGGTAAATTTGAATTATATGAAAGAAATAGCTTTTGAGCTTTTGTAAGGAATGAAAACATGATGTGAATAACAAGGTAAAGAAATCTAAATAAAGATTAAATTGAATGATATAAAAATATAGAGCGTTGAAGCCTTAACAAATGTATAAGACATGATGTGAATGCGTGTTCTTAAAAAGGGAGCGATTTATTGTCAACGGAAAAGATTAATATAAGAATTAAGATATGTATCAATTGTTACTATGAAATTTATCAGTTCTTTGGAAGACATTCGGCCGTAAAGTAATGTATAGCGTAATGGAACGCAATTAAATAAAAAGTTACGCTAGGAACGCGTAAAAGTTAAAGTACTTGGTAAATTACTTATGGAGGGTAGTTGATTGCAGTGAATTGAGATATGTTGTAAGTCCTCTAATTGTGACGTAGATCACGAGGCCATGTGTGTATTATTTAAAAGGGAGCTAATGTATGGTATTATTGAGCGTATGTCATGTAGGCCACGGCCGACTTTAAATCGCGTCTTGTATAAGTCCTCCAAATGTGGAAATGTTCCCGAGGCATGTTAAGAGATTCGAACCTAGAATCCTTTTGTTGTTAAAGCCCCTAATTATTCGTCGTAGAATGTGTATTAATCTTCCCAATCAATGAGGACCCTCTCATAATTAATAAATGCCAAGGTTACGAAAGTGGTTTATGAGCCAAAGAATATTGTTGAATGGAAATAAGTGAAGTAAAAGCCAGGTCTCTCCACAGAACTGAGAATAATGTGAAGGTTTGTTTTAAAGCATTGAAGAGAGCTGCCACCGTAGGTTAGGCAGAGAGTCGCTTTCCTTGTCATAAATCACGCCCGAGTATAATGGCCTGACCCTCATAGAGCGAGGGTGGGTAAAAACCGTCTTGTAAGATGTGTTAAATACACCGTGAGTGTTTAAAGTTGTTAATGACCCGGGCGTTGAACCGAGGTCCTTGTAGATTGATATTATCGCTTGCCAATTCAGATCGTAGTTTTCTTATGTGATAATGGTCTTATAAGACAAATGAATTAAATAAAATCCCTATTGTAATATTGGATGGAAAATAGGAATCCACGAGTTTTGTGAAGATAACTAGGTTTCGGGAGTGATCATAGTTTTTGACTTTGTCAAGTAATCTTTATAACTCTGGAGTACACAAATAGTTTTCCCGATCACCGTAGTGAATTTGAAAAACTTGAGAGAGATAGTAAACACGGACAAAAAGTGATATGCCCAAATATTGAAGTGAATAATTAACATGTAATTTTAAATGTTATTATATATTTGTTTTGATGATAAGAAAAGATAAAAATAATTCTTGAGGTGTACAAAAATATGACACCATTATTATGGGAAAGTATCGAGCCAAAGAAGCTCGTAGTTATTTGGAACTTTAAGATAAGTACTTTATGGAAGTGAAAACAATCGTGAATTGTTGGTTTTAAAGAAAACCATGTGTTTTAATCTAATATTTGTTTTATTTTTATGCTATTCCTTGTTCACTTTGGACAAGTATAATGATATAGGTCAGTAGTTTATGTGTTTATTTGTTTGTAGCGCCATAATTTTTGATTAATTAAATGTGTTAAAATAGGAGTTGATTTTGTTGTTATTTTTGCAAGTGTATCCTCTATTTAATCCAAAATATGTAAGTCACAGAGTGGGAGAACTTACCGCAGCCCCGAAAAATCCCGAATTGAGCAATGCTGGCATACTGTGATTTGCATATTTCTTGCTGCAAGGGCACAATACCAAGTACCGGTAGGCTACTTGTGCCACTTTGACTGTCCAGCACATATTGTGTGAATGTTTGCTAAGATTGCTCGTGAAGATGCAGGGTGGCTTTTTTTGTTGTTGTTGTTCTAAATCTCTATATACCAGCTAATTTTATTTAGCTCGTGCCACACCAGCTAATGTGAAACATTAATCAGTGTGATAATGTGGTCATCAGCTTGGTGTAGGCCTACTTATTGGGTGAGAGCCTCGGATATTTTCATGCCAGTTTTAGTGGTCTGATATTTAGAGCTAGGATAGGAAAAGTGACCCATTATTTAGAACGAGGTAGGACGATAGACCTTAATTGTAGACTTCTCTAACCTGTTATTGAGCTCACAGGTTAGGCTTTGTCAATTTGATTCGTTTTCAATCAAACGCGGCGTTGTAGTAAACACACAAATTGTATTGAAATGCAGTCTTTGTTTCTTCTATAGCCGTTGATGACATTTGGCCTAAACTCTCATCCAAATATGTTAAACTGTTCCCTTATGCATTGATAGACCTTAAGTTCTTTTTATTCGTCTCTTACTGGTAGGGCCTACGGTACTTTATTTTCCGTAGTATTGATCATTCATACGGGACGTGATTCACAATATCCAGAAATGTTTTCATGTTTTCACTTAATTTAAGTTAAATATCGTAGGCCACATCTCTACGACTTATGATCTAAGACTTAATGTGCATCTCGTACGCAATATTTTACAACTTTATTGGACAACTATGTTAAATTACTGTGGAAATTATACTTTTCTATGCTTTCTTGCCTCTGGACATCCATGCATGAACAGTTTTATACGATACAAATAGGAAATAATGACGGCTCGAAGACTGAAGCAAGCTACAAGGGAGCCATGATGTATTGCTCCAGTTGCTTAGCAACTGAGCGGAAGTGACAACGACTTCGGCAGCGTATTATTTCGTCTCAGAATCGCGGGCATTTAACCATCCGCTTATCACTTACCATCTCGAAGATTGCGGGCATGTACTTCCGCTTACCAAATATCTCATCGAAGCACTGCGGAAACAGTCTTTCCGCTTGTCACTTACCATCTTGAAACTGCGGGCATGTACCTCCGCTTACCTTAAATTTGCATCCTCAGCTCGGCCCAAAATTTAACTCTCAACCTTATCTCACTTACCAAGTGCGTCTGCAGTCCCTCTCATCAACCTCGCGTTATCTCTTACCTCGACAACGGTCATCATTCCCTCTCATTTTCAGCTCAGGCTCAAATGGCGTTACTAGAAATGGCTTGTTACATCCTGAATGGTTCCCTCCAATCTCGACATACTATGTTTATGGTCGTGCCAATGAACTTGAAAACCCATGAATCCCATGATCGTGCATTCAATACAAACCAAAAATATCCCTGAATCATAAAAAAAACACAAATGATGATGACCACGCTAACAAAATTATAAAACAACACAACTCAACTCTAACAAATAAAATAAATACAAGCTGCACATCATTCTGACCCGTTGCTCCGGTAACCCCATACTAATTATAATGCCTTATAATTTGGGTGACCTATCCAACACCTGTTGTAAGCAATATCATTGCCATGCACGCCCCCAAAACTGTGGTACTTAGCTACTCATGATGATTCTGCTAATCCTTATATGCTGATGTTCTTCCCGCTGGCTCTTGAGGCCCATGGTTCTTGACGTGGGAGGGCAATCTTAACACTGTTCAGTTTTCATGAAAAGTATAGGGTCCACCATGAAATTTTTACGTAATTATGCACTGTTTTGTTTTAGCGGAGCGCCTCCTACAATCTATAGCCAGGCATGACCTATTCAATTCGGCCAATAGTCAATCAAGTGAACCCATCTGCAATTGGTTCAAGCGTCGAATCCATATATTATTTGCAAAAGAAGAGGGGAAATAATACAGTCTTTAGAATGACTTGGAAAGATTTTAAGAAGTGGGCTGTTATAATGTGGCGCAAGAATGGGTGACCACGAGTCATGCGGACGTAAGATCACGCTTGACGCATCGATAAGGAGCTGGCGCATGATTATAAATAGAACGAGAAAAACTTTCCACGACGAGTAAGAGGGAATGAGTTTCGGAAATAGACCTTACTCAGCTAGGAAATGGCAACCTTGCAATGGCGCAAGAAGAGAAATAATTAGATCTAAGCCATTTGCAAGCATTTAATTAATGAAATAAACACATCATTGTTGATCATTCTGGAATAGAGATTTTTGTGTGGGGAAAAAGTTTATAATATTTGCACAGGAAAGAACTGCAGATGTGGCATGACGTAGTTCGTTATTCCCTGAGCCCAGAGTTGGTAGAGAGGGAAAAATAAACCTCACCACCCACATATCTGAGGAGCCAAATTATTTAATATCTTGGAATTGTGTGATCGATTTTCATGATCAAAGAAACCAGTTTACGTTTAAAACGATAGGTACTTGGATATAATTGTTCAGTTAAGGAACCGACGCATCATAAGGTTTCGAAGTACCCAAGGAAAGTGAAATAGACAGTTCTATCTACGTTAAGGAACCAGATCAGGGTAGAACGAAATAGTAACGCCTAGTATTCCTGAATCAAGGGGACTAGAGCGAAGGACGATAAAAATTAGGAATTGTAGTTCCAGGCTTTGTCTAGCTGGACAAATGAACAGTCAAACATTGGGGAGTACTCCAATAAGCCCCGAATCAAAGTAACAGCAAGTAATGCGAGGAAATTACTAGGTCACCGATAAACAGTTCGAGCGATCGTAATAATAATACATCAAGGAACTCCGCCAACCTGGGCCCCACATGGGGAAGCCAGGCTCTGCCTGTCACAAGCCAGGACAGAGGAGGAGTGATTGAGGAGTAACACCTCACAAAAAAACCTTGGTTCACCTGGCTCCGGGTGATAGTACCTTGTGAGGGCCCCTTACCAGGGTTACGGTGAAGACCTCAACGGCAATGATGGCGGAGATGATGATCATCAGTACGGCGGAATTGGCGGAAGAGGCAATCCCTCCCAAGTGGGGTTGATCAGTTGGAACCACTGCCTTGTGGGTAGAGAAGGGATTCTCAAAGGCTTGGGGACCCACCCCGAGAGAAAAGGGCTCTGGGGCTTACAACCTCAGTTCTATTTCCGAAAACAGGATTTCCTGTTTTCTCAATGACTTCAACAATTGACATGATGGAAACGTCTTCAATGACAACTACTCCAGGGGGCAGCCGGAAACGGAAATCCCCCACCACCATGAGTGGTGCAACCAGGCCTTTGGATTCTGGAGAGCTTGGATCGTCATGTAAGGAAGAGTCGGAGCTTCCTGGAACCCCATCACAGAAAATAAGATCTAAACAAAAACATCTGCTTGGAACACTGAACATTAACACACTCCGTCAAACAGGAAAACTGAGACAATTGACTACAGTGTTGAAAGAAAGAAACATATCCATTTTAGCGTTGAAAGAAACGAGATTTCTGGATGATGACACAATGGAGTCGGATGGCTTTAGAATATACAAGGGCAAACCCGGGTATACAATCTCAAATGGGAGACTGCCAATTCTAGGAACAGCTTTCGTGGTCAAGAAAAGCCTAATGAATTCATTCACAAAATTTAGCTCACCGTCGGAGAGAATCTCATTCCTATCATTCAGATCAGTGAACAAATCCTACACAATCATCAATGCCCACGCTCCCATTAACCAAGACAATAACAGGAACAAGGAGAAAGTGGAAGACTTTTGGGAAACACTCGAAGATGAGACATCAAAAATTTCCCTTGGAAATGTAAAAATCCTGGTTGGTGATTTCAATGCCCAGACAGGAAAAGAAAGAAAATACAAAAGGATTGTTAGAGAATATCCTGCACATAACAGAACAAATCGAAACGGCGAGAGATTAATCAACTTTTGTAAGCAGTTCAACCTAAAACTTATGTCTACGCACTTCAAAGCCCTCCCAAAGAAGAAGAAAACATGGATTTCGCCCAATCCAATATTAGGCGAATTTCAAATTGACCACGTTGCAATTACAACAAAAAACAGATGCGAGATCATGAACGTAAAAGTGAGAAAAAGTTTGAAAATCAACACAGACCACTTTCTGTCAGAAATTAAAGTAAAATTTCAACGGAATAGGCATCAAAAGAGAGGTAAAAGAAAACCAAGGATCGACACGGAAATTCTGAAACAAAACAAAAATATATATCAAGAAAACGTGTCAAAGTTGGAAATGAATAACTGGGAAGAAATTAGAGAATCGTTAACTAAAGCGGTCGAAAACGTGGGGCAGTGAAAAAGAAAAAAGAAACACAGGTGGTGGAACATACGATGTGACAACGCTGTTGACGAGAGGCTGAAGACATGGAAGAGGTGGTATTCCAACCCAACGAAGGAAAATTGGAATTATTTCAGTCAAAAAAAGGAAAGCCACTGCCAAGATCATCAGAGGAGAAAAGAGACAATATGACAAAGACCGGTTAGAAAGTATAGAAAAAGACTTCAAGAAAAATAACACCAGAAAGTTCTACAGAACTTCTAAGGAAGAATTACAACAATACCAACCTCCAAGTCCATGTTTTAAAAGGAAGGATGGTACACTCGCATTGAGTAACAACGAAAATTGCCACCTGTTGGCCAAGTATTTCGAAAGCCTGTTAAACTGCAAGGAACCACTGGAAAAACTGAAGTTCGAGAAGCCACCAAAGATAAATCCACAGTCTAAACCACCAAGCCTCATACAAATACAGAAATCATTAAAGAACTCAAAAACGACAAAGCACCAGGAGAAGATGGTATAGTAGCTGAAATGTGGAAAATTGGAGGAGATAAGCTAGCGGAGAACTTACACCGTCTAATCTGTGATATTTGGGAAAATGAACAAATACCCAAAGACTGGAAAGGCGCACTTATACATCCGCTCCATAAGAAGGGAGATCGGACTGACCCAAACAACTACCGGGGAGTTTCGCTACTATCTATTGCTTACAAAGTACTTTCCAAGGCGTTGCTAAACATCGTAGAAGAACAGGTGGATCATCAAATAGGTGAATATCAAGGGGGCTTTAGAAAGGGAAGATCCTGTGTGGAACAGATCTTTGGTCTGAAAAGTATTCTGAGAGTAAGAGCTCTACGAAGCAAAAACACCGTAGTTGTGTTCATTGATTTCAGAAAAGCATATGATTCCATCGACCGGCAGACACTCTTCAATGTTTTGGAGGAATTTGGAATAGATGGCAAAACGCGGGCAATTATAAAACAGACACTAACAGAAACAGTCTCCAAAGTAAAATTTCAAGGAGAAATCTCCGAGGCTTTTGAGATTAAGACAGGAGTCAGACAAGGAGACGGACTATCACCAATTTTGTTTAACATCGTCCTGGAAAAAATAATGAGAGTATGGAGGAAAGCAATAAAAGAAGAAGGTATAGAAGGAATCTGTTTAGGAACAAAAAAGCAAGGTGTAAAGGTGGATTGCTTAGCGTTTGCTGATGACATGGCATTGCTAGCCAAAGGAAAAGACGAAGCTCGAATAATGCTTGAAAAATTACATGAAATAGCTGAGAAGACTGGACTCAGGATCTCATACGAAAAAACAGAGTACATGGAGTACAAACACAATAAAGAAAAGCATCTGGAAACAAGATATGGGAAAATCAAGAGAGCTGATAAATTTAAATATCTTGGAGAATGGATCCAGCCGAATGGACTTGATAAAGAAGCAAATAGAGGAAGAGCTAGAAAGATGGAGCTAGCCTATAAATTAGTACAAAATAGATACAACAAGAGAACTATATCCTACAGGGCAAAGATAAGACACTATACCACGGTTGTCAAGCCAGAGGGACTCTATAGCTCAGAATGCTTGATATTGAATAAGAAAGGGGAAATCAAGGATTTAGAGAAGAAGGAAAGGAAAATCTTGAGAAAGATCCTAGGACCTGAAAAACAAAAAGATGGTACATGGAGGAAGAGGAGAAATGAAGATCTCTTCAGACAGGCAGAGAAAATCACAGACACCATCCGTAAGAGGAGATTGAAGTTTTATGGACACCTCATGAGAATGAGCGAGAGTCGACTAACGAAGAGAATCTTTAACTACATCACCAAGATCAAGGCAACTACATTATGGATAGAGGAAACGAGAAAAGACATGGAGGAAGTGGGGATAAATCCAGAAGACATTTGGAATAGAGATGTGTTTCGAGCTAAGATTGATAAATTCAAGGGGTTCCAGGAAAAGCAATGTAAAAGGGCCAAAAACACCTGGTCAGATGAGAGGAGGAGGAACCACAGCGAAAGGATGAAGAAATTTTGGGAGAAGAAAAAAAGACTAACCAACAAATCAGTTGTTTTCCGTGGTCCACAGTAGGCCAAAATCGAAGGAAGAAGAAGAATACATCAAGGACAGACTTTTATTAGACGAACAAGTTAGTGTCTAGCAAGATACGACATCGTGCAGTAAAGTTATAGAAGCCGATAGTCAAACCCAGGATTAGAAGATCAGCCGTTCCAGTGAGGTTAGTTCGATCGAGACTTTCAATTATCTCGTCAGAGTAGGAAGCCGACGTGCATATAGTGCAACCCTTGGAAACGGGAAAGGAAAAGAAATTACGTGTGTAAGGCGAATAATTAACGCCAGAGTGATAAAATTTTTATGTAATGTAAATCTAGTGAAATTTTTGAGTGTAATATTTTTAGTGAAATTGTATTGTGTTAAGTGAAAACGAATACAAAATGGTATTCGTTATATTCCAAGTGATTAGGGTATATATTGTATGTGCTGTTAAGAAAGTGTCATTGAGTGTAAATATAACCATGAAAATGGCTTAAGATGAAGTTGGTGGGTGAAAAATGTTCCATCGTTGGAGAATTCGGTCGCTGACCGTACAGTCATGTGAGTATCTATTTCGTTATTATGTGTTTTGGGAGGATTTGCGTATAATCCTCATGAGTGAGATTAGGGATGTTTAATAACAGGTGAAAGAAAGATTGCGCGATCTGAACGATTAATTTGAGAGAAATATAATAAATATGTGAAATATTAATGAATCCCTTGGGGAAAATATTCAGTAAAATATCAGTTTAAATGGTAAATGATATAAATATGGTAAAGCAAACGTAATAATAATAATTATTATTATATGAATTAATAAATGTTGTGAATTTTATATTGAAAGTGGTAGCTTCCGAGCTCCTTTAGATGAATTAATACATGTTATGAATACATGTTCTTTATGGTAAAAATGATTATTGTTAATGGAGGAAGAGAAATATATATTTTGAGATGTAGATCAAACGTTGATTTGAATTTATTTGGTTCTTTGAAGGCAACTTGGCTAATTAATGTATGAGCGCCATGTCGCGCATTGTAGTAATTTGTCACGCTAGGAATGCGTTTAAATGCTCGGTAAAAGTAATTATGAGGGCCATTTAATCGTGGTAAAAGAACTGTTATAAGTCCACAAAGTTGTGATAGTGATCACGAGGCATTGAGTGTTGTATGTTAAAAAGGGTGCTATTTATGTTGTATTATGAGCGCTGGTAATGGGCGAGGCCTACCCTAAGTCGCTAATGTTATAAGTCCTCAAAAATTGGGATACTGCTCCCGAGGCATTTGAAAGGGTCGAACTCAGAGTCGTCCGTGTTGAAGCCCCTTAATATTGGTTGTATTATTGAATTTTCTTACCCGCTAATGAGGACACTTCATAATTATAATATACCGAAGCTAAGAGAATAAGGTCTGTAGAACCTAAATATGTTGTTTTGTGGTTATTTTGTATCGGAAGCCTTATCATTCAGAGAATTGCATTTGAAACAGCTGTGTGTGAAAGCTGAAGTAGCCAGTCCCTTGTGAAAGCGAGACAGTGGGCTCTCTTCTCTCCCTGAAATAAATCAAGCCAAGCAGTAAGACAGACCCTTACCCTCTGGTAGTGCGGTAGGTTAGAAACGGACTGTCTGAGTCCAAACACACGGAAGTGTTTTACGAGTATTTAACGACCCGGTATTTGAACCGAGGTCCCTTTATATCCATTATTATCGCTTGCAGAGTTCAGATCGTTGCTTTCTAAAGATATAATTGTCTTTTAAAGACAAAATGATAAATCCCTAACTTTATTATTCAATGATTCAGTGATTCACGAGTTCTATTGAAGACATTAGATTCCGGGAATAATTTTAAGTTTGACTTGCTCAGTAGTTTTCTATAGCTCGGGAATACGCAAATTTTTCCCGATCACGGTAGTGAGTTGGTAGCTTTAGAGAGAGGGATGGTAACATATCAGCATTGTGAGAGCCCAAAATTAATTGATGATTAGCCATACTTTGATATTTATGATTTAAAAAAGATACACTCAGATATACTCATGTAAATATTAATTGATTTGTGTTTAATGGTTAGCACAGTGTATGTAAACTTTTCCGAGCCATTTGGAGCTCGTTATTTTGAAGAATTTGAATTGACACAATATGGAAGTGAAACTTAGTTGAAGTTTTGTTGGTTTTTGGAAAACCAGTCATTATGATTTTGTAATTGTTTAATATGAATTCCATGTTCAACTTTGGACAAGTGTGAAGTGGAGTGTCAGTATTTTCATTTGATTAATTTTTGTAGCGCCATATTCTGGATAATTAAATGTTTTGAGAGTAGGAGTTTTTTTTTGTTATTTTTGGAAGTGTATCCTATGATTAATCCAGAGTGTGTAAGTCACAGAGTGGGAGAACAAACCATGAACTCCAATACTCCCGATTGAGCATTGCTGGCAAACTGTGATTTGCATATTTCATTGTTGAAATGGGCACACTAGCTCCAATGCCACTGAATTTGCCTATAGCACGGGACTATCTACTAAAGTACGGACTCCACTCGCACTGGTTTGTCCCGAAAATTTGCATGTCGCTACTGTTATGAGAATACATGTCACTGTCATTACTTATCAATTACCGTATTCACTTTCTCGAGCTGAATTCGCGGTACTGACCAACGCGAACTATTGCCAATCAAGCGAACAAAAATTGACTGACTTTATACTTATAACATTTTATATCTCGGGTCTCGGACCGGCAAAGGCTCTCGCCGCTTGGCGATGGAAAAATCGACTGACTTTCCTGACACTGGGCAGGCTATTTAAAGGTCTGGTTCTGAAATCACCCAGAGTGGGGGGTTCTCAAAATTTAAATCTGGAGCAACACTCGTACGACGATGAAACCAGGTTCATTCGATTGCTCTCTTTTCCAATGTCCCACACTTGATTTTATTTCGAAATTGGATCGTACGTTCGGCCGCTAATTAGCTCCGTAGTAATTTTCATTGTCCAAGATTTTCGCGGTATTTCGAAGCGTCCATCCGCCCACAATGCTGATTGGTTCGTTCAAATTTTCCTTCGTCCAGTCCTTTATGCCGAATTAATTCCAATACTGCTGTTTTCGTGATTTTTGAAATGAGATTCTTGAGGCTAAAATCGCCCTCTTTCCAATGCTGCAACTCATAATTTTGTATGTTAATTATTTCTCTAATTTCTCTGAAATGGGAGGTGCTTATTTTTCAGTTTGGCGAGTAATCAGTTACCACCCCCACTTATGGTTGAGCGACCTCGATCCTTGGTTCAATCACATCTGCTATCCATGTGTTGCGGCTGTGAGCTTCGTTTCATTGTTCGCGCTTTTAGAAAGTTGTGGAATATCACGCTCCGGACGCTCCCTTGAATGCCCTTGTTCATTCCCTTCTGGCGCGCTTGCCTCCTTCTCAAATATGAGTATATTTGATAAACGTAACTTGGAACATTTATGCTATATCATATGCATAAAGGTTACATTCGCCCTTTGCAAAGAAAAAATCTATATGACACGTACGATTTTTTTTCAACGTTTTTCTCTCAGTCTGCCTCACGGACACGGTGAAGTTCCATCGTCACCCCTCGTTTCAACCTGCTTGCTCGCCCCTGCTGGTCGTGTGTCACGAAGTATCCTTCTTTTTCTCTTGTGTAGCCTGTCTGCATTCTTGAAGGATTAGGGCGCACTCGCTCGGCCCGTCTCAGGTAGTCATTGTTCTGGTCCCTCAGTGCTCTGGGTTAAAGCTTCCAGCTACTTCCTTGGGAACGGACGTAAACATCCTTGGGCTGTGTTTACTGTTGATTTCCACTGCGATCTCCGTGCACTTGTTTTTGCTTTTAATTGCATTTCAATTACGTGTACACCAGCTGTGTTTCGTGGTTGATCAAACGGCTCTCTTTCAAAGTACACCTTTAGATTAGAAATAATCTTGACTGAAGTGTTCCCGCTGCTGATTTCCTGTAACTTAAACGCGTTGTTTCCAAGATTCCTTGTCATTCGAAACGGTCCAATATATGTTTAACTCTAGTTGGTCGTGGGAAATTTCTGATGGCTTCTATCTTGACAGGATTCGGCTTTACCCCCTCTCCGTTGACAATGTGTCCCAGATACAATATTTCATGTTGGAAGAAATGTGACTTTTTCAAGTTTATTTTGAAGTTCGCCCTTTGCAAGTTCTCTAACAACTTTTCTAGATTCTCCATATGCTCCACATACCTGACAGTCATGTTTTTGACTTCTTCTGTCAAGTTCCGGTCCAAAGCTCTAATCTAGGCGGAACCGGCTGTCTTCACGCCAAAGGGAAGCCTACACCAGACGTAACTATAATTATCGAACAGGAACCCTGTTAATAGTTGTGATTTTTCCTCTAATTCAATGTGCCAATAGCTGTTTGCGAGGTCCACTGACGAATAAATTTTCTTCCCATGAAATTTCTTAAGAACTTCTTTAATTAAAGGTGCACGGTCTATTTCTGAAACCAGTTGTGAATTGAGTGTACGAGAATCGAGACATAATCTCACCGATCCATTTGGCTTCGCTACCGCCAATATAGCGTTCAGATAAGGGGTTGGGGTCTTCCTTATTATGTCCCCTTGAAGCATTTCATCGATAATCTTCTTTACAGCGGCATGATGCCTTTCCGGTATTGGGTAGAGACGACTTTTGAATGGCGTCCAGTCGTCTACTTGCATGGCATATTTATAATTTAGAATTTTGCCTGGTAACATGTTGAATGCGCCTCCATGCTCTCTTAAAATTTTATTTAGGCATTCTCGTTCTGCTGAATCTAGTTTTGCTTCGTTTAATTTCTCCCTTACAAGCTTCTCGAAGTCATCCTTGTCGCCATCTTCTTCCACTGCCATGGTCCACATCTCATTTTCTATTTCTTCTTTGGTTTCCAGGAATCCCGGGTTCGAATCTTCTTCCAATAAATTTTCCTCTTGTTCTTCCGGAATGGTATCCAGCATCCAAATGTTGGCCTCTCTCTCCAAGTTGGCCTTGTGCATGTTCGAATTTACCGCTGACAGTCCTTCTGTATTCTGAAATTTATAACGTTGTTGTGCAAATCTATGACCGCCTTATAATCATAGATGAAGTCCGCCCCTAAGATGAGATTCACATTCATCTTATCCATGACCATGAATACTTGGGAAAGGGGGTGTCCCATGATATCTAAGTCTAGCTGCACCTGATATTTGCATATAGCAGTCTCTTCTGGAATCACTCCTCTTATTTTCCCTTGTGGAACTGGGATGGTTGGTACTTTCTGCTGCTCACTGATAGCTTTAATTAATGCTTCAGATACTAGGCATAGTTGTGAACCTGTATCAATAAGGCTCCTAACTCTCAGTCCTCCCACTCTTGCGATGATTACTGGTAATTGTCTCAGGCTTTGTTGCGTTGGCTGGTTAATTTCTTGCGTGAAGTCCTCGGGAGTCGCGATCCATTCCTCGATGTTGGCCACTAACCAATGATTTCCATTTGGTGTGAAATCCAGGCTATCTTGCTTATGCGCTATTGACTTTTTTTTTTTGCTTGCTGCGCCCGTCCTTCTCGGATGACTTTTGCCCTCTCGATACTGTCGCGCTAGGTCGCTTTCTGCTCCTGTCACTTCCATATCTGGATTTACTCGATTCTCCATTGTTCTTTTCCATCGGTCTTTATCCGTCTCCTGCGCTCGACGTAGCTCCTCCAGGTACTGCTGTGAAGCTTCATGTCTGCTTTGCCATTCTCCTTGGCTTCCTTCCGAGTATCCATGGTTCGAGTCTCGCCCTTTCCATGGCCTATTATCTCTCCTGTTATATCTGCGCTAATGATATGGTTCTTCTCGTCCGCGTCCTCGCCAGTCGTTTCTGCGTTGTTGTGGTTGCCAATTTCTGTTATTTCGTGGTTCCCAGCGTCACTGATCTTCCCTCGGTGCATCTGACCGTCCTTCCTGATTCCCGTGCTTTACGTTAGTATTTGTGCTTTGATCACGTGTACTTATAAGTTCGGCCTGATGGACATGAGCGGTACTTTCTACTGCTCTCACGTTCCTTGTATGAGGTATCATTGTTGTGTCATCAAGTTGACGTAAGACCTCCTCTTCGTGCACGGCGTTGAGACGTTTGCCGCTATTAAGAATTGCTGGACCTGTAATGGTAGCTGTTTCCCGATGGTCATTATTAATTCCGACTCTGGTGGCAAAATATCCAAATCTTTCAGTCGTAGTAGCTGCGCTGCGAAATAATCAAAATAACGGGTTGGTTGTGAAGCATGGTACTTCCGGCTGTAGAGTTCCATCCTCAAATTTTGTTGGATCGATTGATTCCAGTATCTCCGTAAGAAAGCTTGCTTGAAGCTCTCCATATCGTCAAACGTGTAACGGAAACTTTTAAACCACGTTAACACATTATCACCTAGCAGTTTCTCTGTTATTCCTAATTTCCTAGCTTCCGGAACGTTAGTATCTATAAAATAAGTGTACAGTTCTTTTAGATATGATTTCGGAGTCTGAGATCCATCGTTATTAAATTTTCTTGGCCACTCATCGTGCATTCTAACGATTTGAACGTATTGCGTAGCTGGGTTGTTATTATTATTAGTAGTAAGCAGGTTTCCGTCCGATGTGGAGGCGTGTCCTCTGAACGTAGGGAACCCCTCGTTACTTTCATTCCTCGCTACCTGCTCGTGGGTTTGTATGGCTGCTCCATCAGTCTGAGTTTGGCACGTGCTACTGATACAACCAGTCCCGATATCTTCCTTGTTATTGCCAGTTGTCAATTCAAGGAGAATATCTGCTTGTTCTAGTGTTCTTAATTCCGTCTTCAAAATATTTCGCTCATGGTCTGCAATCTTCCCTAACAGCTGTTGTTCGACCTCCATTATCCTCTTATGGTTCTCTTCCATTTGTTCGGTTAGTTTCTTTCTATCTTCTTTCCCTTCGATCCCAATTTGTCTGCATGTTTTATTAATTTCTTCCCGTGCTTTGTCGTATCTCTCTTTCTCTCTTCTCAGTCCGTCATTTCTATGAGCTTCTAACGTATCCAATCTATCTCCGATCATTACATTGCATTCGCGAATATTTTCCCTTATTGCTTTTTGCTCTTCCTCGATTACGCTCCATTTCTCAGTTGCAGTCAAGTTTGCTTTCTCCATTCCTGTGAAGATTACTGCGATTTCATCCCCTAAGGTATGTATTTGTTTTTGCGCTGATTTTACCTCATCATCTACCCCTTTAATCTTAGCCTGTAATAATTTCTGTTCCAACCTTAATCCTTCGGTGTTAGCGTTACATGCCTCCTCTAGTTGTGAGAGTTTTGCCGCTGTTTTCTCCTCACTGAAAGCTATAGATTCCCTTAAGTTTTTCTCCAATTGCCAGAATTATGCCATCGTGTCTACCGTGACTTGAGCTAACTGCTCTGCGATTTGCCCTGTCAGTGTATCTGTGTTACGTGCATTTTGCTCCGCTAGTTGTTCGGTTATCTGACCTTTCAGTGTCTCTGTATTACGTGCATTTTGCTCCGCTAGTTGTTCGGTTATCTGACCTTTCAGTGTATCTTTATTACGTGCGTTTTGCTCCGCTAGTGTCTCATTGTTACGTGCATTTTGCTCCGCGAGTTGTTCGGCTAATAACGCATTGTTCCGCGCGTTCTGTTCTGCAGTCTCCTTCTTAAATTGTTCAAATTGTTCTTCAATTGTTCTTGCCATCGAGCTCTCCACGATAGCTTTTATCTCATCTACTGCCGCCATCTTCACAAACTATATCACTTGTTTGAGAATATAGGGGCATGCGGCATGATGTTACCCTACACCACATTACAATGAGTCGCTGTAGATTCCCTTGTTAAATTACTTCCCTTTATTTAAATTTATTGCTTGATGAGCATCTGACTGACATTTGTTTCATGAATAAATCTTTAGTTTACCCTTTCGGTTTTTACGTTACTCTTACCCAGTTTTGTTAATAAAAGATTAACTCAACTTTACGACGTCCTGCCGTCCTATCTCAATCTTTTTGGAGTTTGTCACTGATCAATCAAATTTTATGTGGGCGCCCAGAGAATACTGCTTCTACATTTAAATTACAAATAATATAAGTGTTCTCTGTATTTATTACTCAAACTCCATGCTTCTATTTTCCATTAATTACCGTTAATTAAGCCACACTTGCGGTGCCATGCTGCCTTGCCCAGTCACAACAAGCGGATCAGAGGTTCCAAATTGGCTCGCGCAAGGTTTGCACACACCCCACTTGAGCAACATGACTACGCAATGCACCGGTTAGCTTCTCTCTGGCATAACCTCCCTACTCCGTGAACCAAATAAACAACAACAAATAACTATATGAACTCGAATAACTGCTGTGTTATCACCAAATTCATTTGTACCCGTCAGATCCTGCAGGATGCGAACTCTTTTCTCAGGGGGGGGGGGGGGGGGGGTGCTCTGTTCGCGTGGCTTTAATCTACACTCAACATCCTGGGATTTTATATCAAGGATCACGGGAAACTTACACTAAAATAATATGCCAGAGGTATCTTAAAACAACACAATTTATTCAAGAAACATCCATTTAAGTTATATCCCCCCTTAAAAAAAAACAATCAAATCCCCTTACATTACTAAAAAATAAAAAAAATAAACACAAAAAAGTAAGCTCTGGCTCCCTCAAATGACCGACACAAATGTCACATGATCATGTCCATGACCGTTCCAAAGGAACAACAAAACCGCAATGATTCCAACACAAATGACTTCAAAGTGATGTCATGAATGATTAATTTATATATAGCGCACTCTCATTTGTAATTATGGCTTACAGGTGGGTTGGGTAAGTCCCTTTTCAATCATTCCCATTCTCACATGAGGCCGGTGATGATTGGCGTAAGGCGGTTCCCGGTTACAGGTCGAATGTGCATTAAAAAAACTACCGTAATGACACAAATTAAATAAATGACTAAGGCTAGGGTCCAAGACCTTTCAAGCTTAAATGACCAATCATTAACATCAAATATAAGAATATAATCGTGGATCATCACCTACTCTAACAATGGTGGCCTCTGCCCCATAATGACATAAATCTCATCTTAAATATTTACATAAATGCACTGAATTTTCGCTTCCTGAAGCGAATCTAAACAATCCCCAAAGAAAGTCGAAGAAAATCCCGATATAACAAATTGAAATGGCCAAGCATCTGTGGCTGATTACTGCGATACAACAAGCCATTCTGTTTCTCAACATAAACAAACCCTCAAGACCTGCAGTGGTTGATGACCTCACTCGAACAATAGGCTGGCAGTCCGCACAGTAGGGCAAAGCATACCTGGGATCCTACCCTCGACAACACATTGGGAACCGAGCTGGATGCGGGAGTCTCTCCGTTTGTAAAGAAGCCATTCAAGACACTCCTTCCCAAATCACAAGGAGCAGCATTACTTACCATAATTATTTCGTCTCAGCTTATCACTTACCATCTCGAAGATTGCGGGCATGTACTTCCGCTTACCAAATATCTCATCGAAGCACTGCGGAAACGCTCTTTCCGCTTGTTACTTACCATCTCGAAACTGCGGGCATGTACCTCCACTTACCTTAAATTTCCATCCTCAGCTCGGCCCAAAATTTAACTCTCAACCTTATCTCACTTACCAAGTGCGTCTGCAGTCCCTCTCATCAACCTCGCGTTATCTCTTACCTCGACAACGGTCATCATTCCCTCTCATTTTAAGCTCAGGCTCAAATGGCGTTACTAGAAATGGCTTGTTACATCCTGAATGGTTCCCTCCAATCTCGACATACTATGTTCATGGTCGTGCCAATGAACTTGAAAACCCATGAATCCCATGATCGTGCATTCAATACAAACCAAAAATATCCCTGAATCATAAAAAAAAACACAAATGATGATGACCACGCTAACAAAATTATAAAACAACACAACTCAACTCTAACAAATAAAATAAATACAAGCTGCACATCATTCTGACCCGTTGCTCCGGTAACCCCATACTAATTATAATGCCTTATAATTTGGGTGACCTATCCAACACCTGTTGTAAGCAATATCATTGCCATGCACGCCCCCAAAACTGTGGTACTTAGCTACTCATGATGATTCTGCTAATCCTTATATGCTGATGTTCTTCCCGCTGGCTCTTGAGGCCCATGGTTCTTGACGTGGGAGGGCAATCTTAACACTGTTCAGTTTCCATGAAAAGTATAGGATCCACCATGAAATTTTTACGTAATTATGCACTGTTTTGTTTTAGCGGAGCGCCTCCTACAATCTATAGCCAGGCATGACCTATTCAATTCGGCCAATAGTCAATCTAGCTCCTATGCCACTGAATTTGCCTATAGCACGGGGCTATCTACTAAAGTACGGACTCCACTCGCTCTGGTTTGTCCCGATAATTTGCATGTCGCTACTGTTATGAGAATACATGTCACTGTCATTACTTATCAATTACCGTATTCACTTTCTCGAGCTGAATTCGCGGTACTGACCAACGCGAACTATTGCCAATCAAGCGATCAAAAATTGACTGACTTTATACTTATAACATTTTATATCTCGGGTCTCGGACCGGCAAAGGCTCTCGCCGCTTGGCGATGGAAAAATCGACTGACTTTCCTGACACTGGGCAGGCTATTTAAAAGTCTGGCTCTGAAATCACCCGGAGTGGGGGGTTCTCAAAATTTAAATCTGGAGCAACACTCGTACGACGATGAA
Source organism: Meconema thalassinum (assembly GCA_946902985.2). NCBI lineage: Eukaryota > Metazoa > Arthropoda > Insecta > Orthoptera > Tettigoniidae > Meconema > Meconema thalassinum. The sequence continues at coordinate 461,786,530 of OX336391.1, forward strand.
ACTAGGTTCATTCGATTGCTCTCTTTTCCAATGTCCCACACTTGATTTTATTTCGAATTTGGATCGTACGTTCGGCCGCTAATTAGCTCCGTAGTAATTTTCATTGTCCAAGATTTTCGCGGTATTTCGAATCGTCCATCCGCCCACAATGCTGATTGGTTCGTTCAAATTTTCCTTCGTCCAGTCCTTTATGCCGAATTAATTCCAATACTGCTGTTTTCGTGATTTTTGAAATGGGATTCTTGAGGCTAAAATCGCCCTCTTTCCAATGCTGCAACTCATAATTTTGTATGTTAATTATTTCTCTAATTTCTCTAAAACGGGAGGTGCTTATTTTTCAGTTTGGCGAGTGATCAGTTACCACCCCCACTTATGGTTGAGCGACCTCGATCCTTGGTTCAATCACATCTGCTATCCATGTGTTGCGGCTGTGAGCTTCGTTTCATTGTTCGCGCTTTTAGAAAGTTGTGCAATGTCACGCTCCGGACGCTCCCTTGAATTTTCTTGTTCATTCCCTTCTGGCGCGCTTGCCTCCTTCTCAAATATGAGTATATTTGATAAACCTAACTTGGAACATTTATGCTATATCATATGCATAAAGGTTACAATAGATACTCGTATTTCGAATGGTTTACCCAGCGTAAGCTTAAAACGTGCACGAATGCTAGGTTTTTCATCAACTCGATTCACTGAAATCGTTACTGCTTGGCTTCCTTTGGTCATAAATGAATGTTTTTCTAAAGAAATCTTCCTCGAGAAATCGTTTACAGAATGGTGAAAACCGTATCAAAACCATCCAGTGGTTCTCTAGATTACCCGTTACATACAAGAATCGTGGACTTTGTTTTATAATTTTTAGAGATTATTTTCCCCATTCTGTAGCCTATTTTAATTTTTTGCAAAAAATGAAAGTAGACTTATGAGATCCACACGGACAAAAGTTGTCAGTCTGTCTGTGTGTGAGTGTGTGTATACTGTAGTCCCCCCTATCAATTCAAACACAATGAAACCGAATTGAAGGAAATTTGATACAGAGGTAGCACTAGCAAAGGACACCTCAGTGTCATGTTTTATATCGCCACCATCTTGACGGAAACGTAATGGCGGCCACCTAAATGTTTAAAGCTTGAATCCAATTACGACTAACCTAATCACCTGATCTCTACCTGATTATGTAACAACATACTTTCATGTAGAAGGCGTCTTTTGGCCAAATTACAAGGTCAGCCAGCAAGTAGTTTGAAGATGGCGGCCGTGTATATTTGCAAATCGCGTGTGAGAGTGTGTATATCGCCCCCCCCCCCCTCCCCCTCCCCTCCTGTATCAATTCAAACATGACGAAACCAAATTGAACGAAAATAGGTATGGAGGTCGCACGAGCAAAGACACCTCTGTTTCATGTTTTATATCGCCACCATCTTGACGGAAACATAATGGCGGCCACCCACATATCTTTAGCTTGAATCAAATTACGACTAACCCAATCATCTGTTCTCGACCTAATTTTGCAACAACATACCTTAATGTGGGAAGTGTATTTTGACTAATGTAGTTTGAAGATGACGGCCGTGTAGCCTATATGTGAAAATCTCGTGTGTGAATGTGTATATCTGCCCCCCCCCCACCTTTAATTTAAACACGACGAAACCGAATTGAACAAAATTCGGGGCAGAGGTAGCACTAGCAAAGGATACATCAGTGTCATGCTTTATATCGCCGCCATCATGACGGAAACGTAATGGTGGTTACCCAAATGTTCAAAGCTTAAATCTAATTACGACTAACCTGATCATCAGATCTCTACCAAATTTTTGCAACGACATACCTTCATGTAGGAAGCGACATTCGACCAAATTACAAGGTCATCTGCCAAATAGTTTGAACATGCCGGCCGTGTATGTGTACAAATCGCGTTTGTGAGTGTGTACAGAGGGTGCTTTATAAAACTACTTGAATGTCAACTACTGTGGGTATTGATACATTGGATTATCATGCTTGCATGATTCACGCAGCCGCCATCTTGTAATTATTCAATTGATGATCTTTAAGTTTAGACTCCGGATGCTGCTTGCGTTATAGTTTGCTTTAACAAAATTTAGTATAGACATGATGATACGTTAAGTAGTAATTCACCTTAAGTTTGAACACTCAGGTGGCCGGCATTTTGTTTTCGTTAAGATGGTGGTAATGAAAATATGACACTGGGGTTCCCTTTGCTAGTGCTACTTCTGTACAAAATTGGGTTTAAATCGATTTCATCGTTTGAAAATTCAAACGGGGACAGACATACACGGAGACAGACACAAAGACATTGGCCCGTGTTAATCTCTTAATTCTACTTTCTTTTTTTACAAAATTCAATTGTAGGCTAAAAATGAGGCTAATTTTCATACAATAATGTGCTTTTGTTGACGTATAACTCATTACTAGTTCTCGATGACGTGACGATCTAAATCTCCTGACTGTAGTAATTATTGTAATTTGTTGTATCCAGGTTTGGGTTGAATACCTCGGGACTAGAAATAAGTTACCTTCCAGACATTTCACTGGAGTGAGTATGGAAGAACCTTGGGGATGAACAACACACAGAATGACCACTCTCAGCGCTGGGATATGAACCTCGGAGCTCGGAATGTTCGCTTTCTAATTCAGTCGTGCATGTGGTAGACCGCTAGGCTATACTAGCGGGTTACTCAAATAGAAGCCACAATTGTACCATCCAGCAACTGCGGTTAGAAATGGATGAATATTGACCGAGTACGTTAGTCATCTAACTAATACACATCCATTCTGTTCTGCCCACCCCCACGCTATTATTCAAACTTAAGCCACAACTTGAAGCATCCAACAGCAAATGTGGTAGAAATGTGCGAATGTTAAAGCAGTACGATACTCATCAAGTCTAATGCACATACCGTACATTCTGTCCTACCCTCTCTCCCACATTATTTGAGGACCGGAAGAAGAGTCCTGACTGCAAGTGGGTCGCCATCCAATCTCATCGAACAGTAGACGCACGACTCGCGTTGCTTCCGCTTCCTGACCGCCTCCATGTCCCACTAACGACAGGCGGGAGTGATCTTGATGCTCTACTGCTCTCGTCACCCATATAAATTCTTGCAATTCTAAACAATGAGAGCGATGTATTTCTACCCTATTATTATTCCCATTTCAATGAGGTCAGGGATGAGATGCGATGAATGTCTCTAAAGCGGGTGGTTTTACGGCCGGGTGCTCTTTTTTAACCAAACTTCGTATGAGGAGTTGATGAGAGATGAAATGAATGAAGGTGAATGAAACTGGATGAGGAATTGGAATGAATGGGCCGTAGCCTATAAGAAGATACCATCCTAGCATTTCCTTGAAATTTGACTGGCTGCGTGGCTCAGCGGTAACGTTCTCCCTTGCTGGGCCCAAGGTTAGAGGTTCATATCCTGGCGCAGTCAGCTGGCATTTGAAGGTGCGCGAATGTGGGGTATCCGTGTCAGTAGATTTACTGGCACGTTAAAGATCCCCTTCGGGGCAAAATTCCGGCACCCTGCCGTCTCGAAAAGCCACAGAAGTTAAGAGGGACGTAAAACCAATAACATTATTATTATTATTATTATTATTATTATTATTATTATTATTTCCTTGGAATTGAAAATGAAGAAGCAACGGAAAACCATTTCGAGATCGTACGTCGGTGAGGTACGAACCAACCAAGTCCGAAGATAGCTTGGCTCCATGGCTTAGCTTTGCGCGTTAGCGAGCTAGGAATTTGGCGGGAGACGACCATGGTGTTGAGCCCTGAAATGAATTATTAACAACATCAAAACAACATAGATCCCGTCATTTGCCCGGAGTAAAAGTGGGAAACCACCGTAAACCACTTCCAGGATGGCTGAAGTTGGAATCTAAACCACCTCTTCTCAGTTTTCCCTTACGAGACTGACTGTACCCCGTTCCAGCGCTCAGAACTGATATACATTTCTTGGCAGAGCACCGGGAATCGAACCCAGGCTTTCGCAGTGACAGCTAAGAATGCTAGCCACTATGCAACGGGACTGGAAGAGAAAAAGCGTTGACCAATGGAGGTTTGCATGAAAGAAGTCGCAGATGGAAGTATTCCTGTGCTTAGTTGCGGTCCCAAGGTCGTCAAGCCACCTTCTACTGATTGTGAGGAGCCCTGCGAGGGAAACCGCTGGAGGTGTTCTCTCAAACAAGTATAAGGGGCCAGAAGTCAGTATCCGTTTATCAGTCTTCGCGGTGTAGAACTGACACTCCTTTTTAAAACTAACTTCAGTTCCAGGTTGTGTCAAGGATTTAATTCTGCTCTGAGGGTTGCTAGTTATTGTTGTTTGAAGGGTCGGAACAGCGGAGCCATCTACCCTGATTGAGGGTTGGAGTGGGGAGTACTCATGAGGAAAGTGAGATATGGCCTCGATTTTAGGTCAGCCACCTTAAAAGCATATTTCTTAATTTATAATCTCTGAAGCAAGTCAGTAGGCATTTAAGGGTGCTTAAATGCCAGAGAGTAGCTGGAAATTTAAGAACTTGTGTGTGTTATCGATATTAATCAATTTAGACTCCGCCGGGTGACAGGGTGCCGCGAGAATACTCGTGTGACGTGTCATGGCTATTTGTGTTTTGACAAGAATCGGTATCCAATATCAGCAACGAGTTAACATCAAGTTCTGTATGAAAAAGGTTAAGGTAGCGAGAAAGGTATATGATGCCTACAGTGATGAATCTTTATCTCGAGTGCAAGTTGAAAGTGGTTGAAATCTCGCGTTCATTTTCATAATAAAATTGTATGTGTGCATATTTTTTTCCTTTTAAATCGTTTGTGATAATAGTCCGTTTTAGGACAACCGGTAAATGCATCAATGCTTTTGCTTTCTTGTCTTTCTCACTATATTTTGATCGAACATTATATTTAAAGCCCATTCATTCAAGAGTAGAGTTAAAGGCACATGTTCATAATCATTCAGTGGAATAGGGAGATGATAAGTTAAATTTGCTATTACCTCCATTGAAATTAATCACATTAAAAAACTATACCAGGGGAATCTGCTGCCCCAATAACTTTGTTTTATGCAACCCAGCTAACGCGTGTTGGCTGGAAGGTCGATAATTATCTGCTTGCATCCCGCATGGTACTAAAATGTACTGCAAACATATCCCACACAGGATACTGAACACTTTTATTTCTCCCTCTGTTGTCACATCGAGATGAAAACAAGATGTTCAGTAAAGAACATATAGCCTACTTTCTCCTAAATGCATGGGTATTGTTCCAACTCTTTGTCCTTTCAAGGAGTATATTTGAATGTTGGTTGTAGTAGCTTGTTGAAATACAACGTGCGATACGGATATTAAACATGAATATGAGGTGCCCTTTGCAAGTGCTACCTCTGTACAAAATGTCACTGAATTCCGTTTCATCGTGTTTGAATTGATAGGGGGAATCAATTTGCACAGATACGTGACCGCCATATGCAAACTATTGGATTTATGACCTTGTAGCTTGGTCAAATAACGCTTGTCACATAAAGGTACTGTATGTTGTTGCAAAATTTGGTAGAGATCGGATGATTAGGTTAGTCGTAATTTGATTTAGGCTTTGAACCTTTGGGTGGCGACCATTACGATTCCATCAAGATGGCGGCGATATAAAACATGACCCTGAGGTGCCCTTTGCTAGTTCTACCTCTGTACCAAATTTCGTTCAATTAGGTTTCACCGTGTTTGAATTGATAGGGGGAATCAATTTGCACACATACATGACCGCCATCTGCAAAATATTGGGCTGATGATCTTGTAGTTGGGTCAAAATATGCTTCCTACATAAAGGTATGTTGTTGCAAAATTTAGTAGAGATCAGATGATTTGGATGGTCGTAATTTGATTTAAGCTTTGAATATTTGGGTGGACGCCATTACGTTTTCGTCAAGATGGCGGCGATATAAAACATGACAATGAGGTGGCCATTTCTAGTACTACCACCGTACCAAATTTCGTTCAATTCGTTTTCACCGTGTTTGAATAGATAGGGGGAATCAATTTGCACACATACATGGCCGCCATCCGAAAATTATCGGGCTGATGACCTTGTAGTTTGGTCAAAAGATTCTTCATACATAAAGGTATATTGTTGCACAATTTGGTAGAAATCAGATGAATAAGTTGGTCGTAATTTGATTTAAGCTTTTAACATTTGGGTGGCCGCCATTACGTTTTCGTGAAGATGGCGGCGATATAAAACATGACACTGAGGTGCCCTTTGCCAGTGCTACCTCTGTACCAAATGTCGTTTAATTCGGTTTAACCGTGTTCGAATTGATAGGGGGGGGGGGGACGACGACAGATCAGAGTATACACACTCTCTCTCTCACACACACACACACACACACACAGACAGACACACAATTTTTGGTCCTTTGTTGATCTCATAAGTCTACTTTCATTTTTTGCGGGATTTTCTCGCAGTGCACTAATACCATACGGGATGCAAGCAGAGAATTATCGACCTTCCTGAAAACAACGCTAGTTGGGCTGCATAGAGCTATATTAATAAGGCCAGGTTTCACCTGGTATATACACACATCAAAAAAAGTTTTGCATCACCTCGGTTCCCAGATCTCCGGCATATAGACGTTGACTGTGTATATTGTATCCAAGATACAGTCCCTTTGACTGTTCATAGATGTCACTAAAACTGCTCAAAGATGTAAACAACCATGCATGAGCAGGGCCAATTAGACGGAGGGGGTACGACAGCCGATCAGTTCCAGTCATTCCACCAGGACGAAGGTACGCTGCTCATGTTGTCTGTAGTTCTACCATGCCTAGAAGGTCAATACCGCAGTTCGATCGCGTCCGCATTGTTACTTTGTGTCAAGAAGGGCTCTCAACAAGGGAAGTTTCCAGGCGTCTCAGAGTGAACCAAAGCGATGTTGTTCGGACATGGAGGAGGTACAGAGATACAGGAACTGTCGATGACAGGCCTCGCTCAGGCCGCCCAAGGGCTACTACTGTAGTGGATGACCGCTACTTACGGATTGCCGCTCGGAGGAACCCTGACAGCAATGCCACCATGTTGAATAATGCGTTTCGTTCAGCCACAGGACGTCGTGTTTCAACTCAAACTGTGCGCAATAGGCTGCATGATGCGCAACTTCACTCCCGACGTCCATGGCGAGGTCCAGCTTTGCAACCCCGACACCATGCAGCGCGGTACAGATGGGCCCAACAACATGCTGAATGGACCCCACGGAATTGGCATCACGTTCTCTTCACCGATGAGTGTCGCATATGCCTTCAACCAGACAATCGTCGGAGACGTGTTTGGAGGCACCCTGGTCAGGCTGAACGTCTTAGACACTCTGTCCAGCGAGTGCAGCAAGGTGGTGGTTCCCTGATGTTTTGGGGTGGCATTATGTGGGGCCGACGTACGCCACTGGTGGTCATGGAAGGCTCCGAAACGGCTTTACGATACCTGAATGACATACTCCGACCCATAGTGCAACCATATCGGCAGAATATTGGAGAGGCATTTGTCTTCATGGACGACAATTCTCGACCTCATCGTGCACATCTTGTGAATGCGTTCCTTCAAGATAACGACATCGCTCGACTACAGTGGCCAGCATGTTCGCCAGACATGAACCCTATCGAACATGCCTGGGATATGTTGAAAAGGGCTGTTTATGGACGTCTTGACCCACCAACCACTCTGAGAGATTTACGCCGAATTGTCGTTGAGGAGTGGGACAATTTGGACCAACAGTGTCTTGATGAACTTGTGGATAGTATGCCACGGCGAATACAGGCATGCATCAATGCAAGAGGACGTGCTACTGGGTATTAGAGGTAGTGGTGTGTACTGCAATCTGGACCACAAATGCTGAAAGTCTAGCTGTATGATGGTACAACATGCAATGTGTGGGTCTCATGAGCAATAAAACGAGCTGAAATGTTGTTTGTGTTGATCTCTATTCCCTTTGTATTTAACGGTTCCGGAACTCTTGGAACCGAGGTGATGCAAAACTTTTTTTGATGTGTGTAGAACTGTTGTAAGAGGAATGATTTCAGATTTTCATGCCAGGTAAATAAATATTTCACATACGATTAATAACAGCAACGTCTAAAACAAGTTTTGACGTTTGGATCTATTTTTCTTGAATTGTACGCCAAATGAAACTGCCGTGTCGCTGATTAACGTTTGAAACGAGGACTTTGATGCAGGATTTTTAGTAAAGCCCCGCTAGAGTTCTAATGTTACTAATTAATACATTCTACAGTAATTATATCAAATACTAGTAAGTACCCGCGGCTTCGCCCGCGATCAAGACAATGGGCACGATGCATTATTGCTGATAATTGGTCTATTCTATTACAGCAATCGCGGCTACAGGTGGGTCCATTCTAATTCTGAATATTCTGATACATACAGTATATTGATATGAGCAGCAAAGTGGGAATTTTATAGAGTTGTGAAAGTCTGCAGGGTTCGATGTTACATTACGTTAACACATTTTAAAATTACGTTTTTGGTTTTGCCAACTTCTGCTGAGACATAACGATTTTGTTGTCCGGATTCTCGCTAGCACGCCACATACAGTTGCCCATGGGAAAAAATGGTTTAGTCCAAAGGTACACGTGCTACAGTTAAGTGTGTGTCATTGCGCTTTGTTAAAGAAATTGCGAATATTGTTTGAAGAGGGAACTGCACTCTTGCACACTGTTTCTACGGATCTATTGGAATATGCGGAATTAAAAGTATTCTTACATAAGCTATTCTGGATGTAATTTGGCCATACTTATTGATGATTTGAACTTCAACATATCGCTGTTAATAGACCTATAGTTAAATATCTTTCACCTTGGCCGCTGATGTACATTATGCAGCCTCTTCCAGTGTTACATCCCAGGGATTGAAATTCTCCAACAATCCTTTTGCCTCATATGCCTCTCTAAGTAATTAAAATTCCTGATTGTTGTTGTTTGAGTCTTCAGTTTTTTAACTGGTTTGATGCAGCGCTCCATGTCTCCCTCTCCTGAGCTAATCGTTTCATCTCTACATAGCTACCACACCCTATATCCGAAGCAATCTGTTTAACCCTTGTCCTCGACCCTCCCACCCATAACTAAGCTTGCTATTCCTGGGTGTCTTAATATGTGTCCTACCCTCCTATCTCATCTCTTCATTAGCAGTCGCCAGAAACATCTCTCCTCTCCCACTCGTCTTAATACCTCTTCATTTGTTACCATATCTACCCATCTGATCATCATTCTCCTGTATCACCACATATCAAACGTTTCAATTCTCCTCTTTTCTGCTACACCAATAGTCCATTAGTCCAACTCAGCAACTTTTCTAGGTTTAAGCCGTGCCTTGTGCGGGAATTCAATGGACGTGAAAAAAAATACCAACTTTATTGAAATAAGTTTACCCAATTCCTCAGTAAGTGTAATTAGAAAAAAATAACAATTTAAAGTGACAGCCGGCAGAATACGACACATTCGTCTGAGAATGTGGGTTGCTTATTATCGTAAAAAACGAAAAAGAGCAGATCAATATTGGCAAACAGAAATATTCAGTTAACAAAAAACAAATTTATAAAAAAAATGAAAGCATACCGTGCAAAATACAAAGCATCTTAACATTGTAAATTGGAGTAAAGATCTGAAAGCTCGCTTACAATAACCATCACAAAGAGTATAAAAATAGACTCAAAATCACGATCGTATCCGAACCCAAAAACCACCTCTATAAATATAATATATCTCATTTTGCGCGTATCAATGCGAGGAGCAATGTTCGTGGTTTCCATTTCGAGATATTGCCAGAAATCTATCCCTGGTCTGAAAAATTTCAGCGGTTGCCATAGTAATGTTGATCTGTTTCTCAGAGGGAACACCGTTATTTGGGAATATCTCCGAAACTGTTCATTTTAGGAACTTAAAAAGTGTATTTCCGGGTCCCTACAGGACCTCCGAGTATTTTTTCTCGTATCTGGCGGCTTAAAATGAGTTAAATCCGATCTTTGTACCAACTGTCCTTGCTCAGTGCCAAAGGGCCGAAAACGGTCACTTACAAATTGAATTTCCAAAAACCGTTTCTTAGTGAGCCACATACTCGGAAGAACCAACATGAAAAATTTCAGCTTTATAGGTCTAGTGGTTTGCGCCCTGCGTCGATGAGTCCATTTTGAATGCTCAATGCCAAAGGGCCAAAAAAAGTCACTTAAAAATTGAAATTTCAAAAACCGTTTCTTTGTGAGCCTCTACATACTCGGATCAACCAACATGCAAAATTTCAGCTTTCTAGGTCTAGTGATTTGAGCCCTGTGGTGATGAGTCAATTTTGGATTATATATAATAGATTACTAATCTGAATTCTTTGCGTAGCCCTGTCCCAAATGTTTGAACAATGTGAGTGCCTCTGAACTTCATTGTGAAACTTTCAGTGGTAAGGTAATCATGATCGCCACTAGTCTTGACATTCAAGTGCTCTGGCAATAAGGAAGATGTGCTACAGCCAGTTCAATTCAGCGTCCCTGTAGTATGCATTGCTTTATTGTCAGGGCTGCTGGTCCTTAATTACTGTTCTCGACAGTATTTCAATATCCCGGGAGACACTGGCGTTACAAATTACTTCAGTGGACAGATACATCCCTACAGCAATACAGTCTTCCTAAAGTAATAATACCCTCGGAAATATAAAATTAACATTTGTACCTGATATATCTTTTTTTTAAATCGAATTTACCCTCCAGGTTGGTGGCTCCCACTGACTCAGCGAGGGAAATCACCTCTACCGCCCGTACGGGCAGTTTTCTAGAGCTGGGAACATCTGATCGGACTGGATACAACTAGGGAAGTGTGATAAGCACAGCGCCCAGGTGGCCTCACCTGCAAAGTGAACAGGGGCCTCGTGAGGGAAGGGAGGGGAAGATTAGGACGGATAGGCAAGGAAGAGGGAAGGAGGTGGCCGTGGCCTTACAGAAGGTGCCATCCTGGCATTTGCCCGATGACGAAGTGGGAAACCACGGAAACCACACTTCGAGGATGGCTGAGGCGGGAATCGAACCCCCTCTACTCATTTGGACCACCCGAGGCTGAGTAGACCCCGTGCCAGTCCTCATACCACTTTTCAAATTTCGTGGCAGAGCCGGGATTCGAACCCAGGACCTCTGGGGCGGCAGCTAACCACGCTGACCGCTACGCTATGGAGGCGAACTAGATCAATTTTAAAAATTAAATTGCTTTTTGGTTTGCAATTTTTACATAGTACGTATATATCATGATGAGACTACTTTTTTTTTTTTTTTTTTTTTTTTTAGCGTTTGGCTTTTAGTACCGGGAGTGTCCGAGGACATGTTCGGCTCGCCATTTTTTTTGTAGCTGCTTCGAGACGGACACCCAATGGGTGAGCTACAAGTACCGTTGGGGAGGGAAGTTGGAATGGAAGAACGAGGATTTGGAAGGTAGCGGCTGTGGCCTATAGTTAGGAACCAACCCCAGCATTTGCCTGGAAGGAAGATGGGAAACCAAAGAAGACCATCTTCAAGGTTGCCGGCGGGGGGATTCGAACCTCCTCGCTTCCCGGATGTGAGCGACTGCCAGCAGTCATGCCGTAACGACCACGGCTAACTCACCCAGTATGATACTACTAATGTGTGAGCATAAGTCAGTATTAACAAAGTCTGAAGTGCCCGGGATGTTAAGGCCTTAAGTTCTTCTCTATATGCTGGGTTATCGCCTATGATGTCCCGCACAAATATCTTCTGACCAATTGCTCTTCTATAGGATATAATATACCGGGTGAATCAGCTTCCCCCAAATAACATTGTTTTATGCATCCCAACTAACGCGTGTTGTTAAAAAGGGCGATATTTCTCTGTCTGCATCCCGTATGGTACTAATGCACTGCAAGCATATCCCGCAAGCGATATTGACCACTATTATTTTCCCCTCTTTTTAGTCTGCACAGTACGGCTGGCGGGTGGGGAAGGTTGAGGGAGGGAAAGTAGAGTGGAGTGAGTGTGTGAGGGAGATTGCTGTTAAGTGCGAAACAAGGAAACATTTCCGAATGCTGTTATGAAAACATTGGGGGCACAGGTGGCATTGTACCAATATACACCGGCAGTGATTCAAGTGATAGTGATGTTTCTAGTTCTTCTGACAACACGGTTTCCAGTGAAGCTGAATCTGGATGTGAGTCTGAACTAGCAACCCCACTTTGAACATCTTCATCTGGTAAGTAAATGTTTCCTGTACCGTTAGTAGTAGTAGTAGTAGTAGTAGTAGCCCCTGTCAAGCTGTCCGCTGATGTGACGCACAGCATTTCTTGCAGGGATCATGAGCTCTGAGCCGTACTGTAGTCACATCGAGGGAAGAATTATAGTATTCAGTATCGTTTGCAGGATATTCTTACAGTGTATTAGCACCATATGGGATACAGCAGAGAAATATCGACCTTCCTGACAACAACGCTAGTTGGGCTGCATAAAGCAATATTATTAGATGCAGCTGATTCACCCAGTATAAATTCGACCAGCTCAGTTAGTTGGGTTGCCTACAGTAATAGGAACGTCGGAAAAGCAGATGTGTGGTCTAAACCCCTGTTGTGTCGGCAACTTCTCTCTTTCATTTGTACAGACACTACCCATGTATAGGTACTGTATAGGTGAAAGCAGCACATTCGGTCTTGTAACCTATATTTTATGAGTTCCCCATGACAGTTTTAATGTAGGCTCGTAGGTTTGTTATTTCTTTATATCATGTTATCGTGTTGGCAACGTGTTCAATTGCATTGGATACGTCTGCAGTAGACGCAGTGTCATTACTATTATTATTATTACTATTATCATATACGTATACTTTTTATTATTAATTATTCAATGTATTTTAGGTCACTATTGACGAGATTCTGAAGCTAGCTCTAATCATATGTTGTCTAAGAAAGTTTATCAATGTTGTTCTGACCACAGAACCAGGAGTCAGGTTCATGTTCTGTCACACGTGGAGGAGAAAGAACTTCATGGACACTATTGTCTCGAGCAGGTATGCTCGCTCACCCCGGGGGGGGGGGGGGGGTTGATGAGGAAAGAGCTGAGCAAGGGGCTTGCTAGGAGTGGCCTGGACAAACAGGCGTATGACAATAGCGCTTCGGAGAAAGACTTCCTGGTAGGAGCTGTGGCATTGAGACGTGCGGTAGCAAGCGACCTGAGTGCACGGTGGAAGGGATTGTCTCTCTGGACTTTGAGATGACAGGTTGTGTAGTGTGTCTCTCTTGAGCTGAGTGCTTCGTGTTTATACGGAAAGAAAAAGCTTGAAGACTCCGATTTGTTTTAGTATGGAGGGCACCACGTGATTGGGTTCTTACTGTTATGCCACAATCACAATAGGACTGATTGTGCAACGTTGAAGAGAACCGTCAAACATGAAGGCACGGCTGACCTGCTTCAAAGTGGTGTAGAAGTGAAATGGACATATTGGGCAGACGACGGCATTACCGGTAATGTGAAAAACAAATAATAAATCTTTACAGGCCTATATATTATTATTATTATTTTATTATTATATTATATATTTTAATTGCATTTATTGTGTGTCACTCTTTTTTATTATATTTATCCATTTCTTGCATGCAGCTTCAGAATATAAAGTAAATTTAAATTGGATAGTTTCTTTTTAGTTAGATGCATGTAAACCTTCCTTCGTCTTTATTAATTTATAGGAGGTTTTGGTAAGGCCTATGTAAGAGCCAGTCCTTTCAGAATATCTGCACACGCCCGGAGATAAGAAGAGTTTCAAAAGGGTGGATTTGTTCAATTACAGTACTAATTATGTAATTTGCTTAAATTTTAAAGAAAGGCCATTTATGAGGCAGAATATTCATTTTTATTAAATTTTTATATCTTCAAAGTTACAAATGGCTTCTCTGGGTGAAGCCATCTTGTGGCAAGTATTGATAGATTACAGTCTCTCGAAGCTTTCGCATTTACTGTATACTCGATCGTCCCACTGCCCAGGAAAAGCAGCGAAGTTGCCGGACTAAGAATCTGATTTTCCGAAGCTCCCTATATTGTAAGCAGTCAATCTTGCTGAGCTGTACAGTCTCACCGCCAGCTCTGGGACGTGGGGTCTGAGGTAAGAGAAATGGGAATGATGAGTGAGCTATGAAAGTTTGGAGCATGTTTATGCATACACTGCCTCAGTACAGATATCGACCATTGAGGGGTGCGATTCCTAGATGCTCCTGCTGCTATGCTGACACAAAAGAGAAAGCAGTGCATCCTGAAGATCGTGGAATCATTAGTAATATTATTGTTCAGTTAGTCGATGATGCAGAGAACTAACGTTTCACTTGAAGAGATATTGTCATGCCCCAGTGTCAATCAAGTCGGAACCGTATAGGTAATTCAATCCCAGTTCAACCTTGTCAGTAACAACCGCGCTTCCTTAGTATAAAACAAGTAGTTCCGTGAAGAACTATACAGCCTATTTTCATATATCCTACTCATGTTAATTGCCTCTATCTACATACGGAATTTCAGTTTAATTGCTGTAACAGATTCGTAGATATTGAGAACCGTCTAAATATTTCAGATGGTCGCCAGGTTGGATTTTTATTTTTGTACTATTACATTAAGATTATTGTGTACGTGTGGTATAAAACTTCAATCGCATGATTAGAACACAAGAAGTAAAAACGAGATTTTAAAATTACGCACAGCAGCCATCTTGTGATTATGCAAACAATTGAAATAAATTAGATGCCAGTGGATCAACATTTGTATAAGCATTTAACGTGCAACGTTTCACGGCACTCGGATAGTTAATTCGCGAGAAACGTCCATTTAAATATTTATACTTCGCGTCGCCGCCATGTTGGATTTGTGCTCACCAGGTTACTGAAAGTCCTACAGGTGAGCATATGTTCATAGTCTCTATGAACATTAAAAAAATTTTGGTTGCTGTAAAAGATTCATAGATATTGAGAACCGTCTAAATATTTCGGAAGCTCGCCATTTAGGATTGTTATATGAATAGGCCATAGAGTTATGTACCATTCAAGGCCAATTATTGCCTAGGTTCATTATTCAAACGTTCACTTCGATCGCATGATTACGACACAAGAAATAAAAACTCAATTTTAAAATTTCGCACAGCCGCCATCTTGAGGTTATGTAAACAATTGAATTAAATTAGATGGCAGTGCATTACAAACTGCAAAATCATTTACTGTACCACATTTCACGGCGCTCAGAGAGTAAAATCACGAGAAAAGTATATTAAAATATTTCAAATTCGCTTGGTCGCCATGTTCGTTTTGACCTTACAGGTTTATGAAATATACATAGGTAAACTTGTATCAGTACCCTTTATCACCGTACAAAATTGCAGGGTGATATCTGTAATAGTTTCGGAGATATAGAATGTCAGTGAAATATTTCGCACAGCCGCCATTTTAAGGTTATGTAAACAATTGAACTAAATTAGACTCCAGTGCATTACAATGTGTATAAACAATTGCTGTACCAAGTTTCATTTCGTTTGGATAGTTAAATCGCGAGAAAAGTCTACTTAAAAGTCTCAAATTCGCTTGGCCACCATGTTGGTTTTGTAGTTACCAGGTTTTTGAAAGTCTCATAGGTGAACTTCTAGTAGTGCCCTTTATCACAATACACAATTTCAGGGCGATATCGGTAATAGTATCGGAGATATTGAATGCTAGTGAAATATTTCGCACAGCCGCCATGTTGGATTGGTGAGACGTAACAAAATTTGAAGGGCACGGTCGAGGTCGCCGGGAATAGCGTTATGAACTTACCGAGTTTCATTGAAATCGCTCCAGCCGTTGAGATTTTATTAGGGGGGGGACACACACTCACCACACACACACACACACACGCACACACACACGGACAAAAGGTGATCTCATAAGCCTATTTTTTCAAAATTGAAAATAGGCTAAAAAATGAGGACTCAGGTCAGAGAGGTCAGTCAGGCACTGCAGAGACGGAAGTCTGACATTGACAGAGATCGGTTGCCTACCAATCGGGAGATCAGGCAATTGGGATCGAACGCTTGTTGACCAAGGGGCATGGAGCTGAGTCGGTATATGGGAGTGCCATAGTTAGCGAAGCTGAGGGAACAGATGAGAACCAATATTTCCATTTCATTTTAGGATTAAATTATAATCAATTCAAGCCTTGTATCCATTATGGAATATTTCTTTACTCCCTTACTGAATAAACTGGGAGTTAAACATTTCAATCTCTTTTATTGGGGAGCAGTCCCTAAATCTCCTCCCACTCCCATTTCCTTGTATAGTAGGGGTGTACTGTAAGCCTTATCAGAAGCTATCGGCAAGGACACGATAACGATCCTTGTACATAATCTTGCAGAACCCGTGATCGGCGTATGGTATAAGACCGTGCCATCAGGTGGGGACACAACAATATTGGTGGAGCGCAGAGGCGAAACAAATGGTGGAGGCACATCAATATGTTTTGAATAGTATATTGCAGTACAATCCTATTTCATCAGCTGCTTACGTCACACCGCATTTCTATCCGATCTTGAGATCTGGCACTAAGACAGTATTTGTTCACATTAATGAACGATAATGTCTGTCTGTTAGGTAGTCAGCCCAAGGCTGGTTGGATCCTTAAAAAGCACCGCCGTTAGGTTATGTGGGTAGATACCAACAAAAACCCAATGCAGCGCTATATTGAGGCGTACTAGGCAAGAAGAGGAGTGAGGTAGTTTGCCATTGCTTTCCTCACTGAGTCAGAGCAGCAGTACTAACCCTATGAATAGAACCTTTCACAGCATCCACAGGCACTGACTGTGCCCTGGATGTCATTACTAAGCTCCACCCATACCTCAGTAGCTTCCGTATTATCACAGCCATGAGTGAGACTGCGACACCGGTGAAAAGCCACATTTTACTCTAGCCTGTGCCAACAGACAAATGCAAATGTACTGCATTCATCAAGAGATGGCAAACGGTAATAAGGAACTCATAAATAAATTCACTACGATAATATATATCATTATTATTCACGGACGATTCCAACTTAATTTTTTTCTATATAACTGTCTGGTTTCAGCCCCGCCAAGGGGGTTCTTAACTGGACAAATTTAGTAGTAAAGATAGTTCAAAATTGAGACTAGTACTTTTGGAGAAAAAGAGCATATAATGTTGCCAGTTAAGGTGGAGTTACAGCTATAGTGTGCTACTTTAATGGTGGTGCACCTTCAACTAGACGTGTTGGCAGCAGAAAACCAAACTAGCCTATGTATACCATTGATTTTATTCACCTAGGAACTGTCAAGATGGGAGGGATGAAATCAGTAGACTCCTATTTTTAACTTTAGTTGGTATCGTCAAGTTATTGACTGATAACGCCACAGGATAACGATCTACGATTCGTTGTCTGACCTTTAATGCCGTTCATAAAAGTGAGAGTAGAATGTACATATTCACATGGATTACAATACATTTGAGAAGGACATCTTAGGTGACCAACTCAACGTGATTGAGGCCACGTGGTTTTTCAGGTTAAATAATAATAATAAGTAAATCTTCTGACTAGTTCTTCTTCGATGTTCTCTTTCGTTCCCAATATCTCCTAAGCCCGGTTAATAATTTTCCTTTCTCTCCTGTATAACGAGTTTCCAACAATTAAAAAAATGAGAGTCAGTCTGAAAGAATAGACGTTATATCATTTCAAATGACGCATGCTAAAAATGCTACACATGTTAGAAAGGCTCAGGAGGGCTTCTCGCTTCGCTCGAAACCCCAGGACTCTTTCAACAGACTCCATCACCCATTAACTTAGGCTTCCCGAGCGGGCATCTCTTTGAGGGTCACCCTGTATTTGAGTCTGACATCTTTTACAACTCTTTAAGCGTCACCCATTATTTGAATCTGATATCTTGCAAACCTCTTTAAGGGCACCCTGCATTTGAATTGAATCTAACATACTGTACACCTCGTTAAGTGTCACCCTGTAATTTGCTTTGACATCCTGCACACCTCTTTAGGAGGCACCCTGTATTCTTATCTGGCATCTTGTATATCTCTTTAGAAGTCACCCTGTATTCTTGTGTGACTTCTTGTACACCTCTTTAGGAGTAACCCTGTATTCTTGTCTGACATCTTGTGCACCTCTTTAGGAGTCACCCTGTATTCTTCTCTGCCATCTTGTACACCTCTTTAAGAGTCACCTTGTATTCTTATCTGGCATCTTGTGTATCTCTTTAGGAGTCACCCTGTATTCTTATCTGGCATCTTGTATATCTCTTTAGGAGTCACCCTGTATTGTTATCTGGCATCTTGTACTGTATTTGGTCTGACATCCTGCACACCCCTTTAGGAGGCACCCTGTATTCTTATCTGGCATCTTGTATATATCTTTAGAAGTCACCCTGTATTCTTGTGTGACATCTTGTACACCTCTTTAGGAGTCACCATGTATTCTAGTCTGACATCTTGTGCACCTCTTTAGGAGTCACCCTGTATTCTTCTCAGCCATCTTTTACACCTGTTTAAGAGTCACCTTGTATTCTTATCTGGCATCTTGTATATCTCTTTAGGAGTCACCCTGTATTCTTGTGTGACATCTTGTACACCTCTTTAGGAGTCACCCTGTAATCTTTTCGCTTCGCTCAAAGCCCCAGGTCGCTCGACGCCCCAGGACTCTTTCAACAAACAACATTAACCATTAGCTTCTGCTTCCCGCGTGGCTGCATGACGTCACGCACTCGCTTCGCGCGCGGCTGCATGACGTCACTTCCGTCTCCGTAACGCATAACGTTAGACTCAAGCATAACGACGAAGTCGACAAGATCATTTTAAATGATAAAAAAATATTTATTTTCTATTTTTTAAATTCTTTTACGAGGGAATGTGTTAAATCTAGCCTGCGACATTTGTGGGGTCCCCACTCCACATGGAGTCAGATTCTTACCCGTTAGAAATCGCATACCCTTCTCCCAAGACGTGTGTCTCCGTCTGGGAACCGCTCTCGCATTACTTCAGGGCGGTGTCATGCGTGAAGCATCGTATCCTTCTTGTTCTTCTTCTTCTTTTAATTTCCCTTTATTATCGCTCATAAGCATCTATAAATCGGAACAAGTGAGCTATTTCAGGTACCCTGGATGTATCGTTTGTTATGGCTGTAGTCTACAGTGTAAAGATTTGAAGCCATTATTTTAGTGTTGCCTATTCATTTATTTATTTCTTAATCGAGTTTACCCCCCCCCCCAGGGTGGTGTCTCCTACGGACTCAGCGAGGGAACTCCCTCCTACCACCTTTTCAGGCAGAGTTCTAGAGCTGGGAACATCTAATCGGAGCGGATAGAACTGGTGAGGTGGGATTAGCACCTCGCCCAGGCGGCCTCACCTGCAAAGCGAACAGGGGCCTCATGAGGGAAGAGAATGGAAGGTTAGGATGGATAGGCAAGGAAGAGGGAAGGAGGTGTCCGTGGCCTTACAGTAGGCACCATCCCGGCATTTGCCCGAAGACGAAGTGGGAAACCACGGAAATCCACTTCGAGGATGGCTGAGGTGGGAATCAAGCCCCCTCTACTCATTTGGACCACCCGAGGCTGAGTAGACCCCGTTCCAGTCCTTATACCACTTTTGAAATTTCATGGCAGAGCTGGGAATCGTACCCAAGGCCTCCGGGGCGGCAGCTAACCACGCTGACCGCTACGCTTCGGAGGCGGCTATGCACACGTATACAATTTAAAAATGAAACACTTTAATAATAAATAAAATTAACAAAAATAACATGTACTAGAAAATTCTATTTTTAATGTTTACTTAACTAGTAGGGTATCGCTGCACTGCAGTGTTGACTTGTGGCCCGGCTCGTTGATAGTCAACAGTGAATAGAGAGTCAAATTATAGGAATTTCAATGTAGTGAGTTCTCATTGGCAATCTACTGCATGCTGCAAGAAGGAAGCTACTTCTAGTCCAAGTATTCATACCAACTTTGCTGTTTGGTAGTGAGATCGGGGTGGATTGAGGATAACAAATGCATGAGATGAAGGTAACAAATGTGAAGGTAGCGTGAATGATTTCTGGGACGAATAGATTAGAACAATTGCAATTGTACTGAAGATATAAAGGCTAAGTTTGAAATGAACACGAAGTTCCATTTCTTTGGATGGAAATGCACCAAAGAACTATTCAGAAATCCTATTTAAAACATGATCTCAACGCATCTGAAGTATAATGAATATTTCA
Organism: Meconema thalassinum; assembly: GCA_946902985.2. NCBI lineage: Eukaryota > Metazoa > Arthropoda > Insecta > Orthoptera > Tettigoniidae > Meconema > Meconema thalassinum. Next base: position 461,806,788 of record OX336391.1, read on the forward strand.
CGGTTGGAGCCAAACTACTCATTTCATTACGACAAACGCTCAATTTTTCTTAGCCGGAAATCAAGAGAAATATGACTTTTATTTTGGAAAATTACAGTTTGAATTTTTCTCTATCCACTTTGCTCTGAAGGCAAATTGTCAATTTCTCGCCAGTTTACGATATTGTTAATGAAATGCTGAACTATAACCTTCTGGAAAGAAGGAAGATTTCAGCTATCAGGTCCTGTGTTATACAGAAAGTACAGGTTGTTGTTATTTTATTTGAGGGGGTTGGACATCATGGTATTTTGGCTCCGTGTAGGCCTACTTGTATGTGTGTAATATTTGTCTGATAAGCAGTGTTATTATGGTCTCGGTAGTCGTATGTGTAAGTGTATTTGTAAGTCAGGTGAGGATTGGGAAGAGGAGGTCGTGGGCTTAAGTTAGGAATGATAGCTTTAAAGCCATTTTTCAGTGTTGCCTTATTAAGAATTAATATTGTAGCTTTTAGTCCGTCAACGAAAAAAAATCATTCCAATTATTGGAATATGTGAAAAATAACTCGAAATAAATCTTAATCACATGCAATTTATTTCAGGCCATTTTTCATTTATTCTAGTATTTGGGATGATTTTTGTATTAACTGACTAAATGGTACAATCTTATATCTTATATATAAAAGTGAAAGTCTGTATGTATGTGGGTGGGTGGGGGAGTGGGTGGGTGGGTTGGTTCCGTATACAAATCTACACCGTTCCACCAATCTCAACCAAATTTTGCATACACATAGTTTAGGACCCGGAAGGAACCGCTGGCTACATGAATTCTCGATAGTCTTTCTCATTCTTCTGATTTCGGCCCTTTTGCACTCAAGCGCAGGCTAATCAAATCATAAACAAGATGTTCAGTAAAGAACATATAGCCTACTTTCTCGTAAAGGCATGGGTAATGTTATAACTCTTTGTCCTTTTCAAGGAGTATGATTGAATGTTGGTTGTAGTAGCTTGTTGAAATACAACGTGCTATAGGGATATTAAACATGAATATGAGGTGCCCTTTGCTAGTGCTACCTCTGTACCAAATTTCGTTCCATTCGGTTTCACCGTGTTTGAATTAATAGGGGAATTGATTTTCACACAAAGATGGCCGCCATCCGCAAACTATAAAGCTAATGATCTATTCATTTGGTCAAAGGATGCTTCCTCTATAACGGTATGTTGTTGCAAAATTTGGTAGAGATCAGATGATTAGGTTAATCGTAATTTGATTTAAGCTTTGAACATTTGTATGGCCGCCATTACGTTTCCTTCAAGATGGCGGCGATATAAAACATGACACTGAGGTGCCTTTTGTTAGTACTACCTCTGTACCAAATTTCGTTCCATTTGGTTGCACCGTGTTCGAATTAATAGGGGGAATCGATTTTCACACAAAGATGGCCGCCATCCACAAACTATTACGCTGATGACCTATTAGTTTGGTCAAAGGATGCTCCCCCCATAAAGGTATGTTGTTGCAAAATTTGGTAGAGATCAGATGATTAGGTTAGTCGTAATTTAATTTAAGCTTTGAACATTTGTGTGGCCGCCATTACGTTTCTGTCAAGATGGCGGCGATATAAAACATGACACTGAGGTGCCTTTTGTTGGTACTACCTCTGTACAAAATTTCGTTCCATTCGGTTGCACCGTGTTCGAATTAATGGGGGGAATCTATTTTCACACAAAGATGGCCGCCAACCGCAACGTATTACGCTGATGACCTATTAGATTGGTCAAAGGATGCTCCCTCCATAAAGGTATGTAGTTGCAAAATTTGGTAGAGATCGGATGATTAGGTTAATCGTAATTTGATTTAAGCTTTGAACATTCGTGTGGCCGCCATTACGTTTCAGTCAAGATGGCGGCGATATAAAACATGACACTGAGGTGCCCTATGCTCGTGCTACCTCTGTACCAAATTTCGTTCCATTTGGTTCCACCGTGTTCGAATTAATAGGGGGAATCCATTTTGACATAAAGATGGCCGCCATCCGCAAACTATTAGGCTAATAACCTATTAGATTGGTCAAAGGATGCTCCCTCCATAAAGGTATGTTGCTGCAAAGTTTGGTAGAGATCGTATGGTTATGTTAGTCGTAATTTGATTTAAGCTTTGAACATTTGTGTGGCCGCCATTACGTTTCTGTCAATATGGCGGCGATATAAAACACGACACTGAGATGCGCTTTGCTAGTGCTACCTCTGTACCAAATTTCGTTCCATTCGGTTTCACCGTGTTTGAATTAATAGGGGGAATTTATTTTCACACAAAGATGGCCGCCATCCGCAAACTATTCGGCTAATGACCTACTCATTTGGTCAAAGGATGCTTCCTCTATAAGGGTATGTTGTTGCAAAATTTGGTAGAGATCGGATGATTAGGTTAATCGTAATTTGATTTAAGCTTTGAACATTTGTGTGGCCGCCATTACGTTTCCGTCAAGATGGCGGCGATATAAAACATGACACTGAGGTGTCCTTTGCTAGTGCTACCCTTGTAACAAATTTCGTTCAATTCGCATTCACCGTGTTCGAATTGATAGGGGGGGACAGACATTCAGAGTACACACACTCACACACACACAGACACACACACACACACAGACTCACACACACACATACACACACACAGACTCACACACACACATACACACACACAGACAGACACACTTTTTTCGCCCTGTGTTGATCTCATAAGTCTACTTTCATTTTTTGCAAAAATCGAAAGTAGGCTAAAAACAAGATGTTCAGTAAAGAACATATAGCCTACTTTCTCCTAAATGCATGGGTATTGTTATAACTCTTTGTTCTTTTCAAGGAGTATGATTGAATGTTGGTTGTAGGAGCTTGTTGAAATACAACGTGCTATAGGGATATTAAACATGAATATGAGGTGCCCTTTGCTAGTGCTACCTCTGTACCAAATTTCGTTCAATTCGGTTTCACCGTGTTTGAATTGATAGGGGGAATCGATTTGCACACATACTTGGCCACCATCTGCAAACTATTGGGCTGATGTTCTTGCAGTTTGGTCAGAATATGTTTCCCACATAAAGATATGGTGTTGCAAAATTAGGTAGAGACTAGATTATTAGGTTGGTCGTAATTACATTTTAGCTTTTAACATTTGGGTGGCCGCGATTACGTTTCCATCAAGATAGCGGTGATATAAAACATGACACTGAGGTGCCCTTTGCTAGTGCTACCTCTGTACCAAATTTCGTTCATTCGGTTCCACCGTGTTCGAAATAATAGGGGGAATCAATTTTGACATAAAGATGGCCACCATCCGCCAACTATTTGGCTAATGACCTATTAGATTGGTCAAAGGATGCTCCCTCCATAAAGGTATGTTGTTGCAAAGTTTGGTAGAGTTCGGATGGTTATGTTAGTCGTAATTTGATTTAAGCTTTAAACATTCGTGTGGCCGCCATTGCGTTTCAGTCAAGATGGCGGCGATATAAAACATGACACTGAGGTGCCCTTTGCTAGTGCTACCTCTGTACCAAATTTCGTTCCATTCGGTTCCACCGTGTTCGAATTAATAGGGGGAATCAATTTTGACATAAAGATGGCCGCCATCCGCAAACTATCAGGTGAATGACCTATTAGATTGGTCAAAGGATGCTCCCTCCATAAAGGTATGTAGTTGCAAAATTTGGTAGAGATCGGATGATTAGGTAAATCGTAATTTGATTTAAGCTTTGAACATTCGTGTGGCCGCCATTACGTTTCAGTCAAGATGGTGGCGATATAAAACATGACACTGAGGTGCCCTTTGCTAGTACTACCTCTGTACCAAATTTCGTTCCATTCGGTTCCACCGTGTTCGAATTAATAGGGGGAATCAATTTTGACATAAAGATGGCCTCCATCCGCAAACTATTAGGTGAATGACCTATTAGATTGGTCAAAGGATGCTCCCTCCATAAAGGTATGCAGTTGCAAAATTTGGTAGAGATCGGATGATTAGGTTAATCGTAATTTGATTTAAGCTTTGAACATTCGTGTGGCCGCCATTGCGTTTCAGTCAAGATGGCGGCGATATAAAACATGACACTGAGGTGCCCTTTGCTAGTGCTACCTCTGTACCAAATTTCGTTCCATTCGGTTCCACCGTGTTCGAATTAATAGGGGGAATCAATTTTGACATAAAGATGGCCGCCATCCGCAAACTATCAGGTGAATGACCTATTAGATTGGTCAAAGGATGCTCCCTCCATAAAGGTATGTAGTTGCAAAATTTGGTAGAGATCGGATGATTAGGTAAATCGTAATTTGATTTAAGCTTTGAACATTTGTGTGGCCGCCATTACGTTTCCGTCAAGATGGCGGCAATATAAAACATGACACTGAGGTGCCTTTTGTTAGTACTACCTCTGTACCAAATTTCGTTCCATTCGGTTGCACCGTGTTCGAATTAATTGGGGGAATCGATTTTCACACAAAGATGGCCGCCATCCGCAAACTATTACGCTGATGACCTATTGGTTTGGTCAAAGGATGCTCCCCCATAAAGGTATGTCGTTGCAAAATTTGGTAGAGATCGGATGATTAGGTTAGTCGTAATTTGATTTAAGCTTTGAACATTTGTGTGGCCGCCATTACGTTTCCGTCAAGATGGCGGCGATATAAAACATGACACTGAGGTGTCCTTTGCTAGTGCTACCTTTGTACCTAATTTCGTTCAATTCGCATTCACCGTGTTCGAATTGATAGGGGGGGGGGACAGACATTCAGAGTACACACACTCACACACACACACAGACACACAGACACACACACACACATACTCACACACACACATACACACACACAGACAGACACACTTTTTTCGCCCTGTGTTGATCTCATAAGTCTACTTTCATTTTTTGCAAAAATCGAAAGTAGGCTAATATACTCATAAAGGAATGGCAAGGCAGTTAGTTTCCATGGCAACATAGCTCAAGTCGAGACACGGCCGTCTGGATGCCAGTTGCGCTCTGCACTACCGGTATAGAAAATGAGGATCTTTACTTGAAATCCCGTTAGTTACTCACATACTCACACAGCACTGTCAACCGAGTTTAGCATAACAAAGAATTGACACTATCTTCTACTATATATTTGTCAAATACCACTCACTCACTCACTCACTCACTCACTCATCATCGCCCAGCCAAAGTTAGAAACATGACAGTTTGGGGATATGTTCATTGTATGTCAAAACCGTCTACTAAGGGAGGGTTTTCGGATATTCAGGTCCTAAAGGGGTCTTAAGGGGGTTAAACCTGCATTTCATTGTATAACAATATCTCCCGATTGGTTTCATTGGGGGATGTGATACACGGCATATAAACTCATCATTAAAAAGTAAGAAGACACGTTTCTGAGGGTTTTTCGATATGGTGTATATTATGAGGTGAAAGGGGTGAAAAGTAGGGATTGAAAGATTCCTAACGGAGCATGCATCTCTTAAACGACATAGGCGAGGAGTTTGAAACTCAGCGGAAAGAAATCAGCATAAAATTAAGTAAATAAGTGTTTGACCGTTTTTTCATAAATCCAATTTAAGGGGCCCATGGGGAGGGGTGAAATTCTGGGTGGGGGGGGGGGAACAGGAAAGAAAGTGTCCTAACTGATTGACTGACTCACTCACTCATCAAACTCAGGAGGAAAAACTGCTTTAAAGTAAGTAAATAGCTATTCGACAGTTTTTTTATCAATCAAATTGAAGGGGTTCATCGGGAGGGGTGAAATTCTGAAGAAAAACAAATGAAAGAAAATGTCCTGACTCATTCACCCACTCATCATCGCCCAGCCAAAAATATTGAAATTGGAAACATGGCATTTTGGGGATATGTTCGTTGTATGTCAAAACCGTACACTAAGGGAGGGTTTTTGGCTATTCAGGCTCTAAAGGGGTCTTAAGGGGGTTGAACCTGCATTTCATTGAATAACAATATCTCACGAGTGGTTTCATTTGTGGATGTGATACTCGGCATATAAACTAATCATTAAAAATAAGCAGACATGTGTCTAAGGGTTTTTCGATGAGGTGTATTATTATGAGGTGAAAGGGGTGAATAGTGGGGGTTGAAGGATTCCTAATGGAGCGTGTAGGCCTATCTCTTAAACGACGTAGGTGAGAAATTTGAAACTCAGCGAAAAGAATCAGCTAAATAAATAAGTAAATCGGTGTTCGACCGTTTTTTCATAAATTAATTTAAGGGGCCCATGGGGAGGGGTGAATTTCTGGTAAAAATAATTGAATGAAAATGTCCTGTCTGACTCACTCACTCATCACGCCCAGCGAAAACTATAAAAGTTGGAAAAATGAAATTTTGGGAATATGTTCGCTGTATGTCGAAAACGTCAACTAAGGAATGTTTTTTGTTTATTCGGGTTTTAAAGAAATGTTAAGGGGGTAAACGTTCATTTCATTGAATAACGATATCTCATGGAGTTGTTTCTTTGGGGATGTGATATTCGGTATATAAACTAATCATTAAAAATAATCAGACATATATCTAAGGGTTTATCGATGTGGTGTATATTATTAGGTGAAAGGGATGAAAATTGTGGGTTGAGGGATTCTTAGCGGAGCGTGTATCTCTTAAACGACATAGGCCAGAAGTTTGAAATTCGGCGGGAAAAACAGCTAAAATACAAGTAAATAGGTGTTCGACCGTTTTTCATAAATCCAATTTCAGGGGCCCTTGGAGAGGGGTGAAATTCTGGGGGAAAAAAAACAGGAAAGAAAGTGTCCTAACTGATTGACTCGCTTACTCACTCATCATACTCAGGGCGAAAACAGCTTTAAATAAGTAAATAGGTGTTCGACCGTTTGTTTCATAAATCCAATTTAAAGGGTTCATGGGGAGGGGTGAAATTATTAAAAATAAATGAAAGAAAATGTCCTGACTCACTCACTCACTCATCATCGCCAAGCCAAAATTATTGAAGTTAGAAACATGAAATTTTGGGGATATGTTCGTTGTATGTCGAAAACGTCCACTAAGGAAAGAGTTTTGAATATTCAGGTTCTAAATAGGTGTTAAGGAGGTAAACGTGCATTTCATTGAATAACAATATCTCACGAGTGGTTTCATTTGGGGATGTGATACTTGGCATATATACTAATCATTAAATATAAGCTGACACTTGTCTAATGGTTTTTCGATGTAGTGTATATTATGAGGTGAAAGGGATGAAAAGTGGGGGTTGAAAGATTCTTAACGGAGAGTGTATCTCTTAAACGACATAGGCGAGGAGTTTGAAACTTGGAGGAAATCAATCAGCTTAAAAATAAATAAATATTTAAAATAAATAGGTGTTCGACCGTTTTTTCATAAATCCAATTTAAGGGGCCTATGGGGAGGGGTGAAATTCTGGAAGAAAAATGTCCACTAAGGAAGGATTTTTTGTATGTTTACTCTCATCGACCAACCCAAACTATTAATGTTAGCAGAATGATATTTTGGGGATATGTTTGTTGTGTGTCGAAAACGTCTACTAAGGAGGGATTTTTGGATATTCAGGTTCTAAAGGGGTGTTAACGGGGTTAAACCTGCATTTCATTGAATAACAATATGACACGACTATGACGCGAGCGAAGCGAGGCTAAAAATGAGATGGTGTGTGTCTGTGTATTACTCAATCACGCAAATACCACTGGTCCGATTTACATGAATTTTACATGGAAGTAGCTGATTTACCTGGTTAACATATAGGTTACTTTTGATTTCAATACTTTGCACTATTTAAATATGGCGACCATTAGTGACGTCACTACACCCTTTGGTTTCAAACTTTCATATTTCCATTTCAAATAAAAAGAGAACGCTAAGAAATAGCAAACTTTTGATGGCATATACGAGGTTTAAAATTACATTTTCTATCCGAAATGTATCTCCAACCGTTAGCGAGTAAAACCTAAATTTGTTCTATAAAACACGGTCCACGCCGAGCGGTGTAGTTGGACAAAATGTTCCATCCTTAATCTCCCTCTGCGCAGCACCTCGCCTATCCCCTGTTTTAACTGTCACGTTCACATTTAATTTTATTTATGACGCGTAGCGAAGCACGGGTACTTCAGCTAGTATATATATAAAAAGGAATGTCTGTGTGTTCGTCTTTTATGCGTTCATAAACCATTCATCCGATTGCGATCAAATTTTGGTGAGTTGTTGTAAACACATCCGGGATGATCATAGGCATAGTTAATCCATTTCACAATAGATAGCGCGCGAGTAGTTTAAACAAATGCGTAATGGCGATGCCTTCATATACAATTCGTCCGATTGCGATCAAATTTTGGTGAGTTGTTGTGCACAGTCCCGGAAAAGTAACAGGCGTAGTAAATCCAATTTACAACAGATGGCGCGCGAGTAGCTTCAACAAAATGGCGTGCGTTTGTTTCAAGAAAGTCCCACATGTGTTCATAAACCATTCATCCCATTGCGTTGAAACTTGGGTGAGAGGTTGTGTGCACTACAGGCAAGGTTTCTGGCTTAGTAAATCCATGTTATAATAGGTAGCGCACGAGTAGATTCAACAGATGAGCGACAACGCGCGAAGCGCTTCAACCAAGTCCCGTATGCGTTCATATACCATTCGTCTGATAGCGATGAAACTTGGGTGAGATGTTGTGTACACTACAGGGAAGGTTTTTGGATTAGTAAATCCACTTAACAATATATATCGCACAAGTAGATTCAACAAATGAGCGACGACGGGCGAAGCGTTTCAACAAAGACCAGTATGCGTTCACATACCATTCGTCCGATAGCGATGAAACTTGGGTGAGAGGTTATGTACACTACTGGCAAGGTTTCTGACTTAGTAAATCCATGTTATAATAGGTAGCGCACGAGTAGATTCAACAAATGAGCGACGACGCGCGAAGCGTTTCAACAAAGTCCGGTATGCGTTCATATACTATTCGTCTGATAGTGATGAAACTTGACTGAGATGTTGTGTACACTTCAGGGAAGGTTTCTGGGTTAGTAAATCCATGTAACAATAGGTATCGCACAAGTAGATTAAACCAATGGACGACGACGCGCGAAGTGTTTCAACATAGTCCCGTATGCGTTCATATACCATTCGTCCGATAGCGACTAAACTTGGGTGAGTTGTTGTGTACACACTAGGGAACGTTTTAAGCTTAGTAAATCAATTTTTCAATAGGTAGCGCACAAGTAGATTCAACAAATGAGCAAGGTCGCGGGAAGTGTTTCAAGAAAGTCCCGTATGCGTTCATATACCACTCGTCCGATAGCGTTCAAACTTGGGTAATATGTTGTGTATTCATCAGGGAAGGTTTCCCGCTTAGTACATCCACTTTAAAATAGGTATCACACAAGTAGATTCAACAAATGAGCGACGGCACGCGAATCGTTTCAACCAAATCCCGTATGCGTTCATATACCATTCATCCGATTGCTATGAAACTTTGGTGAGTTGTTGTGAACACTTCCGAAATCATTATAGGCATAGTCAATCCAATTTACAATGGACAGCGCGCGAGTATTTTAAACAAATGTGTGTTGGCGATGTGTTCATATAGCCTACAATTCATCCGATTGCGACCAAATTTTGGTGGGTTGTTTGGCACACTTCCGGGATGGTTATAGGCATAGTTAATCCAATTAACAATAGATAGCGCACCAGTAGTTTAAACAAATGAGTGTTGGTGATGCGTTCATATACAATTCATCCGATTGCAATCAAATTTCGGTGAGTTGTTGTGCATAGGCCAGGAAAAGTTATAGGCATAGTAGATCCAATTAACAATAGATGTCGAGCGAGTAACTTCAACAAAATGACGTGCGTTTTTTTCAACAAAGTCCCATATGCGTTCATATACCATTACATCCAATGCGACGAAACTTGGGTGAGATGTTGTATACACTCAGGGAAGATTTCTGGCTTAGTAAATCCTCTTAACAATAGGTAGCGCACGAGTAGATTCAACAAATGAGCGACGACGCGCGAATTGTTTCAACAAACTCCCGTATGCGTTCATATACCATTTGTCAGATAGCGATGAAACGTAGGTGAGATGTTGTGTACACTTCAGGGAAGATTTCTAGCTTATTAAATCCATGTTACAATAGGTAGCGCACGAATGGATTCAACAAATGAGCGACGACTCGCGAAGTGTTTCGACAAAGACCCATATGCGTTCATATACAATCGTTCGATAGAGATGAAACTTTGGTGAGTTGTTGTGTACACTCCAGGGAAGTTTCTGATTTAGTAAATCCATTTTACAATTGGTAGCAAACGGGTAGATTTAACTAATAAGCGACAGCGCGTGAATCGTTTCAATAAAGTCCCGTATGCGATCATATACCATTCATCCGAGTGTGATAAAACTTTGGAGAGCTGAGTACAGTCCTGCGAAGGTTCATGAATTAGTAAGTCCGCTTTTCAATGGGTGGAGCACAAGAAGATTCAACAAATGAGAGACGGCGCGAATCGTTTAAACAAAATCCCGTATGCGATCATATGCCATTCATCCGATTGCGATGAAACGTTGATGAGTTGTTGTGTACACGCCAGGAAAGGTTTTCGATTTAGTAAATTCATTTTACAATAGGTAGCATACGAGTATATTCAACAAATGGGTGACGGCGCTCTAATCGTTTCAGCAGTCCCGTATGAGTTCATACATCATTCATTTCATTGCGATGTAACTTTCGTGAGTTGTTGATCACGCTCCCGTGAATGTTTCTGAGATAGTATTTTTTTTTTTAATAATAGTTTAGAGGTGGTTAACGGAAAAAGAAGAACATATTGGGAATTCAAAAGCACTGCAACTAACAAAGTCAAAACCCCAACACTTTCTTTGATTGGCATTGCAACGCATGCCGGGTACAGCTAGTAACTTATATATTAAAATAGTTTTCAAAAAAATTTCACCCTTTACTAAAACTGAAATATCTTGGGAAGTACTTTCGCTACGACGACGTTTGTTGTCTTAAAATGTAATGCCCGTCACGCATTATCGATCGATACCTACCTTACTTGATTGTATCATTCGTGTATTAAAATAATTGCGAATATTACTTCCTTCAAGGTCACAAGAAAATAGAATCGAATGACTTGACGGACATATTGTCGCTAGACGACAACGACTAACACTGTATCATGATATTCAACGCCGCCCCAATAATAAATCTAACTTGATATTAACAGATATCAATTCTCCTTGGGGACTTACCGCATTCACTTAAAAATCTTCTATGCGGTTTGAATCACGCCAAAACAGAATATTTCTTCATGCCTTTTTTTGTTTTATTTCGTTCGTTTGGTGTTTCAATGCATCCAATATAATTATAACATTCACTGGTATAGGGCGATCAGTTCCCTAATTACGTCATGATATCAATAACTTCTACCTGCTCCACTCGGGCGCTAATGTCGCATGTATCCATACAATAAGCAGAGCGGGATTCTGAACACATAATTTAATTAAAACTTCTCAAAGAATGGATTACTTTGAGACTGAAATGCTCATGCACGATCAGCAGCCATTTTGCTAATGACACTGTCATGTCAACATCTCTTTGAATGACAACAAATACTGTATACGAAATACAACTAATTTCACGAAGAAATGTTGGATGTTGGAACCGCCATTTTGTATTTTGTATCCGATCATTCTGTTATATAGTCTTTGGTCTCACCAGCTACAAACTGTCTTCTTTTCGTTTCATCATTCGTCCTTATAGGTTGTGTGCTCAATCAAAACAATGAATCATATTATGATGAATGAGAGGCGGCACTCAATTACAAATGTTATAAAGATTAAAGGTGACGGTAATTGTCTGTTCAGGTCATTGGCATATTGTGAGTACAACAATCAGAGTTTGTTTACACAGGTTAGAAAGCGAATTGTAAAACATGTTGCAGACAAGTGGAATAATTATTCTTCCTTTATTGTTGGCAACAGCGATATGTACGAAACTGCTATCAATACGAGCGATGATTACAAAATGTATATGTCTATGAATGGTATTCATGGAGGTCATGTTGAGTTAGTTGCCGCTGCTCAAGTTCACAAAATGGATATTTATCAATGGATTACTACTGTCGTATGGAAGGTGACCAGATAAAATACATACGTAATCAACAAACGAAGTTACGAGTTGATACATATGCCGGTTTAGCAGACGCCTTGCATGTACGAGCAGAAAATGAAAATCTCAGAGTCGGTCGTATTGTTGTTTTGCCATTTTCTTGTACAGGTAGCCCAAGGAAAATATTGCAAAATTATCAGGATGCGATGGCGATAGTGAGGAAGTTTGGAAAGCCAGATTTATTCATTACGTTCACCTATAATGCGGGCTGGCCAGAAATACTTATCAGCATTCATCCCTGGGAAACGGCTTATAATAGGCCTGATATTGTAGTGAGAGTTTTCCATTGCGAAGTAAAGGAATTGCTTCGATGGATTAATGTAAAGGAAATTTTCGGTGAAGTAAAAGCATATCTATATACAGTGGAATTTCAAAAACGAGGTCTCCCGCACATCCATTTACTATTAACATTAACGGAAGATTGTGAGTTTCGAGAAATTTCTGACAGTGCCAGTGTGGTGTCAGCCGAAATACCAGATCTCAAGGATGAAGCGCTATACGAGTTGGTTAGGCGTCATGTGGTACATGGTCCTCGCGGATCTTTGAATCCTTTTCAGTCTGTATGAAAGATGGCGTATGTAAGAAAGATTTCCCTAAACAGTCTCAGGAAGAGACCGAAGATAATGCAAATGGTTATCCTTCGTATAGGAGAAGAAATAATGGACGGATTATTATAAATACAATTCGAGGCATTGACATTGAAATCGATAGTCGATTCATTGTTCCCTAAAATCAATTTCTTTTACTTAACTTTCAAGCTCATATTAATGTTGAAATATGCTCAAGTGTTCGGAGTGTTAAATTCATCCACAAGTATGTGTATAAAGGTCATGAAGGCGAAACGGTGAACTACGATGAAATTACTTCTTTCCTAAATGCTAGATATGTTGGTCCAACAGAAGCCGCATACAGGATATTTTCATTTCACATGCATGAATAGTCACATTCTATCGTGCGATTACCAGTTCACTTGCCAAACTTGCAAAATATCTATTTTAAAAAGGATAACGCTCCTGATATTTTACTTAAAGCACAGTTGCGCAACACGGAATTACAAGCGTGGTTCAAGTTAAATCAAGATTCGCAAGTCAGGAGTCCGTATATATATATGAAACACCAGTACATTACGTCTGGAATAAGAGCAACTGCCAGTGGCAAAAAAGAAAAAAATGTTTCAAAAACATAGGCAGAATGTATAATGTTTCGCCTGCAGAAACAGAAAGGTATTATTTACGCCTGTTATTGCTTCACGTCATAGGTGCTACCAGCTTCCAGGATCTACGAACATATAAGGCCGTTGTCTATTCTACTTTTAAAGAAACAGCTAAGGAGCGAGGTTTGCTGATTGATGATTCTGAATGGCAGCGTTGTTTGGCAGAAGCGTCACAATTTCAGATGCCTTCTCAGTTACGACAACTGTTTTCTTACATATGTATCTTTCAGACCCCTTCAAATGTAAGACAGTTATGCGACATTTTCAAGAATTCATTATCAGAAGATTATCTGCAGTTTCACGAACCTAACATTGCATATCAGTTCACTCTTATACATATTTCTAATACATTAAAGCTCCATTTGTCTTCCCATTACTTCTCTAGAATTGCCAGCTATTATTGATAGTTTCCCTCAGACAATTTTACCAATGAAATATCCAAAACTTAATGAGGATCAATTAAGTCGGATGATAAACCAAGCAAATGAAAACCAAACGGCTATAATTTCAGAAATTTTGGGGTTAGTACAAAACAGCAATGAAGGGATGAGTAATGCATATTTCATTGACGGTCCAGGGGGCACCGGGAAAACATTTCTTTACCAATGCTTGATTCACAGTTTCACAAATTTGGGGTTAAATGTAGTTTCTGTTGCATGGACTGGTATTGCAGCAATGTTACTACCTCAGGGGCACTGTGCAAAGCCAGTTCAAGTTACCTTTACATGTACATGCAAGTGTTGTATCAGGAATAAAAGTTAACAACAAGAAAGCTTTTTATATTCGTTCAGCTAAACTTATCATCTGGATGAAGCCCCTATGATGTGTGTAAATCGGCTGCTCAAGCACATCAAGAATAACGACGTGCCTTTCGGGGGAAAAATTATCATCTTAGGTGGAGATTTTAGGCAGGTATTGCCTGTTGTGCCTCACGCATCTAAAGCAGCATCAATCCAAATGTCAGTAAGGTTCTCTCCTTTGTGGCCATTATTCAAAATTTTTAAACTCAACAAAAATACGCGAGCGGACAGAGATCAACGTGACTTTGCAAACTTCTTGATACAAATTGGTAACGGTGAATACCCTCACGTCGATGGAGACAATTCAGAATTAGTCGACTTACCACCCTCCATCATTGCTAAAACTGATATCATCACTGAAATACATGGAAACGAAGTTTCCACGCTGAAAAATATTTCACGCTTTTCAAAAATAAAGAAATCAATGACAAAGTTTTAGAGCTAATCCCAGGATCATCGAGAACTTACATCTGTGTGAATAATTTTATTACTGAAGATGAGAGTGAACTTCTACAATATTTAGACAGCATAGGCATACGCGGATTGCCACCTCTTATCATTCGACTAAAAGAAGGCTCAATTGTGAGTTTGTTGAGAAATATTAATGTTGCCCAAGGTCTGTTGAACGGTACTAGACTGTTGGTTCGGAAGAAGTATGACAATTGCTTACACCTGGAAATTATTACTGGCGTAAATGTTGGGAACAATGTCCTACTTCCTCGCCTTGACCTTACGCCATCAGATACTTCTTTGCCATTTTTCTTCAAAAGGAGGCAGTTTCCAGTACGTTTGGCTTTTTGTATAACTACCAATAAAGCTCGAGGTCAAACACTAGATCAAGTAGGCATTTATTTACCTCAACCGGTGTTTAGCCACGGACAACTGTTTGTCGCACTATCGCGAGCAAAATCCTTTCATGACGTCAAAGTTCAAATAGAACCAAAAGGCAAGTGAACAGCAAATGTCGTATGGAAAGAAGTACTATTAGAATGTTGAAACGAATGTTGCGGAGGAGCACAGACCTCAGCAAACGGGGCAAAGGTTAAATAAAAATTATACAAGGACGTCCACATCCCTAATACGATAACTGTCCTGTGGTAATGGTAACAAAAAGTGCTATTGTCCCTCATCGGTGATCACTAGCCTACATCCTGTTATTTCATTCCCTCAGTTCTATAACAAATATATACTCACTCAAATTAACAGCTTAATAAATATTAATTCCTTCTGTGTGAGTTATCTTTTCATTTCTCATCAATCGCCTTTACTTACTATTCTATCTGTAGGGGTGGAGGAGATAGCTGTCTTTACAGAGGTGTGCAAATTAGTAGATTCGATGTCAGTTTTCCAAAATTGCATTTTTACTTTTCACGGTTTAATGCACTAAGTATGTTTACAAGGCGATGACATTACTTCATATTACCCATATTACTCCTAATTATATTTTAATTTAAGAAAGTCAAATTAAAATGATTTTTTAGAATTTCCACTAACAGAGGAGCCTTGCAAATGCAAAATGCCACACGTTTCGTTTCTTATTACTTCACTCTACTTTACGTGTGAATTTAGAGCGGAGGGATTAGGGGTCTTTTAACTGATGAACGTAATTGAACTATTCAAAGATTCATGAACTATGCATTGAAATCACCTGACTTAAATTCTAAAGTCAATGAAAAATTTAAAACGGACCCAGCTCAGATATCCCTCGGAATCCAATAATATGAAAGTTTCCAGACGCAATTCCTTATGGGAAATAGTGTAATTCCACGGGAGAGGAAACACTACTAAGTAGGACAATAAAAGTAGTTGGTCAATAAAATGATTTTGAATAAAAGTAATTATGACTAATGAAAATTATTTGTTTAATTCTATTAATATGTTACCCAAGTGTTACATCTCTAAATTCAAATATAAGAGACCCATCTTTTATTTGAAATTTATACCATTGGTATCATAAGTAGACAGAACACCAAATTGTACCGCTGTAGCCTTAAATTATGTGCATATCTCTATCTTCTTAGTATAAAACATAGTTCCCAATTCTTGGATGTAACGGGTAATCTCGAGAGCAACTTGGTGGATTTTGATGCGGTTTTCACCATTCTGTAAATGATTTCTCGATGAAGGATTATGTAGAAAAACATTTATTTATGACCAAAGAAGCCGAGAAGTTACGATTTCAGTGAATCGAGTTGAAGAAAAACCTAACGTCCATGTGTCTTTTAAACTTACGCTGGGTAAACCGTTAAAAATATCGATATTCTCTGAGAATTTTTCAGCATGAAAAGTTCTACAAGGAAGTCCGCGACAGCTCCCACATCGACCACTGTAAGTGTTTTTACGTTTTCATTTCTTCAAGCAATCTCCATTCAGTGGAAATTTAAATAGGTTGCGAGTGACCTATCACCCTATCTTCAGCCAGCATCAAACTGTCGAGTCGTGTCAAGTTAATACTTCAGAGAAGAGTATAGTTATGTGTCTGGAGTTAGCTGTTCACCTCGGCATCTCAGAATTGCGTCTGGAACCTGACGTCCATGCGCCTTTTAAGCTTACGCTGGATAAATAGTGGGACACACACTCAGAGGACAGGCAGACACCCTTACATTTGATCTCATAAGTCTACTTCATCATTTACCCAAGAGCGACGGTACCGTTAACGTCTGTTCAGGTCACTAGCATGAAGACATGCAAATGTCATATGGACAGAAGTGCTGTAGGATTATTCAAGTGAATGCTGTGGAGCAGCACGGGTCTTCTAGTTAATTCTTAAGTTAGGATCCATCCCGACATTTACGTGGAGTAGAAGTGTAAAACCACGGAAAACCACTTCCAGGATGCCGTATTTTTGTCGCCTTTCAAAATCGAATTGAACTGACCTCTGCTGAGTTTAACCCCGTGAGGCTGAGTGCAACCCTCAGACTAAAATTAAATAATTCAAGGCAGAGCCAGGATTCAAACTCGGACCTCCGGGGCGACAGCAAGTAAGATGGAAGATAGAAAACTTAATGTCTGACCCTTATGGGGTCAAGTGCTGACCAGCCCATTTAATCTCGCTATGCTTCATTACTCACATTGCTTCAGGTGATCTGACCCACTCACTAATTGGATTTTCGACTTCACTAAGTACATCAGCCAATCAAAGGTTCCAGATCATTTAATTTACTGTTCATTGTTCTCCATGCTGACATCCTGCCATATTTTCATGCAAATGCGTATCTAAAGAGTTAAGGCATATCTAACCAAGAGTGGTAATTCAGTTAAGCTCATGACTTCGACTGGAGAGTGATGATAGGTTAGGGTAAGAAGTGTTTTTTTTTTTTCTCAGGGTCTTGAGGTAAATGAACTACCGACAGAGACGCGAATTACATTCCACAGCCTAAGAGGAAGCGCTTCCGCAGACTACCAATTAAGGAATGCAGTGAGAAACATGCTATTACACTAAGATACATCGTAGATACAGAGTCAGGAGATCTCAGTACCACTGAGAGAGAAAGCAACTAGAAGGTATTTTCCTCAAGATGCAACTGATGTATACCCGTCTCACGATGCAATTTATTAACTTCTAATGCAGGGTCTTTCAACTTTTCATCTACGAGGGCCGGTTATGAACTCATAAAAATATCCAAGTCTTATTTTCGATGATTACTTCTTATCCGAAACACATAATAGTGGTTTTACGTAATTATTATTTATTTATTTATTTAATAATTTATTTATTGACTGGCTGCGTGGTTCAGAGGCAACGTTCTCGCCTGGTGAGTCCATTTTAGCGGGATCGAACCCCGGCGCAGCCAGTTGGCAATGAGGGTGCTTAAATGTGAGGGAGCTGTGTCAGTAGATTTACTGACACGATAAAGATCAACTTCGGGCGTCTCTAAAAGATACAATAGTAAAAAGGGACGTAAAACCCGTAACATTATTATTTATTTAATTATTTACTGTATATACATTTTATTTATTTATTTGTTTATTTATTTATGTATTCCTTTAATTATTTATTTGCTTATTTATGTATTCTTTTATTTATTTATTTATTTATTTATTTATTCATTCATTTGTTTGTTCGCCTGTTTGTTTATTTCTCTGTTTATTTATTTTTCTTTATATTTATAATTTAATTTTTTTTATTCACCATAAATTAAGAAATCCTATAAGGTGCCAATTAATAATATTTGATACTTCAATTGCTGTTTTTTTTTAGCTTAGGTTTATTGTTGATTAAGGTGAGTTCCAAGAAATTCTAATGATCATAAATACATATCGGCATCGAATGAGATTTTAATAAACAGCACAAGAATATAAAACCTCATCCTTACATATAGTAACAATTTACAGGCAAAATGTTCCAAACATATATATTTCACTAGGTTTGAAATCGTATGGTTCCTTTCCGAAACAATGGATTGAATTGAACGTTAACTTTATTATTATTGGAATTAAACACAATGTGTACAGAATTATTACATAACAGATATCATTGACATTCATCCTTTGCATAGTACGAGATTGACATTGTTCTTTTTAGCCTACTTTCGATTTTTGCAAAAAATGAAAGTAGACTTATGAGATCATTACAGGGCCAAAAATTGTGTGTCTGTGTGTGTGTGAGTGTGTGTAGCCCCCCTATCAATTCGAACACGGTGAATCCGAATTGAACGAAATTTGGTACAGAGGTAGCACTGGCAAAGGGCACCTCTGTGTCATGTTTTATATCGCCGCCATCTTGACGTAAACGTAATGGCGGCCACCCAAATGTTCAAAGCTTAAATCAAGTTACGACCAACTTATTCATCTGATCTCAACGAAATTTTGTAACATTATACCTTTATGTATGAGGAATCTTTTGACCAAATTACGAGGTCATTTGCCCAATAATTTGCGGATGGTGGCCATATTTGTATGCAAATAGATTCCCCCTATCTTTTCAAACACGGTGAAACCAAATTGAACGAAATTTGGTACAAAGGTAGCACTAGCAAAGAGCACCTCAGTGTCATGTTTTATATCGCTGCCATCTTGACGTAAACGTAATGGCGGCCACCCAAATGTTCAAAGCTTAAATCAAGTTACGACCAACTTATTCATCTGATCTCAACCAAATTTTGTAACATTATACCTTTGTGTATGAGAAATCTTTTGACCAAACTACGAGGTCATCTGCCCAATAATTTGCTGATGGCGGCCATGTTTGTTTGCAAATTGATTCCCCCTATCTTTTCAAACACGGTGAAACCGAATTGAACGAAATTTGGTACAGAGGTAACACTAGAAAAGGGCAACTCAGTGTCATGTTTTATATCGTCGCCATCTTGACGAAAACGTAATGGTGGCCACCCAAATGTTATAAGCTTAAATAATATTACGACCAAACTAATCATCTGATCTCTTCCAAATTTTGCAACATTATACCTTTGTGTATGAAGAATCTTTTGACCAAACTACGGGGTCATCTGCCCAATAATTTGCGGATGGCGGCCATGTTTGTGTGCAAATCGATTCCCCCTATCATTTGAAACACGGCGAAACCGAATTGAACGAAATTTGGAACAGAGGTAACACTAGCAAAGAGCACCTCAGTGTCATGTTTTATATCGCCGCCATCTTGACGGAAACGTAATGGCGGCCACCCAAATGTTCAAAGCTTAAATCAAATTACGACCAACCTATTTTTCGGATCTCTACCAAATTTTGTAACATTTTACCTTTATGTATGAGAAATCTTTTGACCAAACTACGAGGTCATCTGCACAATAATTTGTGGATGGTAGCCATATTCGTGTGCAAATCGATTCCCCCTATCATTTGAAACACGGCGAAACCGAATTGAACGAAATTTGGTACAGAGGTAGTACTAGCAACGGGCACCTCATATTCATGTTTAATATCCGTATGACACGTTGTATTTCAAGAAGCTACTACAGCCAACATTCAATTATACTCCTTGAAAAGGACAATGGTTTATAACAATACCCAAACATTTAGGAGAAAGTGGGCTATATGTTCTTTACTGAACATCTTCTTGTACATTCAAATAGGTGATACAGTGTGCAGCATTGGTTGCAGAGTTCACAGCTGCATTGACTGTCGGCGTTGTGGTAGCCTTTTAACTTTGTGCCGCTGTAAGTGCAAGTTATTTTTTTGTGTTCGAATAATACCGAAATCAAGGAACTTCTCTCACAGGGTGCGTGTTGAAGTATCCTCACGGGGACAGTGAGCAAACATTCATTGAGTTTTATTAAGTCCATTCAAAGGTTAATTCAAATCACTTTACATGTTGTGCTAAAGACATTAAATTTGTTTCCCTTTTCTGGAATTAGATTTTTAGACTACATTGACGAAAGGAAAGGAAAGGATGCTTGTAGTTTAACGTGACCGTTAATCTTGAGATCATGAGCCACGGGACCTCCTTTTTACGTGGAATCCGATCCACAGGACATGGCATTTCACTTCGAAAATCTCACATGCATTGACCGGGAATCGAACCCGGACCGCCTTGGTGAGAGGCATACAGCTAGATCGCTGAGCCACCACGCCCTCTACATTGATGAGCGCGAGGATGTAAGTCATTAAGTTATTTTTTTGTAGAAAGAGTAGAAGCCATATAGACGGAAAGTACAGAATTGAAATTTCCGTTGCCATCTTAGACTTTGGCCTTAGCTTGAGCACTGAGCTGGGTGTGTTTGATCTATTTATGAACTTGACACTTCTGATCGTACTAGTATAAATGTATAAGTGAATCAATATTATCTGTCCATGTAGCTATATATCATTCTCTCTTCAATTGCAATAGGGAAGAAATATCTGGTGATGCTGTCAGCTATGTGACGTGTACCCTTTAAATGACAGTGGATTTTATACCATTCACTACCATAAAGAACGTGTACGTAGCCTATACAGTATTATCAAATGCTGATGATTGAAACTTCAGTCTTATTTTTATGACTATTCTTATAAAAGTGTTCATAAAACTAAAACTAGAACTAGAACTACAACTAAAAACTAAAAACTAAAAACTAAAAACTAAAAACTAAAAACTAAAAACTAAAAACTAAAAACTAAAAACTAAAAACTAAAAACTAAAAACTAAAAAGTAAAAAGTAAAAAGTAAAAACTAAAAACTAAAAACTGAAAACTGAAAACTGAAAACTAAAAACTAAAAACTAAAAACTAAAAACTAAAAACTAAAAACTAAAAACTAAAAACTAAAAACTAAAAACTAAAAACTAAAACTAAAAACTAAAAACTAAAAGCTAAAAACTAAAAACTCAAAACTCAAAACTAAAAACTAAAAACTAAAAACTAAAAACTAAAAACTAAAAACTAAAAACTAAAAACTAAAACTAAAAACTAAAAACTAAAAGCTAAAAGCTAAAAGCTAAAAACTAAAATCTAAAAACTAAAAACTGAAAACTGAAAACTGAAAACTAAAAACTAAAAACTAAAAACTAAACACTGAAAACTAAAAGCTAAAAACTAAAATCTAAAAACTAAAAACTCAAAACTCAAAACTAAAAACTAAAAACTAAAAACTAAAAACTAAAAACTAAAAACTAAAAACTAAAAACTAAAAACTAAAAACTAAAAACTAAAAACTAAAAACTAAAAACTAAAAATTAAAAACTAAAAACTAAAAACTAAAAACTAAAACTAAAAACTAAAAACTAAAAACTAAAAGCTAAAAACTAAAATCTAAAATCTAAAAACTAAAAACTCAAAACTCAAAACTAAAAACTAAAAACTAAACTAAAAACTAAAAACTAAAAACTAAAAACTCAAAACTCAAAACTACAAACTACAAACTACAAACTACAAACTACAAACTACAAACTACGAACTACGAACTACGAACTACGAACTACAAACTACAAACTACAAACTACAAACTACAAACTACAAACTACAAACTACAACCTTCAAAACTTCAAAACTTCAAAACTTCAAACTAAAAAAAACTGAAAACTAAAAACGCAAAACGCAAAACTAAAACCTAAAACCTAAAAACTTAAAACTTCAAAACTAATTAAAACAAAATAACAAAACCATTACCAAAAATGAAAATAAAACAATAACAAATGAAAAACAAAAAATAGTTAAAGAGAAGAGATACAAAACCTAAAAGGAGAAATAGAACTCAAACTGAACACTAAACGTAACATCTGAGAATATAGTTCTGTCTTATAGGAAGTGCAGCTCCCAATCTCATACACTTGCCATGTGATGTACGGTAATAGGTTGCACTAAGAAAGACCTTGTTACCATATTAAGTAGGCCTTAAGTCACCCTTCCAGCGATACCAAGTTGCTCAACTTCCAAGAGCTACAAGGAAGCAAGAACTAATGGAGATTATTATTCATAGCGACAAGTGCCACGGATAGTACAGTAATTGGAACAAAGGCATGGAAAGTAATTAACAAAAGTTTTCCCTCTTTGTGTACCTGACAAATGAAGAACACTCCCAGTAGATTTATCTCGCAATATATTACTGGATTAGAAAATGAGAGAGAGAGAGAGATGCTCAAGTCATAAAATATTACGGCCATATAAACAAGACCATTAGGAAGCGTCTGGCTAGACAAGTATATTATATTGAGAAACAGAACTCTCCTCTCCCAGTAAGTTGCAGCTGAAATCCAAAGCAATTCACGAGAAGTCCGAGGAAAATATATCCTCATTTATATAAAACTAATTGCCTGTCGCAGCAATAGCTGCCAACAAAGAATAAATATGAAACTGATGAGGAAGGAAGCGTGAGAAAAGTAAAGGATACTGAGCACCAGAAAACCATTAATTTGCCTTTAAACTTACACATCCGTTTTGACAATCCTGTGCCCGTCAGACAAGGAGGCCAGGAGATTATCTGCCCCAGATAACCTTATTGATTTCCTTATCCTTCGATCCTTCGAGAGGATCGGGTGTGTCCTCAGACCAGCTCCAGCACGAGACTGATATGAGTTAAACTAAAGTGGTAAAGTGAGAGGAAAAAGGTCATAGACATGCCGAACGATCACACCCCACCAAAAACCTAGGAATTAGTAGTCTAGATTAAGGTAAAAGTCGTTAAGAACGTATTTAATAAGAGCAAATCCCTATCCTACTTTGGAGGGTACAAAACTCGGCTAGTCCGCAGGTCTAAGAAAGCAATAAAAATATTCCCTAATCTGAATTTGAATTAAACCATCGCGAAAAGTTCTTCTCACAAGAAAAATCATTAACCCATTAAACGGCAATCAGGATAAGAACGTGACCCGTAAATTATTCCCTAATCAAATACAAACATTCTTAAGAATACGAATAGTCACATCTAGTGAATTTATGGCAAAGCAAATTGTCCACAAGCCACAAAATTGGAACTTAACTTTCCTGCACAAATAGAAATAAACTAAGTTATGGCGGTGACACTTCTAACATTTAAATTTACATCAAGTAGTTAGCTAATCCCTAATTTACGTTACTCTCAGATAAGATGCATCTGCGGCAATAAAAATCAAAGCTAAGTAGCAACCAAGCACTATCCATAGAAGAAACTAAATTAATACACTCATGGGAACAGGCAACAAATAAATCACTCTCAAAGTAACATATACAATAATGACAGTCCAACTATGCTAATCAGATCACTGTGTGCGTATGATCGTCGCCTATGTGCATGGATTTAGGTTGGTAACAGCACAGTGAAAACTGCGACTAAAGTCACATAGTCAATAAACGTCCACATCTTACAGTTCCGTGGCATTGGCAACATCGTCGTCTCACAAATTGTGTCAGCTCGTCCTAAGGTATTGTTTATGAATATCAGTTGTTCTATAGTGTCGGTCGTTCAATAAGAATATCATATCAAGTTTAGACTCATTCATCATCTTATTTAGGAGCTTGATTTAGAAAATGGTTTTTAGAATTATTCATGATTTAGTTTCAGTTTAATTTAACTTTTGATCCCTTTCAGTGTGGTTTAATGTCCCTAATGACCACGGTGACACACAAAAACAATATGAAAAACACTGCTACGTGAATGTCTGCTCAAACATGCAAGCTACCTCGCCAATAGGTAACACAATAACACTCGCTAAAAATAGCGTAAACGTGTGGCTCTCCAAGTCGTTTAACCTTCGGTTTATGAGGTCAAAACACTCTCCATCACCGGTAATACCATAAATAATGTGGGTGACCATCGCCCATCCCATCATCCAATCATCTCAAAGGACACAGCAATAACATCGATATTAAATTTATACATGGTCTGGTCTATCAATCTTATTAAAAGCGATCCCTCAGATCTAAATCTCATACTCATGAAAATCACATCAGAAATAACTAAACGTACCTCAAAATATGACATGAATGTCTGGTGATAATCATAACAATAATGATGCTTATTAGCGACCTTAGCTTCGCATCAAAGTTACACATGGGAAGCTTATAATATGAAACTCCTAGTTCATTGTCATGTACATTCGTCTCATCATGTTGCATGCTGGTGAAAAACAAGCGAACGACCATTGCTAACCTGTCTAGCATGGTTCGGCACATCACACTGCAAAATTACATTACCTCGCAGTTCAGATCTGATACAATGAGCTGTACAATAATTTTCTACAGTCCTATATGCAAGCTCACGTCTCACACCTAATGTTACCATAAACACCTTCAGAGACAATCTCTGTCACACTCCTATAAAATGAAAGTTATTTAGCAAAGAGTACTAAAAGCCAACTATTCCACTCCTCTCAAGTTCTTTGCTGCGGTTACATGACTTCCGTACTTTCTCAAATATAGGCTACTGAACCTCGTACCATTGACTCAGGTACACTCGACGTATTCTAGAAAACAGTTTGCATCCCTAGGCACTCGAAATCATATTAAACAACAGCACTCTCTCCTTATGTGCTGTCAAACGATACGTAAATATGTTTAGCCCGGCTTATCCTAACACTTGTTTCAAATTCTCTCAGAAAACGAAGAGTAGTGGCTCTGAGCTCACAAATATTACTTCCTTAAGGCGACAGTGTAATCTTAACACATTTCAAACGATACAACAATGTTGAATAGTTTCTCACATGCTAACAACGTGCAGAGTGCAGAGGCACTGCTCGATAACAAAGTTGAATTACAAAAGACAAAATGATCGCAGCCACGCTGCATCGTGGAAAGAAAGATATGTAAAATAATGTGTGTATAGGAGTCTAGCAACATCTCTTCCTAATATCAGGTTGTCTAGCGTACACATGGCGCTCGTCGTCATATCCATGAGTGTCATCCCAATAGTGATTTGATCAGAATAGTTAAGAAATCTTAGGGTAATAAAGCCGTAAGACATCTTAGAAAATAGTATATTTTATTCGTAAGCTGGTTGCTACGAATGTGCGACAGTAATACTAATTAACATGAAATAGAACCCTTGACATGTTGGAATTTCGTATAATGACTCACATCGACGGCGTGCTGGAATCATTGTTTGCCCTTGGGCTGTAGCCATAGAGTCAAGGCCTATGCTTGATCCTCGGCTCCATAATAGTCAATCGTCTTCGTCTCCTCATTATGCGGACTTCAATCTCGGCTGCTCTCTCGCCATGGGTTGGTTATACTGCATGGTCATGATCTCCTCGAGACGTCTGAAAATCGCCTCCACGTGGTCGTTCATTTTAAACATGACGGTCTCGGCGTCTAGCCACCGGCTTTAAATTAGTACCACCCAAAGCAATCACTGGCCTGACACCTCTGCAGACTAGAAAACATTGTTCATAGGTGTCTGCCACTGATTCTAATGACACACGGGTGGTGTCAACTTACAGAAGTTATGACTGACAATATCATTCACAATCGTTACAACCCCAATGATGTATGTTGCTCCACAGTTACGTAGAAATTTGATGTGTAGGTTAAATCACAAGACATGAATAGTTTAATATTTAGTTTACAATTGATAACAGAATTATGTCCACCTCGTGGTTTCGCCAAAAACGTTTGACTATTGGTCAAGTCGACTACATTCACAATTTCCAATTGTAACGAAATATCATTTTTCTCACACAATCTGGTGTGCCATTGTACACGCAACGTTCTGTGGCACGTGGTAAAAACCACGCTGAACTTCCTTTCACAATTTTCACAGTGTAAAATATACTCGTATTCAGTACACACAATAAACGTGCTTCCATCGTACAATCACCCAGTTGAAGAAGTGTCGTAGTAGCAACGTCTCCGAGAAGGAGGTTCTGGGTTAGGAAATACAACCCTAGTCGTGTAATGACCAATTAGCTGAGTTCGCATACCTGCGATGTAAAATACGCGTCTGTGACCAATAAAATCCACAAGTTATTCCAAATAAATGTTGAAATATCCAGCCAGTTCAACAATCGCGTCTGGCAGGGTCTTGTAGTCAAAAATATCAACTTGTGGCTCGGAATGTTGAAATGTCATCCACCGCTAAAGGCAAGATAGGCAAATAGATCAAGTTCAACGTTATGACGGCTCATTGTAGCGCACTATCCACTCCAAAGAAATTACTTACGGGCTCAATACATATGGAGCCAATAGACTATTTTCACTGTTGTGAACATCATTAATTCGATTCCTAGTTCTAGCTGTAGGCACTACAGACAAATACGAGGGAAAAATAATAGTGACGACTTCAGTATCGTTTGCGACATATGCCTGCAGTACCATACAGGATGCAGGCAGAGAAATATCAACTTTCCTGACAACACGCGTTAGTTGGGCTGCATAAAGCAATATTGTTAGGCGCAGCTGATGCATCCGGTTTATTGCATCATAGAAAAAGTAGTTCCGTGAAGAACTGTACAGCCTATTTTCATATATCCTTCTTATGTTAATTGCCACTATCAACATTCAAAATTTCAGTTTGATTGCTGTAATAGATTCGTAGATAATGAGAACCGACTAAATATTTCGGGTGGTCACCATGTTGGATTTTATATTAGGTCCTAGAATTATGTACTGTTACATGAAGATTATTGTGTACGTGTAGCATTCAAACTTCAATCGCATGATTAGGACACAAGAAATAACAACGAGATTTTAAAATTTCGCACAGCTGCCATCTTGTGGTTATGGAAACAATTGAAATAAATTAGATGCCAGTGGATTAACATTCGTATAAGGATTTACTGTACCAAGTTTCACTGCACTCGGATGGTTAAATTGCGAGGAACATCCATGAGAATATTTATACTTCGCGTCACCGCCATGTTGGATTTGTGATCACCAGGTTATTGAAAGTCATATAGGTGAACTTATGTTCATAGCCCCTATGAACATAAAAAATCAGTTTGATTGCCATAGGCCTAATAGATTAGTAGATATTCAGAGCCGCCTAAATATTTCGGATGGTCGCCATGTTGGATTGTTAAATGTATAGGCCATAGTCATGTACCAATAAAGGAAATTTTTACATCGGTTCATTATTCAAACTTTCACTTCGATCGCAAGATTACGACAAAGAAATAAAAAACTTAATTTTAAAATTCGCACAGCCGCCATCTTGACGTTATGTAAACAATTGAACTAAATTACATACCAGTGCATTACAATGTGTATAAACATTCCCTGTAACACGTTTAATTGCGTTTGGAACATTGAATCGCGAGAAAGGTCTATTTAAAATTTTCAAATTCGCTTGGCCGCCATGTTTGTTTTGTACTTAACCGGTTTTTGAAAGTCTTATAGATAAACTTCCAGTAGGGCCCTTTATCTCCGTACAAAGTTTCATGGATATACCGCTGATAGTTTCAGAGATATAGAATGCCGGTGAAATATTTCGCACATCCGCCTTCTTGTGGTTATGTACACAATTGAACAAAGTTAGATGTCGGTGCATTAAAATGTGTATAAACATGTACTGAACCAAGTTTTATTAGGTTTGGGTGGTTAAATCTCGAGAAACGTCTATTTAAAAGTCGAAAATTCGCGTGGCCACCATGTTAGTTTTGTAGTTACCAGTCTTTCAAAAGTCACATAGATGAACTTCTAGTAGTTTCCTTCATCACCGTAAAAAATCCAGGGTGAGATCGGTAATAGTTTCGGAGATATTGAATGCTGGTGAAATATTTCGCATAGCCGCCATATTGGATTTGTGAGGCGTAAACAAAATTTAAAGGACGCGGTCGGGGTCGTCCGGAATAGTGCTATGAACTTACCGAGTTTTATTGAAATCGCTCCAGCCGTTTAGAAGTTATTAGGGACACACACACACACACACCATCACATTCGCACACACACACGGACAATAGGTGATGTCATAAGCCTATTTTTAGCCTATTTTCAATTTTGAAAAAATAGGCTTATGAGATCACCTTTTGTCCGTGTGTGTGTGCGTGTGTGTGTGTGTGTGTGTGTGTGATTCGTGTGTGTGTCCCCTCCTAATAAAATCTAAACGGCAAGAGCGATTTCAATGAAACTCGGAAAGTTCATAGCACTATTCCCGGCGACCTCGACCGTGCCCTTCAAATTTTGTTACGACTCACCAATCCAACATGGCGGCTGTGCGAAATATTTCCCCAGCATTCAATATCTCCGAAACTCTTACCGATATTACCCTGACATTTTCTATGGTGATAGAGGGAACTACTATAAGTTCACTTATGTGACTTTTGAAAACCTGGTAACTACAAAACCAACATGGAGGCCAAGCGAATTTGCGACTTTCAAATAGACGTTTCTCGTGATTTGACCAACCAAACGCAATGAAACTTGGTACAGTATATGTTTATATACATTGTAATGCACCGACATCTAACTTTGTTCAATTGTTTACATAATCACAAGATGGCGGATGTGTGAAATATTTCACCGGCATTCTATATCTCTGAAACTATTAGCGGTATCTCCCTAAAATTTTGTACGGAGATAAAGGGCACTACTGGAAGTCCATCTATAAGACTTTCAAAAACCAATTAACTACAAAACGAACATGGCGGCCAAGCGAATTTGAAAATTTTAAATAGACCTTTCTCGCGATTTAATGTTCCAAACGCACTGAAACCTGGCACAGGAAATATTTATACACATTGTAATCCACTGGTATCTAATTTAGTTCAATTGTTTACATAACCTCAAGATGGCGGCAGTGCGAATTTTAAAATTAAGTTTTTATTGATTGTGATGTAGTCATGCGATCGAAGTGAAAGTTTGAATAATGAACCTACGCAATAATTTTCCTTTAATGGTACATGACTCTATGGCCTATACATTTAACAATCCAACATGGCGACATCCGAAATATTTAGACGATACTGAATGTCTACGAATCTATTTTAGCAATCAAACTGCATTTTTTAATGTTCATAGGGGCTATGAACTTAAGTTCACCTATAGGACTTTAAATAACCTGGTGATCACAAATCCAACATGGCGGTGACGCGAATTATAAATATTCACATGGACGTTTCTCGCAATTTAACCATCGGAGTGCAGTGAAACTTGGTACAGTAAATCCTTATACGAATGTTAATCCACTGGCATCTAATTTATTTCAATTGTTTCCATAATCTCAAGATGGCAGCTGTGAAAAATTTTAAAATCTCCTTGTTTTTTCTTGTGTCCTAATTATGCGATTGAAGTTTGAATACTACACGTTCACAATAATCTGCATGTAACAGTACATAACTCTAGGACCTACATATATAAAATCCAACATGGCGACCATCCGAAATATTTAGTCGGTTCTTAATATCTACGAATCTATTACAGCAATCAAACGGAAATTGTGTATGTTGATAGTGGCAATTAACATAAGTAGGATATATGAAAATAGGCTGTATAGTTCTTCACGGAACTACTTGTTTTTTCTTAATTGAAAATATGCTAAAAATACTAAATTTGATGTATTAAGTAATTTCTAATTAAGTTGTACCGGTCACTTGTTAATAGTATTAATAGTGTGTTCTAAAAACTGTTTTACTTAATCACCTTTGAATTTTGAAATGGGAAGAGCGTTGTGGAAGGGTTACAAATGATAAGAGTTATGGTGCGGTGTGGGGTGGTCCATTGATAGGTCACTTTCAGGTTGAGTGATCTGCTTACTTCTACGGGTTGGGAACAACTGCTCTAACTGCTGAAGCACTTCATTTTCAAATCACTATAAAATATATATATATGAAAGAAAAGAGACTAAGCATTAGCTCACAATGTTATCACCTCTGGGTAAGAGGAGCAGCAGTCTCTATGTATATAATGCATACTATTATTAGTAGCACTTCTATCTGCAGTTCTTCTAAGAAGTGTATGTAAAAACAATTTTTCATCCCTAGCGAAATTCTATTGCACCTAATGGAATTAAAGCTTGAAGAAAAGGCGGAGAAAAGTGAAAATAACGAAAAATGTTTGTGACCATTGGTATTTTTGTTTAAAAAGCTATGTTTAATTTTCAGCTTACCTTCGCCTTTAAATATACAGTAGTTATATGCAGTATGTATACATATTTGAGCACCTGGATTCCCTTACCATCGCAATCAAAAGTTCGTACATCCTTGTTTTCTAACAACACAGTATGTTGACCTCAGCCTTCTCCATAACACAGTAGCATTAACAGCAATCAAATCTTCATGTTACTATGAATATGAGTTCATATTGCATGTTTCAAAACATTGCCATTACCGACTTGGACATTTACAGATTTCAAACAATATTATTTATTGAAACGTGGTATAGTCTGGTGAAGGTGCACGGTACTTTTTAAGAAGACAATTCTAAAGGAATGTTCGGAGCATGTTCTGTCGTTTTGGGGGAGGAAGGGAATGTTGACGTCACCTCATCTCCTCTCTATTTTGACTCTGGTAACGTAGGAGATGTTTTATAAATACAAATATATACAGTACATGGTTTAATTACATAGCAGAAAGTTTGTCTGTTCTGTTGTGAAATTCCGGTTTTACTTATTGGCAACACTGAGTGCAATATTGATTGCACCAAACATAACTCGTCTTATTCATCAAAAAAGCGGCGCATTTCAGACATATACGTACTGTATATGAACATATCCCCCCCACATCACATCTTGGCTAATGAGCCAGAAAGGTGAAACATGATGGTCATTCGCTCTGGACCTGCAAACTATAATTCACCCGTTACAGCCCTTGGAACCTCCTTGGTTAGAGGGAAGCGTGTTATCCTCACACAACGGGCCATGATGTAATTATTTATTTATTCACTCATTCATTTATTTGTTTATTTATTTATGTATTTATAAACTCATTCTTTTATTTGTGTGTTTATTTATTTTATTTAGATTTATTATTTATTCGTACATTCATTTATTTATGTATTTATTTATTTAATTAATTTTTATTATTTATTCCTTCAATTATCTATTTATTTATTTATTTATTTATAGATTTATTTCTTCTTCTTCTGCGCGAATGGGTCTCCTAGGACCACGCGGAATCAACAGTTATTGATTGGCCTTGATATTTTCTCAATAACTCTTCATGCGCAACGATTGAGCGAGTCTTCGATGCTGCGGCCAGACGTGTCTTCTCTCTTCTCCCTCAAAACCCCGTGTATGAGTAATTTTATTTATTTCCTCTCGATCCTTGAGATTTGGAAAACATAATTCAGTCAAGTCCTTTTCCGCCTGTTTGGACCAATTGGACCTTGTTGCCTTTTTCTGCAAAAACGTATAGATTTTATGTGTTAACCTGGTTGTGTCCATTCTGTCCAAATGTTCCATGAATTGGATCCTTCTCATACGGATTGTGTCTGTGACTTTAGTAATTTTCAAATGGGCGTCAGCATTAGGTTTCGGAAGGTGAATTCCATCTTTGATTCTTGGTACCATTTTCGCACGAATTTGTGTTCCTTAATCTCCAATTGATTTCTCAGTGTTTTATGTTGTAGATTAAGTAATAATAATATCGTATGGCCTCGGGTGCCGGGTGCAAGCTTTGCTATTTGACACCCAGAGGGTAGCTTGCATGTCGAATTTCGTAGTTCCTTGACTATGAAAGTCAAGGAGGTTAGATGTTAGATATCTAATCTCCTTGAACACAATAGCGCTTTCTAGTAGAGAAATGAGGAACTTTGTGCTGGCGGAAACTCCCGAGATTAATTTTGCCATTATGAACTCGGCCTACTGAATTCAAATGGGTTCTTTGACATGCCAACATCGTATGACATGCGTATCGTATTTTTGCCGCCTTTCAAAAATCACTTACCACGGTCAGGGGCGAACCTGCAATCTTGGGGTTAGTAGACCGACACGCAATCCACTCACCCACCGTGGCAAGCTTGTAGATTAAGTGTCTCTGCTGCATAAAGGGCTGCAGGTAAGACTATTGTTTTATAATGTTGAATTTTACAATTCCAAGAGAGGCATTTTTAGCATAATTTCATTTTACGAATAAATAGGCTTATGAGATCACCTTTTGTCCGTCTGTGTGTGCGTATGTGTGTGTGTCTGTCAGTGTGTGTGTCTGTGTGTGTGTGTGTGTCACCCCCTAATAACTTTTAAACAGCTTGGGGATTTATATGAAACTCGGTAGGGTCATGGAACCATTTTGGCCGACACCGAAAGTGGCCTTTAAATTTTATTGCGTCTCACCAATCCAACATGGCGGCTGTGCGAAATATTTCATCAGCATTCAATATCTCCGAAACTATTACTAATATCACCCTGAAATTTTGAACGGTGATAAAGGTCACCACTAGAGGTTCACTTATGTGTCTTTCAAAAACCTAATAACTACAAAAACAACATGGCGGCCAGGCGAATTTGAGACTTCTAAATAGACTTTTCTCGCGATTTAATCATCCAAACAAAATGAAACTTGGTACAGCAAATGTTTATACACTTTGTAATGCACTGACATCTAATTTCGTTCAATTGTTTACATAACCTTAAGATGGCGGTTGTGCGAAATATTTTACTGGCATTCTATATCTCCGAAACTATTTCTGATATCACCCAGAAATTTTATACGGTGATACAGGTCACTACTAAAAGTTTATATTTGTAAGTTTCATAAACCTGTAGAGTACAAAACGAACATGGCGGCCAAGCGAAGTTGAAACATCTTAATAGACTTTTCTCGCGATTTAACCATCTGAGCGAAGTGAAATAATATGGTATATTAAATGTTTATACATATTGTAATGCACTGGCATCTAATTTAGTTCATTTGTTGAGATAACCACAAGATGGCGGCTGTACGAAATTTTAAAATTAAGTTTTTATTTTTTGTGTCGTAATCATGCGATGGAAGTGAAAGTTTGAATAATGAACCTACGCAATAATTTTCCTTCAATGGTACATAACTCTATGGCCTATACATATAACAATCCAACATAGCGACCATCCGAAATATTTAGACGGTTCTCAATATCTACAAATCTTTTACAGCAATCAAACAGAAATTCTTTATGTTCATAGAGGCTATGGACATAAGTTCACCTATAGGACTTTCAATAACCTGGTGAGCACTGATCCAACATGGCGGTGACGCGAAGTATACATATTTAAATGGACGTTTCTCGCGATTTAACCATCCATGTGCAGTGAAACTCAGTGCGGTAAATGCTTAGTCTATACAAATGTTAATCCCCCTGGCATATAATTTATTTTCACTGTTTTCATAACCAGAAAATGGCAGCTGTGCGAAATTTAAAATTCTCGTTTTTACTTCTTGTGTACTAATTATGCGATTGAAGTTTGAATACTACACCTACAAAATAATTTTTATGTAATTGTACATAACTGTAAGACCTACATATATAAAAATCCAACATGGCGACTTTCCGAAATATTAGACGGTTCTCAATATCTACGAATCTAGTACAATCAAACTGAAATATTGTATGTTGATAGAGGCAATTAACATAAGTAGGATATATTAAAATAGGCTTTAGATCTTCACGGAACTACTTGTTTGTTATAAACTTGTTTTGTCAAATGGAAAGCAGTTTCAATTTTCTGTAGTCTTGCTTCTATGGATTTTCTTTCCTTGCTAGTTTCATTGATCAATTTACCTAAATATTTGAATTATTTCACTCGGGAGACCTTACAATTACCAATGCGGATTTTATTCGGAGAAGTTTTAATATCCATCATAAATTTGGTTTTGTCAAAAGAAATCAGTAAGCCGATTTTCGCTGCTTGTTCTTGGAGTAATTCAAGTTGTTTCTGGGCATCAGAAATGTTTGGAGCAATTAACGACATGTCATCCGCAAATGCCAAGCAGTCGAGTGTTATCCCTTTGAGTTTTGGTCCTAGTCTATGGGATGGTGAACCAGCTCGTCTCCATTCTCCGGCGACTTTTTCGAGCGCACAAATAGACAACAATGGGGATAATCCATCTCCATGACGCACTCCGGTATCAATTGAAAATTCTGCGCTCAGTTCTCCCATAAATTTAACCTTTGGACTTGTATTCAAGAGGGTACCTTTGATAATTGATGTTGTCTTGCGATCTAATCCAAATTCTGAGAGTACAGCAACAAGGGATTCACGGCCAATGCTGTCATAAGCCTTTGCAAAGTCAACAAAAGTAATGACATAATTTTTGTTTGACATTTTACGGAAATAAGACATTGAGCTTTTCAAATTGGTAATTTGCTGTGTACACGATCGGCCTTTCCGGAACCCACCTTGGTTGTCACCAATCTGCGGATCCAGTTGAAGATAGCCATGGTTCAAAAGGGCTTAGGACAAAATTTTGTAAGTTACCAAGAGTAATGAGGTCCCTCGGTAATTGTTTGGATTCGTTTTGCTACCTTCCTTGTATACTGGATGGATGATCGCCATCTTCCAATCTGGAGGATATTTCTCAGTTTGACAGATTTCATCAATAATTTCTTTGAGTTTGATGATGAGGTTTTCACCTACATTTTTCCATAGTTCTGCAACGATCTGGTCCTCTCCCGACGCTTTGTTGTTTTTCATGGATTGGATTATTTCCTGAATTTCCCGTAGGTCCAGTGGTTCCGAGTCAAAATTCCGTAGGGTATCACAAAATTGAAATGTTACCTGGGGTATCTCACAATTGAGTAGTTTACCAAAATAATCCGCAAGAAGTGCACAATGTTCAGAGTTGGAGTGGGCGATGTTCCCAAGGTCGTTTTGAAACTGGAGAGAAGGGGGAATATTTAGTTAATTTCTGCTTGAATGTTCTATAGTAATTTCTAGAATGATGTTTCTTGAAGTCCACTTCTATATTTTTAGCCTACTTTTCACATTTTGCAAAAATGAGGAAAAAGTAGACTTATGAGATCGGGCAAATGTGTGTGTGTGTGTCTGTCTGTCTGTCTGTCTGTCTGTCCTTCTGTCTGTCAGTCTGTCCTTCTGTCTGTCTGTCTGGCTGGCTGGCTGTGTGTGTGCCCCCCCCCCTATCAACTCCTAAACGGCTGCAGCAATCGAAACAAAATTTGGTATGAGTAAAGATCTATACCTGAATATCTCACGGCCATATTTGAAAATGAAGTCAGTGCTACCAACTGCTGATAAATCGCAATTGAAATTTGAGCTCCATGTTGGATATCTTGGAAGGTATGAATGGGAGCTATTTCAAAATTGGCACACGTATAGATAATAATATTGCAGTTTAATTTCCAGGAGGCCATACATGGCAGTGTTGCCAAAATAATTATAAGCCTGCTGATAAGTCCAAATTTTAAATGCATATAACTTCTACACTATCAATTGGATTTCAACCAAATTTTGTATGTGCTATGTGTACATAAGCAGATATGACTGAGCGAATTCTTAAGAGCCATCAGGGCTGCCTACTGTTAATAAATGCTCTCAATTATTTTTTTATCCAAATACCCATATATCAGAAAATATGCAAGCCGACAGCCTTAAACTATGCACACGTATAGCACCCGACATTCTATATTAATTTGGA
Source organism: Meconema thalassinum (assembly GCA_946902985.2). Classification (NCBI taxonomy): domain Eukaryota; kingdom Metazoa; phylum Arthropoda; class Insecta; order Orthoptera; family Tettigoniidae; genus Meconema; species Meconema thalassinum. Next base: position 461,842,800 of record OX336391.1, read on the forward strand.
GTAACTTATATACGTCAGTGCTACCAACATGATTCTAAGCCTGCTGATAGTCCAATTTTAAAATGCATGTTACTTCTATACTAACTAATGGATTTCATTCAAAATTGATACAACAATAGATCATATTATTTCAGATTATTGCTGACCAATACATGTATGTCATTGTTGCCAACAAGATCTTACGCGCGCTTTTAGATCCAATGTTTAACTGCATGTAACGTCCATGCTATCCATTGGACTTCAACCAAATTTTGTATTCTGTACCTTAAGAGATGGAACTAAGAATATATTCAGTCACCAGGGCTACCAACTGTAGTTCTCTACTAGGCTGCATTATGCCAGGTATACAGTGTTTCGAACTAATTAGAAATTTCGATATTACCAACTTTATTTCTTCATTATTCTAGATAGATCCATTTAGATTAATCATTGGCATGAATCTTAAATTTTAAGAAAAGTAGGCTCTTTAGTTCGTCACGGAACTTCTTGTTTAATTTAGTGTTTTCATACTATTTACGAATCACTCTTAGCAATTTTGTTACTGTTTTTCTAACGTCTTGAAGATATTGTAGCGTCCTTTCATTCATGTTGCACATCCAGTTCCGCCATGCTTTTTGTCTTAGATTTATGGGGGGGTCACACTCATCCGTACCTGGTTAGAGGTGAATTTTTTCAGCCGTTTTTAGAGGTTCAGCTTGAAGTTGCTGCCAATTCTGAGGGGTTAAATTTGTGTCTCTTGCGTGAATTTCATACTATTTTGTATAAGATGGACGTCATATCGACAGGGTGGTAATTTTGGAGCGAATTTCCTCCTTTCTGGGGTTATGTTCAAAGAGAATTTTGTGGGGCAATGGTCAGAGTCCAGATCTAATCCTTTGAGGACTTTAAATTTCATGATTTCCGCCGTGTTGCAACGAGAGATCAGAACGTGGTCCAAATGAAATTCACCCAATAGTGGATTTGGTGAAACCCAAGTCTTAGTTGTTGAGGGTATTCTCTTGAAAAATGTTGATTTAAAAAATAAATCATGGTTCCTGCATATATCTATTAGTCTCATGTCATTCCTGATAGTTTGCTTATGATCTGACCATTTACCAACCCAGTATTTATACTCTTTTTCTTTGCCAATCTGGGCATTGAAATCACCCATTAAGATCTTAACATGGTTTAATGGGATTCTCTGAAGAACATCGTCTAACAAGTTCCAGTATTCGTCTACTTTATCAACGACCTGTCTATTGGTAATATTGGTTGGTGCATGTCCATTGACTAGCGTGTAGATCTTATTGGCAGATTTTATATACTGTATTTTTATTTATTTATATATGTATTGAAGCAAACTGCATATAGCAAGGGACAAGTAGTAATATGGATGATCATTATTTCATAATGCTGGTGATATAAACCGTGTAAGTATGTATTTTAACCACTGAACACCAGGTAGTAAAATGGAGTTCCTCACTTCATTGAAGCATCGGTAATAGCACTGTGTAGTTAACCTGATTTTATTGCCCATTACAGCTCTTTGAATCTTGGGTCATTTAGCAGGGATTAAATCAAATTTCAACCTGGAACAGTATACTGTATCTCATTGCTCGTGGTATATTATTTATGTTGGTCCATTTACGGCACACAAAGGTCAAACATAATGGAGTGCTATTGTAAGATAGAACTTTAAGTTACCTGATGTTTGAATATAAACGCATTTACCTTGATGAAGTTACGAGCACCCTTCAATGACCATTCTACCAAAATAAAAAGAATTTTTATGCGGGGATAATTAAGAATGTAGGAATTTATCCCATTTTCAGTACGTACTCTTTACGAGCACGTTAATGTGTCCAATGAAATCGGGCGGGAGATAACACGTATCTACTCACATCTACTAAACTGGAAAACATTACATGCAATAATATTTACTTTTATACACTTTCTAGAAGGAAAGATGGTTAATAGGATGTGATGTTTCGATCATCAGGCAAGCATCATCAGATCCAGTTCACTTAAGGTGTTTGTTTGATGTATAAGTTATGTACATGATTATCAAGTTATAGAAACTTTTATAAAGTGTCAAATTACTATTTGTATTCCATTAGTTTGTATGATTGTTGTCTTAAAATAACTTGTAGAGTAGGCAACGAAAAATACCTTTAGTTAATAAAATTATTATTTATGCTTTCCTAAGTACCGGTTTCGGTCACATTATGACCTTCATCAGCAAATATAATTAATATTTATAAATAGAAACAAAGAAAGAAGTTGAAGGTTTGGGAGAGAATGTGATGAAGAGAAAACAATAATTTTCTAAGTGTTTCTAATAATTTTCAACAAGTAATAATTAAATTTATTAAAAAGGCGAGGTTAAATGTTATTTCTAAATTGTGAACTATCTAAATTATTTAATAATAATAATAATAATCATAATACTAATAATAATAATACATTTCATTGCAGCCAATGTTCCCACAGAATGTGAGATCATTGCATTTGCATTCAGTCTGTTTTACGTCTTACATAATTCTGTTAGGGAGGGTCCTCTGTTTTTGCACTAAAATTAATGGTATCGGTTACAGTTTGACCCACATAGACAGCACTTGCACTTTTGTCTTCTGGATCATGGTATTTCTCTGTTGTGCATATTCGGTGGTGAAGCCCGTGGACCGCTACTTTCGTTACGATGTGTCATAGATCGTATCTGGCTTCCGTCCAGACCCTGTAGAGTGTAGATCATCGCATCCGTAGTGAAGAACTCCGTTTCTTCTTTCTTATCTCGTTTCTTCTTGGTTAGTTCTCGTAGCAGTTCGTTGTAGGCTTTGGTGACTAGCAGGAGTAAGTCTAGGTGAAGTTCTTCTATGGAGAATTGTTCCTTTGTTAGCACGTAGGTGAGGCGTGGAGACACGTACTTCGATAGACATAGTGCTCTTTTTAGGAAGTGAGCTTTTACTTTTCCTAGGTCTTTTGGTATTTTCCTATTTAGGTTCTTCAATATCGTCTCTAGTCCATAGGTCATAATTGGTGTGATCTTTAGGCAGAATATGGTCGTCGTTGTTTTCAATGGTAGCTTCCTCAGATTCTTTATACTTTGTTGTCCTAGCTACCGATTTTTCCGTTTTTCCGTTATCGTTTTACCCTCCAGGGTTGGTAATTCCCACGGACTAAGCGAGGGATCCCACCTCTACTGCCACTAAGGGCAGTGTCCTGGAGCTTGAGACTCTGAGTCGGGGATACAACTGGGGTGTGTGACCAGCACTACGCCTAGGGGGCCTCACCTGCAAAGCAAACAGGTGTCTGATGAAGGGATGGGAAGAGTGGGGGGGGGTTTATGCAAGGAAGTGGGAAGGAGACGGCCGTGGCCTTACGGTAGCTACCATCCCGGCATTTGCCCGAAGATGAAGTGGGAAACCACGGAAAACCACTTCACGGCTTAGGTGGGAATCGAACCCCCTCTACTCATTTGGACCACCCGAGGCTGAGTAGACCCCGTATCAGATATCATACCACTTTTAAAATTTCGTGGCGGAGCCGGGAATCGAACCACGGACTTCCGGGGTGGCAGCTACCCACGGTGACCACTAAGCAACGGAGGTAAATGCCGATTTTACATAATTTATTTATTTATTATTTAAGAATAATAAAAACTAATAAAACCAGATCTGTTACAAATTTTGATTAATGTGAAAAGAAAACAAGTAGTTCCGTGAAGAACTATACAGCCTATTTTCATATATCCTACTTATGTTAACTGCCTCTATCTAAATACAAAATTTCAGTTTGATTGCTGTAATAGATTCGTAGATGTTGAGTACCGACTAAATATTTCAGATGGTCGCCATGATGGATTTTATATATGTAGGTCCTAGAGTTATATACTGTTACATGAAGAGTATTGTGTACGTGTAGCATTCAAACTTCAATCGCGTGATTAGGCCACAAGAAGTAACAGGGAGATTTTAAAATTTCGCACAGCTGCCATCTTGTGGTTATGGAAACAATTGATATAAATTAGATGCCAGTGGATTAACATTCGTAAAAGGATTTACTGTACCAAGTTTCACTGCACTCGGATGGTTAAATTGCGAGAAACGTCCTTGTGAATGTTTATATTTCGCGTCGCCGCCATGTTGGATTTGTGATCACCAGGTTATTTAAAATCCTATAGGTGAACTTAAGTTCATAGCCCCTATGAACATAAAAAAATTCAGATTGATTGCTATAATAGATTCGTAGATATTCAGAGTCGTCTGAATATTTCGGATGGTCGCCATGTTGGATTGTTAAATGTATAGGCCATAGAGTCATGTACCATTAAAGGAAAATCATTGCGTAGGTTCATTATTCAAACTTTCACATCGATCGCATGATTACGACACAAGAAATAAAAAACTTAATTTTTAAATTCGCACAGCCGCCATCTTGAGGTTATGTATACAATTGAACTAAATTAGATACCAGTACATTACAATGTGTATAAACATTTCCTGTACCAGATTTTATTGCGTTTGGAACATTAAATAGCGAGAAAGGTCTATTTAAAATTTTCAAATTCGCTTGGCCGCCATGTTCGTTTTGTAGTCAACCGGTTTTTGAAAGTCTTATAGATGAACTTCCAGTAGTGCCCTTTATCTCCGTACAAAACTTCAGGGTGATACAGCTAATAGTTTCAGAGATATAGAATGCCGGTGAAATATTTCGCTCAACCGCCATCTTGTGGTTATGTAAACAATTGAACCAAGTTAGATGTCGGTGCATTACAATGTGTATAAACATATACTGTACCATGTTTTATTGCGTTTGGTTGGTTAAATCGCGAGAAACATCTATTTAAATGTCGCAAATTCGCGTGGCCGCCATGTTGGTTTTGTAGTTACCAGTTTTTCAAAAGTCACATAGGTGAAATTCTAGTAGTTCCCTTTATCAACGTAATACATTCCAGGGTGATGTCGGTAATAGTTTCGGAGATATTGAATGCTGGTGAAATATTTCGCACAGCCGCCATGTTGGATTGGTGAGACGTAACAAAATTTGAAGGGCACGGTCGAGGTCGCCCGGAATAGTGCTATGAACTTACCGAGTTTCATTGAAATCGCTCAAGCCTTTTAGAATTTATTAGGGGGACACACACACCTCACACACACACACACACACACACACGCACACGCACACGCACACGGACAAAAGGTGATCTCATAAGCCTATTTTTTCAAAATTGAAAATAGGCTAAAAAAATCAAAAGCAGCTCGATGTTGGAAATGCCAATGCTTAAACTTTGTCAATAAGGATCACTTTCTAAACGTTCCTGTCTCTTCTAAAATAATACCAACAAAGCAAAGGCAATATTTAGAAGAGTTGGTTGTCCTGGAAATGGATTTCCATAGACTCAGATTTTCATCACCATGCAAATATCAGGACGATATCATGTAATAGACCACAGCCCCTTCCTACCAAATCTTTACTTAATTCCATTCATTTCATAACACTTCCGATGAGGTTGACGTCGACCACCTCGTCGTGTAGTGGCTAAAATGCTTGGCTGTCACCCCTGATTCGATTCCCAGCCCTACCATGAAATTAAATTCTGGTCTGATGGCTGTAGCATGCTGAGCTTCTATGCCCAGGTCGCGGGTCCGAACCCGTCGTCAAATTATTTAAGAGCATTAAAATCCCTCAGTATGCCTTCCCTTGGAGGGGAAGTAAAGCCGACATGTAAAAGAACCTTCCACTAATTACATTTGTGTGCAACTAAATTAATTAAAGGTTAGATTTGACTAACGCTGTTAGGTTCCAACGTTTGTCGCCAGGAGCCGACTGCGGTGGCATCTAGTAACAAAGTTCAGAACTAGTTGTCGTTGACGGCGGCGTTTGGTAGCAAAACTAGGATCTATTTGAAAATTGAATGTCTTCAGTCCTTACTTGAATTAAAAACAGATAACACACACTCATAGTCATCTCAATTGCCACCAGTTATCAGACAGATTCTACACACACCCAAAGTACGCGGGGCTACATGACCGCATTGTCGCAGTCCCTAAACTGAGGTACCAACCACCAACCAAGGTAAAACTGAAATTTGATGATTGAATAATCTTTAGTAATTTTTGGGAATTTCGAAAAATTCTAATTTTTATTCTGTTTTTCAAACATTCAGAGAACAGAAAACGAAGTTTCTGACACAAAAGAAAAAACATATGGTTTGCTTTTATGTGTGATGTGGTAAGAATTTCAGAGGAATTGGTTCAGAAATGTGGATTTTCTTGCTAAACGTATATGCATACAGTACCTTAAGTATACAAATAGTTTATGTATTTTATTTCAGGCACTAGGGATTTAATTGTAACTCCTTACCGAATCCAATCGGGTACACACGTGCTTCTACTTACATACACACATCAAAAAAAGTTTTGCATCACCTCGGTTCCCAGATCTCCGGCATATAGACGTTGACTGTGTATATTGTATCAAAGATACAGTCCCTTTGACTGTTCATAGATGTCACTAAAACTGCTCAAAGATGTAAACAACCATGCATGAGCAGGGCCTATTAGACGGATGGGGTACGACAGCCGATCAGTTCCAGTCATTCCACCAGGACGAAGGTACGCTGCTCATGTTGTCTGTAGTTCTACCATGCCTAGAAGGTCAATACCGCAGTTCGATCGCGTCCGCATTGTTACTTTGTGTCAAGAAGGGCTCTCAACAAGGGAAGTTTCCAGGCGTCTCAGAGTGAACCAAAGCGATGTTGTTCGGACATGGAGGAGGTACAGAGATACAGGAACTGTCGATGACAGGCCTCGCTCAGGCCGCCCAAGGGCTACTACTGTAGTGGATGACCGCTACTTACGGATTGCCGCTCGGAGGAACCCTGACAGCAATGCCACCATGTTGAATAATGCGTTTCGTTCAGCCACAGGACGTCGTGTTTCAACTCAAACTGTGCGCAATAGGCTGCATGATGCGCAACTTCACTCCCGACGTCCATGGCGAGGTCCAGCTTTGCAACCCCGACACCATGCAGCGCGGTACAGATGGGCCCAACAACATGCTGAATGGACCCCACAGAATTGGCATCACGTTCTCTTCACCGATGAGTGTCGCATATGCCTTCAACCAGACAATCGTCGGAGACGTGTTTGGAGGCACCCTGGTCAGGCTGAACGTCTTAGACACACTGTCCAGCGAGTGCAGCAAGGTGGTGGTTCCCTGATGTTTTGGGGTGGCATTATGTGGGGCCGACGTACGCCACTGGTGGTCATGGAAGGCTCCGAAACGGCTTTACGATACCTGAATGACATCCTCCGACCCATAGTGCAACCATATCGGCAGAATATTGGAGAGGCATTTGTCTTCATGGACGACAATTCTCGACCTCATCGTGCACATCTTGTGAATGCGTTCCTTCAAAATAACGACATCGCTCGACTACAGTGGCCAGCATGTTCGCCAGACATGAACCCTATCGAACATGCCTGGGATATGTTGAAAAGGGCTGTTTATGGACGTCTTGACCCACCAACCACTCTGAGAGATTTACGCCGAATTGTCGTTGAGGAGTGGGACAATTTGGACCAACAGTGTCTTGATGAACTTGTGGATAGTATGCCACGACGAATACAGGCATGCATCAATGCAAGAGGACGTGCTACTGGGTATTAGAGGTAGTGGTGTGTACTGCAATCTGGACCACAAATGCTGAAAGTCTAGCTGTATGATGGTACAACATGCAATGTGTGGGTCTCATGAGCAATAAAACGAGCTGAAATGTTGTTTGTGTTGATCTCTATTCCCTTTGTATTTAAAGGTTCCGGAACTCTTGGAACCGAGGTGATGCAAAACTTTTTTGATGTGTGTACAAGACAAGTATCCAGCCGTAAAGTCTCACTTCGTAGAGACGGGAATAATAAAGTTGGTTGGTTGGTTCCTCAGTTTAGGGCCTGCGACAACGCGGTCATGTAGCCCCGTGTACTTTGGGTGTGTGTAGAATCTGTCTGATAACCGGTGCTAATTTTGATGGCTGTACTAGTGTATATTATCTTTTTTTATTCAATAAGGACTGCAGACATTGGATTTTTCTAATAATTCCAACTTTTTGCTACCAAACGCCACCGTCAACGACCAACTAGTTCTGAACTTTGTTACTAGATGCCACCGCAGATGGCTCCTGGCGGCGAATGTGGATCCTAAGAGCGTTAGTCAAATATAACCTATAATTTAGCTTCACACAAGTGTGATTAGTGGAAGGTTCTTTATCATGCCATAAATCTATGACATGGGACCGGCGCCGGCTTTACTTACCCTCCGAAGGAAGGCATATTGAGGGAGTTTTAATCCGACGACTTCGGCCGGGTTTGAACCCGCGATCTTGGGCATAGAAGCTCAGCATGCTACCAACTACACTACCGAAGCCGCGATATCTCTCCCCGAAGTGCAACTGTGTTATTGACAGTGTCACTAAAGAGGAATGTTGTTTGATTATAACAATATCAGTTCAACTTTCCATTTCCGGTATTGTTCTTCACTTTCTGCCACTTTCACTCACTTTCAACCTGGTCATTTCACAGGCGATGATCGCTTGAAGCAGCCAAGGAAAGCGGTAGCGACGGCCTTGCGAGGTCGTGCAGGCGGGGCCCGTGTTTGATCGAGCCGGAGACATACACACACATGTTCACTGTACAATCTGTGACACTGATTAATGATCTGCTTCAATCGCATAGCAATCCAATGGATGGCCAAGATATCTTCAATAAGGTCACAAACCTAATATGTTATTGTATGACGTTTTCCATTGTTGGAATGTTAGTAGCCATTTTCAGTGTTGCCTTTATAATCGTTGTTTTTGTTGTTTCTTTTGAGGGGCTTAGACATCGTTGTCATTTAGACCCAATTACTTGGGTGTGTACCATACTGACGGTGGTAGCTACGCTCGCTAATGCGCAGCGTTAGGCCAAGGGGCCAAGCCCTCTGTGAACTTGGTAGACGTGACCGTCCTTGAAATTATTTTTCCATGGTTTCCCCATTTTCAACTCCAGGAAAATGCTGGGACGGTACCCCCTGGCAGGTCACGGCCGCTACCTTTCACATCCTTGCCCAGTTTAATTCATCGTCATTCAGACTCGCTGTGTGGCTCAGCGGTAACGTTCTCACCTGCTATGTCCAAGGTTGCAGGATCGAATTCTGACGCAGTCAGTTAGCATTTGAGGGTGCGCAAATGTGAGGGAGCCGTGTCAGCAGAATTACTGGCACGTAAAATATCTCCTTCAGGGCAAACGTCCAGCAACCCGACGTCTCTGGAAGCCTCAGAAAGTAAAGGGCACGTGAAGCAGATAACATTATTATTATTATTATTATTACTATTCTTCTTTCTTCGTTTAGGCCAGATATACGTCATTTCAACTGTTTCCGTCTTTGGACCTTGATCTTAGCCCAGTGTTCACGCATTCGCTGCCTGTGAAACTCCTTTCTTTCATCAGACCACTTCTTGTCGGTTTTTAATTTCGCTTTTTCTTGGAATTGGTGGAGTGCTCCAAGCTATTCCTGCAAAAGATCACGTTCCATAACGTCTGCGTGGGTGATCCCTACTTCTTGCAAATTCTTGTCTACCTCACAAAACCAGGGACCCTTGTTTTCCTCCTTAAGAAAATAGGTAAATATTCGACTGGCTATTCTCTCGGGTTTCATACGAGTTAAGTGGCCATATAAATATATTCTTCTCTTCCGAATTACTTGAGATATATTTTCTACATGGTGGTACAGCTCATTGGTATGCCGTCTCCTATATTCACCATCGTCTCTCAACGGCTCTAAGATCTTCCTTATGATCTTCCTTTCCTTGGCTTCCAATTTCTCAAACAGACCCTTCATATTCATTCCAGGCATTATTATTATTATTATTATTATTATTTTATTTTACACGTTACAGGCCTATTAGACCACGCGAAGCAATCATGACTTTTTGTTCTTCCTGTCTTTCCAGTACTCTTTCATTCGTGCACTAAAGGCCCTCTTCCTTTCTTCGGTCCACTTTGGTCTTTGGGCTGTAGGTGCAGCTCTCTCTGACAACACTTCCCACTTGTATACTTTGTGTCTAAATACGCTTTTGTCTATGACGTCTTCTGGGTCGACCTGTGCTTTTACTAGATCAATTTTGACTTGCATCATCCAGGGTGTAGTAATCTTGAGCCGCTGTATGTATCTAAGAATTTTGTTGGTGAGTCTGGTTTGTGGGAGTCTGCTGATGTGGCCGTAAAATTTTAGTCGCCTCATTCTGATGTCTGCTGCGAGGTTGGACAATTTCTCTGTGGTGTCTCTGGAGTGAAGCCTGTATCCTTCATCTGTGTGCTTTGGTCCAATTATTTTCCTTATTATTTTTCTTTCCTCTGTGAGGATTTTTTCCAAGTCGCCCTTAGTGTGTAACGTCAACTTCTCACTAGCATAAAGCACCTCAGGTTTAATAACCGTGTTGTAATGACGAAGTTTAGTGAATGTGAACAGACATTTTTTGTTGTAGACACTCTGTGTCTTGTATAAGGCTCTCTTCATTTTCATTAACCTAGTGTTCTGCGCGATTTTCTCTTTTCCCGTCGGTTCAAGCACTTCGCCTAGGTATTTAAAGTGGGCGACTCTATTGATCTTGCCATATTTCGTGTTTAAATTCTGTATGTCGAATTTCGTACAGAAAAACTCTGTCTTTTGGAACGAGATATGTACTCCTACTTTTTCGGCGCACTCTTGGAGTACTTCTATCTGTCTGATTGATATGGTTTCGTTATCTGAGAGTAGAGCCAGATCATCCACGAAGGCTAGACATCCAACCTCCAGTTCGTCCTTTGGTCGTCCTAGTCGCACTGGCCTCCAGTAACCTTGAAGTCTTAGCTCTTTCTCCCATTCCTTGATAACTTTGTTCAGCACAAGGTTGAAGAGGAGCGGAGAGAGTCCGTCACCTTGGCGAACACCTGTATTGATCTGAAATGGTTCTGAGATTTCCCCCATGAATTTCACTTTTGATGTCGTGTCTGTCAGTGTCTGTTTGATCAATCGCAAGGTCTTGCTATCCAAACCTTGCTCGTGTAAGATGTTGAACAATGACTGACGGTCAATGGAGTCATATGCCTTCTTGAAGTCAACGAAGGTACATATAACTGGAGTATTCCTGAGGGCTTTGATTTTCAATATACTTTTTAGGTTGAAGATTTGTTCCGCGCAGGAGCGACCAGGACGAAATCCCGCCTGGTACTCGCCAATCTTGTGTTCCAGCTGGTCTCGAGCCCTTTGGAGTAGGCACGCTGAGAGGATCTTGTACGTAACTTGTAATAGTGAAATGCCCCTGTAATTGTTTACGTCAGAGCGGTCGCCTTTTTTGTGTAATGGGTGGATCAATGCACATTTCCACTCATCTGGTAGTTTTTCTGATGTCCAGATGTCAGTGATAATCTGTGTGAGTCCCTAAGTGAGAGTGGCCCTAGGTTTTTCAGTAGTTCGGCCACTAAGCCGTCTTGTTGTTCTTAAGTTTAAGGATGTGCCTGTGAACTTCCTCTTGTGTCGGAGGTAATGAGTCTGCGTTCTTGACTGTAGGTTCTTCCTCTGAAAATCTCTCTATTGGTTCTGGACAGTTGAGAAGATCAGAGGAGTATTGTGCCATCACCTTGCAATTCTCCTTATTCGTTAGTGCTAATTTTCCATAACATTTTCTGAAGCAAAGGTTTGGTGGTGTGTACCCTCTGATGTGTCCTGCAAACGTTCTGTAGAAGTCCCTTACGTTGTAGTTACGGACGTTGTCCTCAATGGAGTCCAACTGTTCCTTCAGGTATCTCCTCTTGGATTGTCTGATAATATTTGCGGTTGCTTTTCGTGTTTCATGGAAAGTCTGTAAATTTTCTGAGGATTTTTTACTGTTGTATTTCTGATATGCCAATTTCCTGGTAATGAGTGCATTCTCACAATCAACATCCCACCAAGAATGTTTGGAATTCTTCTTCAAAGGAATGAGAGCTTGTGCTGTTTCTATGATTTTTCGGTGGAAATTTTGCCAGTCATTTGCATGTTCTTTTTCCCAGGCTTCCTTCACTCCAGAGTCTGCGATCATTTTTGTGTCAAATTTTGGTACGGGGGTTTTCTTACAGAAAGTTCTCTTTGGGGTGAACTTGACCTTGACGCGGGTTAGGTAATGGTCAGAGTCAATGTTGGCTCCTCTACGTACCTGTACATCATGAATCTCCTTCTGTACTGGATATGAGATTGCCACATGGTCGATTTGGAACTCACCTAACTGCTGGACTGGAGAACGCCAGGTTTTCTGTTTTCTAGGGTGTTTTCTAAGAGATGTTGACATGAGCTTGAGGTTATTCTGCTGGCAGAGTTCTATGAGTCGTGTGCCATTTTTATTTGTGAATTTATGTGCAGGATAGTTTCCGACTGTTTTCCTGTACATCTTTTCTCTACCGATCTGTGCATTGAAGTCGCCCATGAGGAGTTTGACGTCATCCCTGGGGACTTTGGACATCACTGTGTCAAGGGTCGACCAGAATTTTTCTGCGGACCGTGGATCGCTCTTGTTACTTTGGTTAGTGGGGGCGTGTGCGTTGATCAGTGTGTATTTTTTGTTGGCGCACCGGAAGCGCATGCTCATCAATCTGTTGTTTACTGGAGTAACTTCTTCTAAGGATTCTACTATGGTCTTGTGGACCATGAAGGCCATCCCCAGAAGTGGAGCGCCTTTGGCAACGCGCCTGTCAGTCTTGCTCTTGAACAAGCGGTAATTGCCGTAGTCCATGGTGTCTTCATCTGTGATACGTGTCTCCTGCAGCGCGAGGATTAGAAGCTTCTGTCTATCGAGTTCTGTCACTAGATTGTGCAACTTTCCAGGCTGTATAAGAGTGCTGATGTTTAGAGTGCCTACGTATGTTGGTGTCTTATGTGGAAGTTTGCCAGAGAACTCCGATTTTCTCTGTGGCCGTGGTTGCCCGGGTCCCCCAGAGTCCGAACGCCCGGGTGCCGTCAGTTGACGGGTGGATTGGTTACCACCTGGGGTAATACTGTTATTATTTGCACGCGCCATGGTTACTTGTAAGAAATGGGGTCTAGTGATTATCCACTAGGTTTCTTAGAACCAGGGATTGTTAGTTCCTGGAGCATGTTTACAGCCGCACCACTTGGTGAACAGACGCTGACCATAAGCCGCCCAATCTGGGAACAAACGCTTTTGGATTTAGAGTTCTTTATTGGTGGGGAAACCACCTGGCTCTTCCGCTCCATCCATCGTTGGGAATCTTAGATTCCTCTTCCGCCATCAGGACCGTTGACCAATTTTCACCTAGTAACCCTAGGCAGGGGCCCTTACAGGGTGCTACCATCCGGAGCCAGATGGACCCAGGTTTTTTAACGAGGTGTGACTCCTCCCCCTCCTCCTTCCTCATCACTTACGAGATGAGGCCCCGGGCTTGGAACCGGCAGTGGCGGAGTTATTATTATTATTATTATTATTATTATTATTATTATTATTAATAATACTTTCATGAATAACTGTTTCCTGTTACTGAACAACCCTGACATAAATATGGTAGCATGCCTTTTGAATACAGTAGGGTAAATTCCAAGACAAGGAGTAAATTTTACGACATTTTGCTCAGAATTTCTCGATTGTACGTAACTAAAGCAAATCTTCAGAATTCCAATCCCAGCGTTGACAACGGCTATTCTGAGTGTAGTTTTTCCTCGTGTTCTTACACACCACCTCCGTGCAAAGACCGAGATGGTTCCTTAGTACAAATTCCTACCCCTATCATTGATTGTAATAAGTACAATTAAGCCGCAGAATTGCAAGTTATCAGAAAAATTTTACACACACCTAAGTACACGGAACTGATGATCAGGATGCCCCATGGCTCTACAATTGATGAATTAAGAGCAACAAATTCAATGCTTAGTTCCCCAATTACCATAAGCTGTAGCCAAGAAATTTAATTCTGGTCTGAGGACTAGACCGGTGTACACTCAGCCTCGTAGGTCAAAACTGAGAATAGACAGTTTCTATTCCTTTTTCAGCCATACCGGAAGTGTTCTTGCGTGGTTTACAACTTCTACTCCAGGGGAATGCCGGGATGGTACCGAACTTGAGACTACGGACCCTTCCTACCCAAACTTCACCTCAATAATAATTAATAGTACAGGACATATAATAGCCATTATTAGGGTTTGGTAATTGTTAATAACGTTTAATACCATGTAAATTATTTGTGGAGTCTGCGCCAAATTTTTTAAATTTAAATGGCGATTTATTAATCTAACTGGGAAGGATTTTTTATTAGGCTATTAGGGAATCACTGTGGCTAATAATCACATGTATCAGGTGATGGTTGCAATAAATAATACTCTCGCCCCATTCTCCGCCTATCCGAGATTCCATTATATCCTATTATATTCTGATTCCTACCTAAGCCATCCCGGAAGTGGCGTTGCGTGGTTTCCCCACTTCTACTCCAAGCAAATCCAGGGATGGTACCTAACGTAAGGCCACGGCTGCTTCCCACCCAAATCCCACCCCAATAAAAACTACACACACTAGTACTGACATGACAGTGACACAGGTTAACAGACAAATTCAACACCCACACAAGTAAGTAACAACGATGTCGGAAAGCCCCTAAAGCTCAACATAAGCCGTAAGCTGTAGCCTATAGGTACTAAAGTTTTTTTAATTTATTTTTTATTTTTTAGCGTATGGCTTTTAGTGCCGGGAGTGTCTGAGAACATGTTCTGCTCGCCACTTTGTAGCTACTTCAATGCGGACACACAATGGGTGAACTAAAAGTATCGTCGCGTGTGGAGTGTTGTCTGGGGGAGGAAAGTTTGAAAGTAAGGACGAGGAGTTGGAAGGTAGCGGCTGTGGCCTATAGTTAGGGACCAACCCCAGCATTTGCCTGGAAGGAAGGTGGGAAACCACAGAAGACCATCTTCAAGGTTGCCGGCGGGGGGATTCGAACCTCCTCGCCTCCCGGATGTAAGCGACTGCCAGCAGCCATGCTTTAACGACCACGGCTAACTCACCCGGTGGTACTAAAGTAACAAAGTACGATGGTTTTGTGATGTCACTGCTACTATATGTATTCGATGATTATTTCCTGACGTGTCTCTTAAAGTATTTCTTAAACCTGGTCCCAGAGGTCATTCAAGCAGCATTTCTGGTTTATACATTACTTGCGGAACTGGAAACTACTGTACTCGGTGGTACGGGAGAGTTCATGTGAGGTCGTAACTATTATCGAGACATTAACTCTAGACGAACAGGTCTACGCTATAAATTGATGCCTTAGCTACTCCTAAAATATTACTGAACACCACGGTAATAACCAAGAAGTAGGCTCGTTTACCAAGTGGATTTAAATTGAAAATTCTTGCTTCTTGTCCAGGTGTATCGCTTTGTACACGGAAGACCTTGGTTCAGTAGGAATGGAATTGAAGAAGCTTGTTTTTGAGATGAGTGATTTAATCACGTGATTTAATCATTTGGCTTTGTTAGCTTCCCATTCATATGCGTATAAGGACCGGAGCTAAGTATCATTCTAAATGACCTGAAGTTACATATAAATGGCTTTAGGATATAGCCAGTGCCATATTAAGGTAAAATGAGGCCCAAGTCCCTCAGATTTTGGGGGCCCCCTTTTTTTCTCAAATAATTTTTATTTTCTAGCACCTGTACAGTCATTTAATAAAGCATGTACAGGAGTTTTTTTTCTCAAGATGAATAATATACTTTTTATTAAATCATATATACATATATACATACATTTCAATTGAAACGATCATCAAGAGCTTAGTGCTTTTCAGTCGGTCAACACGAATGTACCCAAAAGAGCTGGGTCCTGCCCTAATCCGGAAATTAATTACATGAGATTAATAAATACACTCGAATGACCAGTTTCGATCGTTAAGCGATCATCATCAGATCCATTACACTTAGGATATAAAATCTATGCTTGAAAATACGGGTGAAAATATTTACAATATATACAAATATTTAGTTGCAGTATCGGTACTGCAACTGTCAGTGTATCCTAATGCAGTATATATGATTTTAGGTGAAATGCTAAATGGTGATAGATATCCGGAGTTTGTAATTTGGAGTGATTATATGGTTGTAACAAGAAGTTCCGTGAAGAACTATACAGCCTACTTTTCATGCCAATGATTATTCTACAGAATATGAACCTATCTAGATTAATGACGAAATTAAGTTGCTAATATCGAAATTTCCAATTAGTTCGAAATACTGTATACCTGGCATAATGTATCCTAATAGAGCACTACAGTTGGCAGCCCTGATGACTGAGTATATTCTTAGTTCCATCTCTTAAGGTACAAAATACAAAATTTGGTTGAAGTCCAATGAATAGCATGGACGTTAAATGCAGTTAAACATTGGATCTAACAGCGCGCGTAAAATCATGTTGGCAACAATGCCATGCATGTATTGGTCATAAATAATCTGAAATAATATGATCTATTGTTGTGCCAATTTTGAATGAAATCCATTAGTTAGTATAGAAGTTACATGCATTTTAAAATTGGACCTATCAGCAGGCTTAGAATCATATTGGCAGCACTGACGTATATTAGTTACTCCAAATTCGTCTAGAATGCCAGGTACTACACGTGTGCAAATTTTAGAGCTATTGGCTTGCATACTTTCTGATATATTGATATTAGGGTAACAAAAATAGGGACAGCACATATTAACAGTTGGCAGCCCTGGTTGCTCCTTAGAATACGCATAGTCATATCTGTTATGGTACACATAGCACATACGAAATTTGATTGAAATCCAAATGATAGTATGGAAGTTGCATGTATTTAAAGTTGGACCTGTCAGCAGGCTTAGAATCATGTTGGTAGCACTGACGTATATAAGTTACTCCAAATTAATATAGAATGTCAGGTACTATACGTGTGCATAGTTTAAAGCTGTCGGCTTGCATACTTTCTGATATATTGGTATTTGGATAAAATAAATTAGGAGCATTTATTAACAGTTGGCATCCCTGGTAGGTCTTAAGAATACGCTCAGTCATATCTGGTTATGTACACATACAACATACGAAATTTGGTTGAATTCCAATTGATAGTGTAGAAGTTATATGCATTTAAAAATTGGACCTATCAGGAGGCTTATAATCATTTTGGCAACACTGCCATGTTTGGCTTCCTGGAAATTAAACTGAAATATTAAGATCTGTACGTGTGCCAATTTTGAAATAGCTCCCATTCATACTTTCCAAGATATCCAACATGGAGCTCAAATTTCAATTGCGATTTTTTTGCAGTTGGTAGCACTGACATCATTTTCAAATATGGCCGTGAGATATTCAGGTGTAGATCTTTACTCCTACCAAATTTTGTTTCGATTGCTGCAGCCGTTTAGGAGTTGATAGGGGGACACACACACACAGCCAGACAGACAGACAGAAGGACAGACAGACAGACAGACAGACAGACACACATTTGCCCGATCTCATAAGTCTACTTTTTCCTCATTTTTGCAAAATGTGAAAAGTAGGCTAAAAATCAACTATGGTTAAATTGTAATATTACAGGCTACTACATATCTGGTTGTCTTCCTTACTGGAGCTACGCGCAGTTTTCGTGTTCTCTGTTACTCCAGGTGTGGTCGTCTGGGATGGGCTGTTATCTCAACGACGCTGGTTTTTCCTTTTCTCCCCCCTATTCATATGTGCTGGCGGAGTCAGTGCAATGTGTTTATGTGGGGTGTTTCACATGTCATGTATTTCAGGATTAGGGCATAACCCAGCTCTTTTGGGTACATTCGTGTTGACCGACTGAAATGCACTAAACTCTTGTTTTCAAAGGCAACACTGGAAAAATGGCTTCAAACCCACAATGAAACTATCATCGTTATTTGAAAACATTTCAGATGATTTGATGAACAATTTAACAAATCATACTATGTTTAGCCTATTTTCATTTATGACAAAAAAATTGGCTTATGAGATCACCTTTTGTCCGTGTGTCTGTGTGTGCGTGTGTGTGTGACTCGTGTATGTGTGTGTCCCCCCATAATAAAAACTAAACGGCTGGAGCGATTTCAATGAAACTTGGTGAGTTCAAAGCACTATTTTGGGCGACTCCGACCGTGCCCTTCAAACTTTGTTACGTCTCACCAATCCAACATGGCGGCTGTGCGAAATATTTCACCAGCATTCAATATCTCCGAAACTATACCCGATATCACCCTGGAATGTTTTACGGTGATAAAGAGAACTACTAGACGTTCACCTATGTGACTATTGAAAAACTGGTAACTACAAAACCAACATAACGGCCACGCGAATTTGCAACTTTTAAATAGACGTTTCTCGCGAATTAACCAACCAAACGCAAAGAAACTTGGATATGTTTATACGCATTGTAATGCACCGACATCAAACTTCGTTCAATTGTTTATATAACCACAAGATGGCGGATGTGCGAAATATTTCACCGGCATTCTATATCTCTGAAACTATTAGCGGTATCACCCTGAAATTTTGTACGGAGATAAAGGGCACTACTGGAAGTCCATCTATAAGACTTTCAAAAACCGGTTAACTACAAAACGAACATGGCGGTCAAGTGAATTAAAATTTTAATAGACCTTTCTCGCGATTTAATGTTCCAAACGCAATGAAATCTGGTACAGGAAATGTTTATACACATTGTAATGCACTGGTAGCCAATTTAGTTCAATTGTTTACATAACCTCAAAATGGCGGCTGTGCGAATTTTAAAATTAAGATTTTATTTCCTGTGCCGTAATCATGCGATCGAAGTGAAAGTTTGAATAATGAACCTACGCAATAATTTTCCTTTAATGGTACATGACTCTATGGCCTATACGTTTAGCAATCCTACATGGCGACCATCCGAAATATTTAAACGGCTCTGAATATCTACGAATCTATTATAGCAATCAAACTGATTTTTTTTTATGTTCATAGGGGCTTTGAAAGTAGGGAATATAAGCCGAAGCTGGCGCAGGGGCTAATGAGCAAGATGGCCACCGCGCGCAACCAGCCCTATGTTATTCTTATGGAGGGGACAGTCATTGCCGGCGCATGGGCTAATGCGCAAGATGGCCGCCATGCCCTGAGACTGAGTATGACGACACAGGGAGAGGTCAGCCATATAGTTGCTAAATGGAATATTTATTATTATTATTTTTATTATTATTATTATTATTATTATTATTATTATTATTATTATTATTATTATTATTATTATTATTATTATTATTATTGATTGATCATGTACAATCAAGACCAGCCTTATTTTGTCCACCTCTTGCTGTAGTGGCTAGCATTCATTGATGTTACTGCGAAGGCCCGGGTTCGATTCCTGGCTCTGCCAAGAAATTCAATTTCTGGTCTCAGGAGTGGAACGGGTACACTCAGCCTTGTGAGGCAAAACTGACAGGAGCTGGGTTTTGATTCATACCTCAGCCATTCTGCCTAACCCAACTTCACCTAACCTAACCTAACCTAACCTAACCTAACTTAACCTAACCTAACTTCACCTAACCTAACCTAACTTCACCTAACCTAACCTAACCTAACCTAACTTAACCTAACCTAACTTTACCTAACCTAACCTAACTTCACCTAACCTAACCTAACCTAACCTAACCTAACTTAACCTAACCTAACTTTACCTAACCTAACCTAACCTAACCCAACTTAATCTAACCTAACCTAACTTAAAAATGAGAGAAAAAAAGTGAGAGCAAAAAGTGTGAGCAAAAAAGTGAGAGCAAATGTGAGAGCACAAATATTAAACTTAGTTATAACCTAACCTAACCTAACCCACAGAAAACTCATTTAAAGATTTTAGATTTTAGATTTTAACATTTTACATTTTAACATTTTAGATTTTTTTATTTTTTATTTTACATTTTTTAGATTTTACATTTTTGATTTTTTTGTATTTTAGATTTTAGTATTTTTTAGATTCTACATTTTAAATTTAAGATTTTTTGATTTTAGATTTTACATTTTACATTTTCCGAAAAGAGTAAACAACAAGATTACATACCTAACCTCACCAAACCTAACTTAAGCTAATCCAAAGGCTAATGCACATACACAAAGTATATAAGGGCACATGCAACTATCCTTATGCTAGTCATATAGGCTACTGTACAACATGATTACCACCCCAACCGGGTATATTTTTTTTTTTTCATTTTGTTCTTTACACATTTGTCAATTTTCCAATTTCCCATTTTCAGTTTTTTTTAATGTCAGTTTTAAGTTTTTCAATTTCATAATATTGAAACATGGATTTTGCATTTTGTTGTTTACACATTTATCAATTTCACAATTTCCCATTTACAGTTTTTAAAATGTCATTTTAAACGATTTTCAATGTCATGATATAGAAACATGGATTTCCCAATTTGTTGTTTACACATTTGTCAATTTACCAAATTACCATTTACAGTTTTTAAAATTTCAGTTTAATGTTTTTTCTATTTTGTCAATATGGAAACGTGGATTTTCCAATTTGTGTTTTACATGTTCATTTTGCATTAGGAGTGGAGAGAGGTGGGTAGTAATTAAAAAATGTACTAGCAGTGTCCATACAATATTTTTTACTTTAAATACATGTACACTATTCACACATAATACATTTTGTATATAATCTTTTTTGTTGTAAATTGTACAGTTGTTTTTATTTTGTTTTCTATTTTATTTATTTTTAGCCTACTTTCGATTTTTGCAAAAAATGAAAGTAGACTTATGAGATCAACACAGGGCGAAAAAAGTGTGTCTGTATGTGTGTGTGTATGTGTGTGTGTGAGTCTGTGTGTGTGTCTGTGTGTGTGTGTGTCTGTGTGTGTGTGAGTGTGTGTACTCTGAATGTCTGTCCCCCCCTATCAATTCGAACACGGTGAATGCGAATCGAACGAAATTTGGTACAAAGGTAGCACTAGCAAAGGACACCTCAGTGTCATATTTTATATCGCCGCCATCTTGACGGAAACGTAATGGCGGCCACACAAATGTTCAAAGCTTAAATCAAATTACGACTAACCTAATCATCCGATCTCTACCAAATTTTGCAACAACATACCTTTATGGGGGGAGCATCCTTTGACCAAACCAATAGGCCATAAGCGTAATAGTTTGCGGATGGCGGCCATCTTTGTGTGAAAATCGATTACCCCTATTAATTCGAACACGGTGCAACCGAATGGAACGAAATTTGGTACAGAGGTAGTACTAACAAAAGGCACCTCAGTGTCATGTTTTATATCGCCGCCATCTTGACGGAAACGTAATGGCGGCCACACAAATGTTCAAAGCTTAAATCAAAATTACGACTAACCTAATCATCCGATCTCTACCAAATTTTGCAACAACATACCTTTATAAGGGGAGCATCCTTTGACCAAATGACTAGGTCATTAGCCTAATAGTTTGCGGATGGCGGCCATCTTTGTGTGAAAATCAATTCCCCCTATTAATTCAAACACGGTGAAACCGAATGGAACGAAATTTGGTACAGAGGTAGCACTAGCAAAGGGCATCTCAGTGTCATGTTTCATATCACCGCCATCTTGACAGAAACGTAATGGCGGCCACACAAATGTTCAAAGTTTAAGTTAAATTACGACTAACATAACCATCCGATCTCTACCAAACTTTGCAACAACATTCCTTTATGGAGGGAGCATGCTTTGACCAATCTAATAGGTTATTAGCCTAATAGTTTGCGGCTGGCGGCCATCTTTATGTCAAAATTGATTCCCCCTATTAATTCGAACACGGTGGAACCGAATGGAACGAAATTTGGTACAGAGGTAGCACTAGCAAAGGGCACCTCAGTGTCATGTATTATATCGCCGCCATCTTGACTGAAACGTAATGGCGGCCACACGAATGTTCAAAGCTTAAATCAAATTACGGTTAACCTAATCATCCGATCTCTACCAAATTTTGCAACAACATACCTTTATGGAGGGAGCATCCTTTGACCAAACTAATAGGTCATCAGCGTGATATTTCGCGGATGGCGGCCATCTTTGTGTGAAAATCGATTCCCCTTATCAATTCGAACACGGTGAAACCGAATGGAACGGCATTTTGTACAGAGGTAGCACTAGCAAAGGGCACCTCAGTGTCATGTTTTATATCACCTCTATCTTGACGGAAACGTAATCGTGGCCACCCAAATGTTAAAAGCTAAAATGTAATTACGACCAACCTAATAATCTAGTCTCTACCAAATTTTGCAACACCATATCTTTATGTGGGAAACATATTCAGACCAAACTGCAAGAACATCAGCCCAATAGTTTGCAGATGGTGGCCAAGTATGTGTGCAAATCGATTCCCCCTATCAATTCAAACACGGTGAAACCGAATTGAACGAAATTTGGTACAGAGGTAGCACTAGCAAAGGGCACCTCATATTCATGTTTAATATCCCTATAGCACGTTGTATTTCAACAAGCTACTACAACCAACATTCGATCATACTCCTTGAAAAGGACAAAGAGTTATAACAATACCCATGCATTTAGGAGAAAGTAGGCTATATGTTCTTTACTGAACATCTTGTTTCATTATGAATACCATTTTTTCTTTTTGTGTTTTTCTATTTTGTAGTGCTATTTTTTATTTCCCAAATTGTTTTGTTTTATGTATTTGCTAGTTGCAGGCAGAGGATTTTGATATTCAAAATTTAACACTTTAAGCATGGTCAATGATTGAGTAATGACCATAGGCATGTGTACCTATACCTTTAGCATCAATTACTCTTTTTATCATCACCAGGACACAAAGCAATTTTGTTTAGTCTTATAGCTGATATGTCATGTTGTTTAGAAGCGATAATGTTCAGTGGTGTTCTGTTTACATTGTTTTTCATGACACCATCCTTATAATCTTGAAAGCTTATACAATTTTTGACAACACCTCTGTTAATACCTTTAATCTTTTTGATTTCTTTACCATTTATGTCTAAAGCGTACATTTTAGCTCTAAGTCCAACAAATGCTTTAATAATTTGTCCACAAGCCTCGTCTTTACATTTCCCCAACGTTTTCTTGTTTGATGTAGAGTAACATATGTGATTAGTAGGATAATCAGATGTGTCCAGGTACTCTAGGAAATCCAACTTGTCTTGATACACATCTTGGGTGTTAACCAAATAAATGAACGAGCCAGTATCCTTATACATGAGTTTAAGATTGCCCATGCCATAATAGGGTAGCAGGACATCATGGTGGTGGGAATACATGAGATTTTTTGAAATATCCAGCATACACATTCCAATATATATAGACTTATTGAATACAATGTTACGTTTAGCCATGTGGAAAGCAGCTAGGTTAGGACCATAAATGGTTCTGTCAATAAATGTCGGCTTTGCTATTTGCTATTCTGCCTTTTTGCTGTCTGTCACAAGACGTATGTCTATTCTTTTACGGATATTTTCCATTGTTTTTCCAAAAATGGCATTGTTGAATAATGTGTACAGATTTTTCTCAAATTCATTTTTGGCTTGTTTTCGAAGGTTGTTATTAAAATCAACGTAGGCCTTTAACCAAGGTCTTTGCTTAATCTTCAACACACGATGAATTTTTATCAATTTTACTCCATGATCTAAAGCCTGTTTTAATGCCATGTAGTGAACAACAAGATGAGGAATTAGTTTTTCAGAGACGAATCCTTAGGTTGTGTACACTCTGGTAGGAAAGTTAAATCGTTGTGTAGATCATGAAGGTCAGACGGGTAATCAACATCAACGTCTAGAATGTATCCCACAGGATCGTCTTCCTTAATTTTTCTAGATCAATGGTATCTGGAGAAACCCACTGAAATCCGCCATAAGGAAGAGAGTGGCACATTGCCCACCCGTATTGGTTGTTGGCATCATCATAGGTAATAAACTGCGACGGTTTCTCAGAATCATAGGTTTCCATGTATTTATTGTTAGCTTCAGCATACCGATGAGACACCTGGCATATGCCTCCACGTATTCCAGACTCGATTAAAAGAATCTGATCGTAATCCTGTAGCAATTCCAGTGCAATTCCTGTGTAAAGGAGCATTGCCTCGAAACTTAAACCAGGCGAAGTAAAAAAGTGTGCAGGATCCACTCCGTGTGTTTCTAGTGTTTTGTTTCTAAACGTTTCAAAGCTGTCTGCAAGAAGGAGTACTTCTGAAGTTAGGTAGGGGTCACTATATTCCCCTTGAGTTTTAATGTTGAACTGATTCCAGACATTTTTGGCATGTCCATAGTCTTCTTGACTAACATCTTCTTGACTTAATTTGTTAAAGAATACCTCTTTTGGAGGTAAACACGTTTCACTTAACTTTTCCCATGAGTCAATGTAGTCATAACAAAATACCCCTTTACGAGTCATGAGCATTGCATTTTCTTTTCCAAAGTACTTGTCTGTTTCAGGGTATGATGTTAAGTTGGAAACTAAGTTTTCCAAACTACTTGGCACTAACCGAAACGTGTCCACAAATCTAAGCTTAACATTTCCTACATATTTGGTAAAGGAAATGTACTTTTCTTTGGAGTTAGCGATAACATCCACTCTCTCAGTAGTACATCCTAATTGCTTTACAATGAAATTTGCGTCGTAGCCACTCATATTATGTAGAAACACAGGAACAGTGTTACGTGTTTTACACCTCAAATTACAGTTATTGTGAGCACTTCCACGCTATTCCCCTGTAATATGGCAATGGTCTCGAACTTTCCAGTCCTCTTTGGTAAATGGTTTTTGACACAAATAACAGGTTTCAGAACATTGGAACTCTGCTTCTTGATCCTGAGTTAAGGCCTTTGGAATATTTAAGCTGTGAACGCGATCGATTTCATTAGCTATTGAGATCAAACAGTCCATAAATTTTTCTGCAGCATCAGGTCCACGATAAATAACACGTTGGCTTGGAAGGTTTGTCTTTATGTGTTCCACAGCCGGTGAGGGTTTAACGTATATACCTAAGATCATAGGAACATGACTCTGGTATGACACTGTATAACTTGCCTCAGGATTAGGTAATGTTTGATAGGGTAACAGTATACTTTCTAAATCTGCATAGATAACGTAAGGTATTCTCAGCATTTTTTCAACATTTAAGAATTTGACAATGGGGTTTTTAATAGGCATTTCAACCCTAGAAATGTCATGCTGGACACACAAAGCTCTATGTTCTTTCAATTTTTCCATTCCTTGTTGACCATATTGATTATCAAAGTGAGTAAAACACCGTTTACACGTATATATCTTATGTCCATGGTGAGTAATCTGATGTCCTACTAGTTTATCAAAATCTTTGATAAATACGTAGTGGTTCTGTCCGGATGATGAACTTAGCAGAAGGAGGTCGCGTTGGTCTTTCAGCTCTTGGTCCACAACCTTTAGAGGGAACAGTTTATTGTCTTGTTCCAATACAAATACATTAATGGATATATCGTCGGCTTTTTCAAATTTGGGAATGTCAGCTAGCGATATAGGAAACGATATTACTGAAAAATCATACTTGTTGTCCAGTTCCTTGTATTAACTAATGCGTTGAGCATCCTTTATAACCAGTTTTGCTAAAATGGCATACATAAACACTTTTCATCTTTCAAATTTTCGGGATTAATGCAGGCTTTTGTTACTTTTATAGCTGCCGGTAATGGAATATATGTGCTTCCACGCAAGGGATTGTACTTATTAATTTTCAATCGTGCTCCTTCCACTGCTAACAAAGCCCAATTACTGCCTTTTAGCTCAGATTCTTCCATTTCAGTAGTTAACTTTGTAAATTGTGTTTCCAAGAAACTACTTAGGTCTGATTCCAAAAATAGGGCCTGATTTCGTGTTTTAAAAGCGCGATCTGTGATTTCATTGGTAGATGTATGAATGAATCTACATTCAGCCACAAGATTAACTTTTATCGACTTGTGCATTGCTAGTTCTTTCTGCATAGCTTGTATTATTTGCTGTTTGGACTCTTTAAGGTATGCATTTAAATCCTTACACGAATCACAACGTATGAAATAGGATATAAGTCGACCTTCAAAAGATGTCTCATATTCAATAAGTCCATTTTTGTCAGGGACCAATGACAGTAGGTAATGTTTTGTAGGCTCGGATTTTTGTCTTTTAGCTGCCGACACAACATTACAACATTCTTCATGACGACGTCCATTGTAGGCATTGTTGAATTTATTGCCACACGTTTTACACTCATGAAATTCCCCACACGAAACTTCATGACGCTTTCTATCATAGTCCCGAAGAAAAGTTTGTCCACACTGTTTACACATATAGCTAGGAATGGGATCTTCCATCATGAGTGTTGATATCTGCAAACAGCTGCTTACTGCGTATCACAGGGATAGAGGTTGGTCGGTGAGACGGTCTTTCACGATGTGAACACCGAGAGAGGTAGTAGTCAACAGGAGATATTCTTGTTAAGGGTCCTCTAATATACCCCTAGTCTAGACCAACAGCTCTTTACAGTGTATGACAAGGCTGTAGACTGGACAGTGAGACGGTCTTTCACGATGTGTACACTGTAACAAGTAGTAGTCAACTGATTATATACTTGCTAAGGGTTCTCTAATATACAATAGTCAGGACCAACAGCTACTTACTGTGTAGTACAAGGCTGTACAATAGTTGTTTTGACAGTCTTTCACGATGTAGTCACTGTGAGTGGTGGTGGTAGTCAACTAATGATATTCTTGCTAAGGGTCCTCTAATATACCCCTAGTTAAGGGTAACAGCTGCTCAATGCTTATGACAAGGCTAAAGACTGGTTGTTTCAACGGTCTTTCACAATGTAAACCCTGTGACAGGTAGTGGTCAACTGAAAATATTCTTACACCATGCTCAAGGTTATCAGGTACTTACTGCATATCAAAAGGCTGTACACTCATGTGTGTTAGGCACGCTTTCTTGCCGAGAACCCCAATATTCCCTACACAAGGCTATACATGTTAGTTCTGAACACTTAGTAGTTAATTGTATATTCAATTCTTATACAAAGCTTATACAAGCACGTTTTTATGAGGTAAAACTTTGTTAAATGGCTGCATGCGACACGCAAAGTATGTTTCCGCTATCTAGCGGTGACTATGAGAACTACTTGAACGACCAGCATGCTACCTAGCGCTCCATTTTCAACACTCACTCACTGAACGACCAGCATGCTATCTAGCGGTCGATTTCAATACTCACTCAACAACCAGCCTGCTACCTATAGGTCAATATGACAACTCACTCAACTACCAGCATGCTACATGGCTTTTTTTGTAAGCTTTTTGTTGGCTTTTTTGTCGGCTTTTGTTGGCTTGTGTTGGCTTGTGTTGGCTTTTTTTGTTGGCTTTTGTTGGCTTTTGTATTAGCTCTCTCATATTTGCTCTTGCTTGTTGGGGCTTATTTGGTCTTGGAAAGTATGTCAGTCCTTTTTATGGCTGTATAATGCTTACTGCCATGTTTGTAAGCTGCATCAACAACAACAACAACAACAACACACAAAATTCCAAAAAAAATCCAAAGTACTCGAAGGTTTATCAATGACTCTCAACTCTTACACTTACCTCTATCCCATGCCTAGTCAAAAAAATGTGTATTTTCCAAGTTTTTAAAAAAATATTTGGAAGGTAGGCTATATCATTAAACTAAAAAAATCCTATAAAGACATATGTCAACTCCAACACCTACCTCTATACCACTCTCAGTCCAAAAATAGTGCATTATTCAAATTTTCTTCTACAATGTCATCAAAATCAATTTCCCGCAGAACAACTGACTCGATATACATTAAACTTAGCATGTCTAAAGATACTTCTTTGCGAACTTTTGATCCATTTCAATTTTGAAAACGAGCGCTCTGCAGAACAATTCGTTATCATGAGGGTCAGGAAAATGCGAAAAGCAGTTTCAACGTTCGGTCAAGCTTGTCTCGAATAAGAATTTCGTAAAGTTCAGAATGAGTGAACTCAGTTTTTATAGGACATTGTAATTTAATATAATGCTGGAACTGTCTCAGTTCTGGATAAAAGTTTTAGTTTTTTGTTGTTGTTGTTTTTTTTGGAGGGGGGGGGGCGGCAGATAATTGGGCTCTAGTCGGGCCTAATGAGTATTCCAGCACTGGATATAGCTCTCCTTGGGGTGGTCATATCTGTTGAGAAAGATTTGAAAATATGGCTGCAGTCGATATTCCAACCTACAACTCCTGCTGTCCCGGCAAGTGCATTTGGTCACTTACGCCAATACGGCCACTCTCTGATCGTGATAAAGTTTCAACTCTTAGACGGTGAGGTGGTGTTGCAGTGGCTTCTGGAATAACGAGGAAATATCCTTGATAATATTATTCGAACGGTCAGTAGGCACACCGAAGGAAAATAATAGTGTTCAGTATCGTTTGATGGAAATGCTTGCAGTGCATTAATAACATGCGGGATGCAAGCAGAGGAATGTCGACCTTGCTGAAAAAACGCGTTAGTTGGGCTGCATACAACAATATTATTTGGAGCAGCCGATTCACCAGGTATACAGAATAATTTTATTTATTTATCGTATGGCTTTTAGTGCCAGGAGTGTCCGAGGACATGTTCGGCTCGCCAGAGGCTGTAGCTGCTTCAAGCGGACACCACTAGGGTGAGCTACAATTTCTGTTTAATTTCAAGTAATTCCAACATTCGCTACCAGATATCAATGGTACCTAGTGGTGAACGTTGGAACTTTGATAGAGCGTTACAACGAAATCTAACCTAGAAATTTAGCTCCGCACAAGTTTATTCTGTTGAAGGATCTTTTACATGCCATAAAGCTATGACATGGGACCGCCGGCTATACTTCCCCTCCGAGGGAAGGCATACTGAAGGATTTTAACGCTCTTAAAAAATCCGACGACTAGTCATAAGATAATACTTGCGTATCTCTCGCTAACTTTCAGAATGAAATCTCAAATTTTATTATAACATTATTTATTGAAAGAATTTCTTGAAGATAAATGACCTTGTTTTCTTTCATAAAACCAGGCAAACACATATAACACGCCATACATATTTTAAATGTAATTGTTAAATTAATGATCAGGCAATACAATTAACACTGGTAGCTATGCTTGCAATTTCTACTGAAGATTTTAATGAATATCGATAGGCCAATTATGAATAATTGTAAGAGCTCCAATCTTCACGATCGTAGAGTTTGGTTGGTTGGTTCCTCAATTTAGGGGCTGCGACAACGAGGTCATGTAGCCCCGTGTACTTTGGGTGTGTGTAGAATCTATCTGATAAACGGTGTTAATTGTGATGACTGTATTAGTGTGTGTTATCGGTTTTTTAATTCAAGTAAGGACTTCAGACTTTTGACATTTTCAAATAGTTCCTACTTTTGCTGCCAAACGCCACCGTCAACGACTACTAGTTCAGAACTTGGCTACTAGACGCCACCGCAGTCGGCTCCTGGCGACGAACGTAGGAACCTATGAGCGTTGTTTACATTCCTAACCTACAATTTAACTTACACAGGTGTAATTAGTGGAAGGTTCTTTTACATGCCACACTGAGGGATTTTTAACGCTCTAAAAATCCGACGACTTCGGCCGGGTTTGAATCCGTTCTCTTGGGTGTAGAAGGTCAGCATGCTACCAACTACGCCACCGAAGCCGCTATCGTAGAGTTTGATTTCCATGTTCTTTCGTGTAGAGGAAATAACTAAAAGAGAATTAAAGTTTAAGTATGAGACATGGCATGAAATCTCCGTACTCCACCTCCTTTGTCTTTGAGATCTTCACATTTCTTTTTTTTTCTCTCGGTAAGTAGACGTGCAGCCTCAGTCAGCTGTGACGGCTGAAATGAACATGTTCGGTAATTATAGCCCAGCAGTATTCCAGACATTCATTGAGTTGTAACAGGGAACAATACATCTACCAAACTATAATTTCTTCCCTTGTGAGAGCGGTACATTTTCCATCTCTGATTAGCACTTCGTAACACACAAACTTGTATGTCTGTTAGGCTATGCCTGTGGGGTAAAATCCCAAGGTAGTGAGTACTATGATTAAGAATACTAGCAGATGTAAGGGATTTTAACTTTATCTGTTAATAGAATTGCTATTCAGCTGGTCAATCTGAGTGTGCCCAATTAGATTGGGTGAGAAGTAATAATCATTATCATCACCCTTCTTGAAAGAGATCTTACATGAATTATTTACACACTTATTAAGAAGATGTTCAGTAAAGAACATATAGCCTACTTTCTCATAAATGCATGGGTATTGTTATAACTCTTTGTCCTTTTAAAGGAGTATAATAGAATGTTGGTTGTAGTAGCTTGATTAAATACGACGTGTTATACGTATATTAAACACTAGCTGAAGTACCCGTGCTTCGCTACGCGTCATAAATAAATTAAAATGTGAAAGTGACAGTTAAAACAGGGGATAGGCGAGGTGCTGCGCAGAGGGAGATTAAGGATGGAACATTTTGTCCAACTACACCGATCGGCGTTGACCGTGTTTTATAGCACAAATTTAGGTTTTACTCGCTAACCGTTGGAGATACCGTTCGGATAGAAAATTTAATTTTAAACCTCGTATATGCCATCAAAAGTTTGCTATTTCTTAGCGTTCACTTTTTATTTGAAATGGAAATATGAAAGTTTGAAACCAAAGGGTGTAGTGACGTCACTAAAATGGTCGCCATAGTGCAAAGTATTGAAATCAAAAGTAGCCTATATGTTAACCAGTTAAATCAGCTACTTTCATGTAAAATTCATGTAAGTCGGACCAGTGGTTCTTGCGTGATTGAGTAATACACAGACACACACCATCTCATTTTTAGCCTCGCTTCGCTCGCGTCATAGTCGTTAACACCCCTTTAGAACCTGAATATCGAAAAATCCCTCCTTAGTAGACATTTTCGACACACAACAAACATATCCCCTTCTTCTAACTTCAATAGTTTTGATTGGTCGATGAGAGTGAACATCCAAAAATCCTTCCTTAGTGGACGTTTTTATTCCAGAATTTCACTCCTCCCCATATGCCCCTTAAATTGGATTTATGAAAAAAAAACGGTCGAACATCTACTTATTTTAATTATTTATTCATTTATTAATTTTTAAGGTGATTGGAACTCGGAGAAAATCAAACTCCTCGTCTATGTCGTTTAAGAGATACACGCTCCGTTCGGAATCTTTCAACCCCCACTTTTCATCCCTTTCACCTCATAATATACACCACATCGAAAAACCATTAGACATGTGTCAGCTTATTTTAAATGATTAGTATATATGCCAAGTATCACATCCCCAAATTAAACCACTCATGAGATATTGTTATTCAATGAAATGCACGTTTACCCCCTTAACACCTCATTAGAACCTGAATATCCAAAACTCTTTCCTTAGTGGACGTTTTCGACATACCACGAACTTATCCCCAAAATTTCATGTTTCTAACTTCAATAATTTTTGCTGGGCGATGATGAGTGAGTGAGTCAGTCAGGACATTTTCTTTCATTAATATTTGAGAATTTCACCCCTCCCCAAGAACCCCTTAAATTGGATTTATGAAAAAAAAAACGGTCGAACACCTATTTACTTATTTAAAGCTGTTTTTCCCCTGAGTTTGATAAGTGAGTAAGTAAGTCAATCAGTTAGGACACCTTCTTTCCTGTTCCCCCCCCCCCCCCCGAATTTCACTCCTCCCCATGGGCCCCTTAAATTGGATTTATGAAGAAATGGTCGAACACCTATTTACTTATTTTTAAGCTGCTTTTTCCGCTGAATTTCAATCTTATCGCCTATGTTGAATAAGAGATACAGTACACGCTCCGTTAAGAATCCTTCAACCCCCAATTTTCTCCCCTTTCACCTCATAATATACACCATATCGATAAACCCTTAGACATATGTCTGCTTATTTTAAATGACTAGTTTGTATGCCGAATATCACATCCCCAAATGAAACAACTCGTGAGATATTGTTATTCAATGAAATGCAAGTTTAACCCCCTTAACACCCCTTCAGAACATGAATATCCAAAAATCCATCCTTAGTGGACTTTTTCGACAAACAACGAACATATCCCCAAAATTTCAAGTTTCTAACTGCAATAGGTTTGCTGGGGGTTGATGAGTGAATATCCAAAAATCCTTCCTTAGTGGACTTCTTTCCCCAGAATTTCATCCCTCTCCATGAGCCCCTTAAATTGGATTATGAAAAAACGATCGAACACCTATCTACTACTTTTTCAATCTGATTTTTCTCCCTGAGATTCTTACTTTTTGCCTCTGCCTTTAAGAGATACTTGCTCCGTTAAGAATCCTTCAACACTCACTTTTCACACATACACCTCATAATATACACCACATCGAAAAACCCTCAGACATGTGTCTTCTTATTCTTAATGATGAGTTTATATGCCTAGTATCCCATCCCAAAGGAAATCATTCGGGACATATTGTTATTCAATTAAATGCAAGTCTACCCCCTTAACACCCCTTTAGAACCTGAATATCCAAAATTCCTTCCTTAGTGGACGTTTTCAACATACAACGAACATAGCCCCTTAATGTCACGTTTCTAACATCAATAATTTTGGCTGGGGGATGATGAGTGAGTAAGTCAGGACATTTTCTTTCAATTATTTTTCAGAATTTCACCCCTCTCATGAACCCCTTAAATTGGATTTATGAAAAAAAAACGGTCGAACACCTATTTACTTATTTTTGTGCTGTTCTTCCCCCCTGAGTTTGATGAGTGAGTGAGTTAGGACACTTTCTTTCCTGTTTTCCCCCAGAATTTCACCTCTCTCCAAGGGCCCCTTAAATTGGATTTATGAAAAAACGGTCGAACACCTATTTACTTATATTTTAAGCTGTTTTTTCCCGCCGAATTTCAAACTTCTCGCCTATGTCGTTTAAGAGATACACGCTCCGTTAAGAATCCCTCAACCCCCAATTTTCACCCCTTTCACCTCGTAATATAACTTACACCTCATCGATAAACCCTTAGACATATGTCTGATTCTTTTAATGATTAGCTTATATACCGAATATCACATCCCCAAAGAAACAACTCATGAGATATCGTTATTCAATGAAATGTACGTTTACCCCCTTAACACCTCTTTAAAACCCGAATAACAAAAATCATTCATTACTTGACGTTTTCGATATACAGCGAACATATTCCCAAAATTTCATGTTTCTAACTTTAATAGTTTTCGCTGGGCGTGACGAGTGAGTGAGTCAGACAGGACATTTTCTTTCAATTATTTTTACCAGAATATCACCCCTCCCCATGGACCCCTTAAATTGGATTGCTGAAAAAACGCTTGAACACCTATTAACTTATTTTTTAAGCTGTCTTTTCCCCCTGAGTTTGATGATTGAGTGAGTTAGTCAGTCAGTTAGGACACTTTCTCTCCTTTTTCCCCCCAGAATTTCACCCCACCCCATTGGCTCCTTAAATTAATTTATGAAAAAACGGTGGAACACCGACTTACTTATTTTTTAAGCTGATTTTTTTTCGCCGAGTTTCAAATTTCTCGCCTATGTCGTTTAGGAGATAGGCCTACACGCTTCGTTAGGAATCCTTCAACCCCCAATTTTCACCCCTTTCACCTCATAATAATACACCACATCGAAAAACCCTTAGACACATGTCTGCTTATTTTTAATGATTAGTTTATATGCCGAGTATCACATCCACAAATGAAACCACTCGTGAGATATTGTTATTCAATAAAATGCAGGTTTAACCCCCTTAAGACCCCTTTAGAGCCTGAATATTCAAAAATCCTCCCTTAGTGTATGGTTTTGACATACAACGAACATATCCCGAAAATGACATGTTTCCAACTTCAATATTTTTGGCTGGGCGATGATGAGTGGGTGAGTGAGTCAGGACATTTTCTTTCAATTTTTTTCTTCAGAATTTCACCCCTCCCGATGAACCCCTTAATTTGGTTTATCAAAAAAACTGTCGAACACATATAAGTTATACTTATTTTTAAGCAGTTTTTCCCCCTGAGTTTGAAGAGCGAGTGAGTCAATCGGTTAGGACACTTTCTTTCCTGTTTTTTTTACACAGAATTTCACCCCTCGCCATAGGCCCCTTAAATTGGATTTATGAAAAAAAAAACGGTCAAACACCTATTTACTTATTTTTTATGCTGATTTTTTCCCGCTGAGTTTCAAACTCCTCGCCTATGTCGTTTATGAGATACAGGCTCCGTTAGGAATCTTTCAACCCCCACTTTTCACCCCTTTCACCTCATAATATACACCACATCGAAAAACCCTTAGACACATGGCTTCTTATTTTTAATGATGAGTTTATATGCCGAGTATCACATCCCCCAGTGAAACCATTCGGGAGATATTGCTATTCGATGAAATGCAGGTCTACCCCCCTTAACACCCCTTTAGAACCTGAATATCTAAAAATCCTTTCTTAGTGGGCGTTTGCGGCCCTTGAGTAAGCTGCGTACCAAATTTCATTCCAATCCGTTGGGTGGGTTCTGAGATTTCGTGATGAATGTGTGAGTGAGTGAGTGGTATTTGACAAATATCTAGTAGATAGTGTCAAGTCTTTGTTATGCTATACTCGGTTGACAGTGCTGTGTGAGCAGTTGAGTAACTAACGGGATTTCAAGTAAAGATCCTCATTTTCTATACCGGTAGTGCAGAGCGCAATTGGCATCCAGACGGCCGTGTCTCGACTTGAGCTATGTTGCCATGGAAACTATCTGCCTTGCCATTCCTTCATGAGTATATTTTATGATTTGATTAGCCTGTTTTTGAGTGAAAAAGGGCCGAAATCAGAAGAATGAGAAAGACTATCGAAAATTCATGTAGCCAGCGGTTCCTTCTGGGTCCTAAACTATGTGTATGCAAAATATGGTTGAGATTGGTGGAACGGTGTAGATTTGTATACGGAACCAACATATATACATACATACAGACTTTCACTTTTATATATTAGATAAATATGAGGTGCCCTTTGCTAGTGCTACCTCTGTACGAAATTTCATTCAATTCGGTTTCACCGTGTTTGAATTGATAGGGGGAATCGATTTGCACACATACATGGCCGCTATCTGCAAACTATTGGGCTGATGACCTGGTAGTTCAGTCAAAAGATGCTTCCCACAAAAAGGTATGTTGTTGCAAAATTTGGTAGAGATCAAATTATCAGGTTGGTCGTAATTTGATTTAAGCTTTTAACATTTGGGTGGTCGCCATTCCGTTTCCATCAAGATGGCGGCGATATAAAACACGACACTGAGGTGCCCTTTGCTAGTGCTACCTCTGTACCAAATTTAGTTCAATTCGGTTTGACCGTGTTTGAATTGATAGGGGGAATCGATTTGCACTCATACATGGCCACCATATGCAAACTATTGGACTGATGACTTTGTAGCTTGATCGAAGAACGCTTCTCACATAAAGGTATGATGTTGCGAAATTTGGTAGAGATCAGATGATTAGCCTGGTCGTAATTTGATTGAAGCTTTTAACATTTGGGTGGCCGCCATTATGTTTCCGTCAAGATGGCGACGATATAAAACATCACACTGAGTTTCCCTTTGCGAGTGCTACCTCTGTACCGAATTTCGTTCAATTCGGTTTCACCGTGTTTGAATTGATAGGAGGAATCGATATGCACCACATACATGGCCGCTATCTGCAAACTATTGAGCTGATGACCTTGTAGTTCAGTCAAAAGATGATTCCCACAAAAAGGTATGTTGTTGCAAAATTTGGTAGAGATCAAATAATTAGGTTGGTCGTAATTTGATTTAAGCTTTTGACATTTGGGTGGCCGCCATTACGTTTTCGACAAGATGGCGGCGATATAGAACATGACACTAAGGTGTCCTTTGCTAGTGCTACCTCAGCACAAAATTTCGTTCAAATCGATTTCACCGTGTTTGAAAAGATACATTAGTGGGAATCGATTTGCACACATACATGGCCGCTATATGTTGTACTCATCACGTAAGTCCCATTGTTGAACTTATGTCAATTCCCACTATCAACATAAAAATTCAGTTAGATTGCTATACTGGTTATACATTTGTAGATATTGAGAACCGGTGAATTATTTCGGATGATCGCCATGTTGGATTGTTGGGACATATGAGAGAAAGGGTGGAGATCAGCAGAAATCAAGAACCACATTTTTAATAAAAAATGGATAAAACTAGTTACGATTTGAAATTTGAAAATTTTAAACTTTGCTTCTTATATGTGTGTTTTCTTGGAAATGCATTTCGCGCATGTTCATAAATCACACTTTCCCCAATAGGTTTATATTGAGAGACTTAAGGAGAAAGGTTTCCACATTATTTACATTTCAGTTAGAATTCCAAGTTCTACGTTCCCTAACTTAAAGAAGGCAATCACTGAAAATTAGATCATCATAACACTCGCCGGTTATTCGATATTTATGAGATTATACGATTTGAGTACTCATTCCTTTGATTTGCTGTTTCTGAAATCCATGCAAAATGATAATGGAAAGGCCTCAGAATGTTAAAATGACATGAAACAGGCGTCACAGCGGCCAAAATGAGAAGAGGACAGCAATTTTGGAGCGTATTTCCCTATAGCAACAGTATCTGAAAATCGCACACTTCGTACATTTTTCTAAAAGTATTTTTTAAAAAAAATTATAGATGTTTATAAAATTAGAGTGCAATTTGTCACTGCTAATGTCTATTCTCTTTCATTTGAATGCTCATTTGTCGCGATCGGTCGCTTTTGAGCGCCACAGAAGGGATCTATACTACTGAAGTAATATATTCTAGCGGACCCGTGCGAGAAATCTCGCATGTTCATAAACCAAATTTTCCCCGGCGTCATAGCGGCCAAAATGTGAAGTGGGCAGCAAGTATGGAGCCTATTTCCCTACAGCAACAGGATCTGCAAATCGCACACTTCGTACATTTTCTTAAAAGTCATTTTTTAAAGAAATTACAGATATTTATGAAAATGGAGTGCAATTCATCACTGATAATGTCTATTCTCTGTCATTTGAATGCTCATTTGTCACGATCGGTCGCTTGTGAGCGCCGCAGGAGGGATCTATTCTACTGAAATAATATATATGATGTTATAATTGCGGATTATACCGAAATAAATTATGAAAAACCATTTCCATTTCCGTATAAAATGTTAAATTGAAATATAATCCACCCAAATATTAATTACAAACACAAACATCTTTCTAGTGAGTGTCATTTCCAGGCTCACATTGTAAACAGATTATAGTTTCTTGCTATGTACGCCACAGACATATTTGAAACACTTTACACAAACAACCTTGGACTTCCCTAATTCTCACGTGACGTGAACATGCATAGTATTTGTAAGTAGACAAATGTGTCCGCACTTGGGACCAAGGGAGGGCCTCACAGGGCCATAGTGGGTTTGATTACCTTTCTAAGGTAAGAAAAAATGCTTTAAAATTATTTAGTTTATTATGATAGTTAATTTACGGTTTAAATAACAATATCATTTATTCACAACAATTTAAAATGACCATAGGACCTGTGCGAGAAATCTCGCATGTTCATTAACCAACCACCCGGCAAAACTGCAATGCGAGCTTCTATAAATATGTTTATGTTCGACCCTGACTATTATATGTCAGAAAACTGTATCATAATGATGGTCATTATAACACTATTTTTCATTATGAAACAGTTTCTCCCACCAATCAGAGCTCAAGAAACAGTCATTTGACCAATTAGATAACGAGTTCCATGGCCTTCTAATTTACATTTCACTGCCTGGCCTAGTGTCATAGTAGGGTAATCGAGGAGGCCATGGTCAAATAGAAGGCATTCTCTGCGTCTCATGCGCTGTGTTCAGTACATAAAACTGGCGAAATCTCGACAGATATTTATGAATATTTATGTTCGAATATAAAATAGTTATATTAATTATCGCCGAACATAAACAGTCGTATGCAACGAGCCTATAATGGCAATAATTGAGACACGAGTATGTTTATAAAACGAGCGTATGCGAGTTTTATAATTTCCATACGAGTGTCTTAGTTACCATTATAGGCTGTTATTTGTTCAAACGCACTTTTTAATCAAATTTTCGATATTTATGAAATCAGAGTGCAATTCGTGACTTCTGCTGGTAATTCCGTTTGAATATTCTTTTCAATGCACAATGGGTTGTGTGTGCCCCATGTGTACAGAATACCCACCCGGCACTAGTGTTATGTGGCTGAACGCGACACAGTTCTGCCAGGGGCTATAGTCTTGTTTATTTGTTAAACACTCCTTTTAAACAAATGTCCGTTGACTTCAAGAAATGCAAGATTTTTCCTGCACTATTGAGGCGATTTGGAATATCTTGGCACGAAACGCACCTTCTAACTCCCTCTGGTTTAGAATATTGAGTTTTTGTCGGATGAACTTAGCGTATTATCTAATTGATATATCCCATTACAAAGAAAAATCAATTAATTCTGACTGTGGACCACCGAGGGCCCCTCTTGGTCCATGTAGAGTTAAGACAATACTGGCAGTGGTACCAATATTGTTCATTTCATCACAGCGAAGACGTAATCGCGATTCATCTGTGTCGGATATAGCAGTTGTTATTAGTTACAGTAAGTTTATCTCATGGATACAAGATGCCCAGTTAGGATGCTGAGGTAACAGAATGTTTTAGCATTGCTGCATGCGTCACCCTGGTGATGACATCCTTCCTTGTACGTGTAGCGTTAAGTCCTGGAGAAGCTATAAATTGGATATAAAGGTGTGACGAATTGTTATAAGAATTGCAGTAAAAACTAAAGTGAATCTGTGCACGAATTGCTTGTAATGGCGTCATGTTATTTCACTTACGTGCGCGAAGGAACAACTGATTGTAAGCAGGAGCTCGTCTGCGGTTACTCATCCACCAGCCCGAAGCATGCACATTGTACTTATTGCTGGAAGGTCGTCAACATCTCAGTATTGTTGTTAATAACGTTTAGGAGCTTGGGACATCTTCGTCATCAGCCATTATATGTTCGATTCGTGTTTCTGATAACCTGTGTTTCTGTTCTGACTGTACAGAAGTATTGTGTGGAATTATATTTCGCACCTGTTAGGGCAAGCTAAAAGAATACCAATACTAAGATTATACGATTGTTTGATTGGGAAATGTCATAACTTTGTTTTACTATTCTTTTGACTCATACTCTTTTACCCTAACAACAATGAAAGATTAGGGTCTGGGATATGATAGGTGACCAGAGACTTGAATTAAGGTACTATACTGGCATTTGCCTGGAGGGAGTGTGGAAATTCGCACATAGGCTAGTTGCTTTTAGCGCCAGGATTGGAAGCTCCGGACATGCTGCAGCTCCCCTTTGCCACCATGATGAGCGATTTCTCCCGTAACATGAGAGTGTTCTGTAGACTATACCAAAAATTCATCATAAGGAGGATATTTAATATCAGAGGTACTGACCTTTTAATGTTTCGGCTTTAACTTCTCAAAGTGTTAATATTTATGACATCCAAATATTCACTTCATCTACCGTAGTAGAGAGAGGTGAAAAAATTAAAAATTCAAATTCAAAGTGAAAATGATATAAATTGAATGTATAAGTACATACAATTAGGAATTAAAATTAAAACAAGAATTATAATTAAAATTTCGTACCGTATTTTAATTTAGAATTTAGAATTTTAAATATTAAAATTGAAATGTTATATTTTACCATAGAGTAGACTATTTTTTTTTTAAATTATAATTTAGGCCTATTGTTTTACATTTTTGAATTTTATGTATTTTTTATTTTTTATTTATAATTAATAAATAAGTTATAATTTATTGTCTAAGTTCAAAATTTAAAATTTGAAATTAAATATTTAGAATTTAAAATTAAAATTTTAAAATTTACAATTCACAATTTACAATTCACAATTTACAATTTAAAATTTAAAAAAATATATAGTTTGAAATTTTCAAGTTCAATTTTGAAGTTCAATTTTGATGTTCAATTTCCAAGTTGCAATTTAATATTACAATTAAATTTTAATTTTTAAATTTACAATTTGGAATATGAATATAAATATAAATACAAATATAAATATAAATATAAATATAAATATAAATATAAATATAAATATAAATATAAATATAAATATAAATATAAATATAAATATAAATATAAATATAAATATAAATATAAATATAAATATAAATATAAATATAAATATAAATATAAATATAAATATAAATATAAATATAAATATAAATATAAATATAAATATAAATATAAATATAAATATAAATATAAATATAAATATAAATATAAATATAAATATAAATATAAATATAAATATAAATATAAATATAAATATAAATATAAATATAAATATAAATATAAATATAAATATAAATATAAATATAAATATAAATATAAATATAAATATAAATATAAATATAAATATAAATATAAATATAAATATAAATATAAATATAAATATAAATATAAATATAAATATAAATAACTGAAAACAATATCAAACAAATACAAATAGGAATGAAATATTAAAAAAAATAGTTTTGTTTCATTAGGCTAAGTGTTAACACGAACTGCTACGCCACGTCACGAACAACAACGCTGGTTATTACCCACCAATCCACCACAGCATGACACACCACAGGAACAATGGTGCTACGCTTACCCATCAAGAGCTTCTTTAGTGAACCAAACACCTAATAGACACAAGGAGATAGTTCAGAGTGATTTCACCAGCAACTAGCCTCCCCCTTCGTGGAGAGTATAGTGAAGCTTGTTCAGCATTGGGACAGTTCACTACCCTGCATCTACTTACAAAAATGGTGCTGGCTTAAAGCATTTTGAGTCCGGAGATAGCCTGGTCCATGGCACTGCACGTTAATCCGCGTAATAACCCCGGCTTGTTAAAGCTTTCTTCAATGTATTTCAAACATTTGGGGTCGTCGGATCCACCCGTGGCTTTTATTCGTTTTGACCCGATGTCATTCCTGACACCAAGTTATTTTTCAGGCGAAAAATGAATTTTGCAATCACCGAAGTTCAAACTTTGGTCGTCTGTGTGAAAGGTAAGCGGTTACGCCAATGAACCCCCCCCCCTTTTTTTTCCACCCTTAAACACACAGAACATTCTGAAAGTAAGTAAGAAAAGGGATTACTTAAATTACTTGTCCATCTTTAGCTTCAGGATGGAGGCAAAGTGAGAAGTGAATGATTTCTTGCCGTCTCGAGTACGTCATCGTAGGAGAGTGTGGTGCGATAATACAGTAGTGAGCAATTGCTGTTTAATCAAGCCTGCCATGCCATCCAACCTTGGGCATTACTTTACTGCTGGGGTTTTAGGATTCCTGTTAATCCCCACATCCCCTTCTATTACATGAACAAATTGTAACCTAGTTTTTTATCTCGGAGTGTATCCTATTTAAATATGGATTTTCATGAAATTTGTTTCATTAGTTTGGACGCTAACCTATAACAAGCATACACCTGAAGGACGCCAACCTATAACAAAATAATATATTAAATTATTTTTCCAGATAGAGAAATTAGTTCTAAAGCAGTCTGTTAACCATTCATTTTCATACAAGTACATTGATTTTAGGTTTATGTATTCCTTGCATTTAAAAAAATATATTTCGGGTGGCTTTTGAACCAAAGATGTCGGAAATTTATAAAAAGAAACATAAATTATGAAGTTCCACATTATTCTTCACAAATTAATGTGATTGGATTATAAATAATAGCCAATGTTGCCTAATTATTAAAACATCATATAAAACGCTAAGGTGTATGTTTCATAAAACTCAAGCTCTTAAACCAGAGCGAGTTGGAAGGTGTGGTTTGTGCCAAAATCTTCGAAATCTTCCCAAAAATACAGGAAAAATCTTGCATTTCTTGAAAGGTCAACGGAAATATATTTATTTGTTTATAAAATGCAGTTAAACAAATACCGTAAACAACACGATGGCCCCTGCCAGAACTGTGTCTCACGAGCCTGCATAACAGTAAAGCCGGGTGGGTAGTTCAACACATACGAGATTTCTCGCACAGGCACCTTAGTCTTACACAGAGTAAGCTATGTGCCAGAATAGTGTGGCAAGTATGTGCATTTTCTGGATTAAAAAAGTGGCAGTCAGTATGAAAGACTAGACTTTGTATCATTTTAAATGCTACAAATGCTGAAAAATGCTAGAAAGACTCTTGACATGGTAGAAAATTATCTGCATAATACTTATCTTGCTTATCTTGTTTCAAATTACTCGCGAATGGCAAGTACAAACCAAGGGCAAATCAAGGTTAAGCGTGCGGGATGCCGCACGCTCACCAGAGCGCGCGGAGACGTGCCCCTTCCATCCAGTCTAAAACACTTATAGTGGGCGATGTATTGAAGATAGAGATATGCTCTCGTGGACTTTTTTGTAGAACTTTTCATGCTGACCAATTCTTACGCTCATAGTATATTGATATTTTAAAAGGTTTGCCCAGCGTAAGCTTAAGAAGCGCACGGACGCCAAGTTTGTTTCCGACCTTTTTACTGAAATCGTTACTGCTTGGCTTCCTTTGATCATACATAAATTATTTTCTACAGAATCTTTCCTCGAGATATCCTTTACAGAATGGTGAAAACCGCATCAAAATCCATCCAGTGGTTCTCGAGATTACCCGTGACATCCAAGAATCGGGGATTTTTGTCTTATACTAACGAAGTAGAGATTGTCGGGGAACACATGCGCCAAGCGGTACTATGACGTCACACACCTCAGTGCATCTGGGTACATTTCGTCCCGTCACCGTAACGTAACGCCACATCCCAGCGTAACGACGAAGTCGACATGATCATTTAAAATGATAAAATATTTTTAGTTTAAGAAGGAAAGAGTGTGATAATTTTTCACATAACAATGGACTAGAAAAGACCCCTCTGACTCAACATAATTGCATAAAATATTATATACGGTAGCTCGTAATATAGAAATTCCACTACCATCTTTAGCTTTCCATCTATGTCTCAGTCCAACTCATGGCTGTGATTATATGGAAGGTTTGAGTTATGGGTGGTGCTGAGTAATGGCCTCAGGCCACAGCTAGTGCCTCTGGGTACTGTGAAAGGTTCTACTCGTAGGGTTAGTGGATTGTTCTGATTTAGTGAGGAAAGCAATGTCAAACTACCTCACTCCTCACCTAGCCTAGTATGCCTAATTATAGTGCTGCCTTAGATTTTTGTGGGTATCTACCGACCTAACATTTGGCGGTACCTTTGGAGCATCCAACCAGCCTCTGTTCTACCTGACATACAGACATTGACTCCAATAAATTTTATGAAACCATACATTACTATCTTAATTAGGTTTACAAATTGTTAATGAGTTAGTAAATTTTATTTTAATTCTCATAATTTGGCTACGCCTGTATATTTGAACATTATTCCTCACATAAGGAATAAATAGCCCACAAAGTGTTAGCAAAGAATTAAAAAAAGATACGAGCCTTACAGTAGTCGCATGTGATGTGTAATATCTGACATAGAAGAAACCTCACATGAAATTGTTGATACACCGGTATTGTATGTCTACCCCTTATTATTCCCGTTTTCCTACGGGGTCGGGGATGAGATGCGATGGAAGTATTTGTGGCGATTGGTTTTTACGGCCGGATGCCCTTCCTGACGCCAACCTCACGAGAGGAGTTACTGGGAGATGAAATGAATGATGGTGAATGAAACTGGGTAAGGATGTGGAAGGAAGCGGCCGTGGCCTGTCAGAAGGTACCGTCCCAGCATTTGCCTGGAGTTGAAAATGGGAAACCACGGAAAACCATTTCAAGGACGGCAAATTGTTGATACACCGGTATTTTATAATAGTTTTGGCACAAATATTAATCTATTGTAAAAGGGAGTGTTTTACAGATATTGTAGTTTATAATACCGAACTTCCACCAGTACTAGCCTAAATAAAGAATACGATATGGATCATCTAGATTAATAAACGCGACACCACTCATAACCTTAAATTCCCTATAAATAGGCCAATTTGCGAGTAAATGCAATGTGCACAGCAGTAGATCATGAAAGGCTTGCCCAGTTCCCGGACTTCTTGATTCACAGACCAACACGTAATTTCATACGGTTTCTGTTAAAATGAGTCATATTGATAT
The DNA here is from genome assembly GCA_946902985.2 of Meconema thalassinum. Taxonomy (NCBI): domain Eukaryota; kingdom Metazoa; phylum Arthropoda; class Insecta; order Orthoptera; family Tettigoniidae; genus Meconema; species Meconema thalassinum. Next base: position 461,887,013 of record OX336391.1, read on the forward strand.
GATAAATATCGTTTAAAACGATAATCTGGTAGCAAAAATATCTAACCCGTCCGGGATTCGAACCCGAGATCTCTAGATTCACAGTCAATGACCCCACGGCTATTTCGACCACACGAATGTTAGGTACAAGATGGTGACTTATTTTCACGTACCAATAATACTGCATCACGGAATTAACTTTCATTTATATTTTGCTTGTTTCGATAATGTTCCTGCGTGAAATTGAGGTTGGTTGGTTCCTCGGTTTATTGGCTGCGACAACGCGGTCATGTAGCCCCGTGTACTTCGGGTGTGTGAAGAATCTGTCTGATAACTGGTGTTAATTGTGATGACTGTATTAGTGTGTGTATCTGTTTTCAATTCAAGTAAGGACTGCAGACTTTGCATTTCAAGTAGTTCCTACTTTTGCCGCTAAACGCCTCCGTCAGCGACTACTAGTTCAGAACCTGGTACCAGACGCCACTAAGAGCACTTGTCAAATGTTTAACCTAACCTAATTTAGCTTCACACAGGTGCAATTAGTGGAAGGTTCTTTAGCATGCCATAAATCTGTGACATGGGACCGCCGGCTTTACTTCTCCTCCGAAGGAAGGCACACAGTCAATGACGCTAGCCCCACGGCTTTTTCGACCACACGAATATTAGGTACAAGTTGGTGACTTATTTTCACGTACCAATAATACTGCATCACGGAATTAACTTTCATTTATATTTTGCTTGTTTCGATAATGTTCCTGCGTGAAATTCAGTTTAAAATGCCTTATGAATAGGCCCTCTTGTGAGTGAAGAGACTGTATTCAGCAATAGTTCATGAAGGCTTGCTCAGTTCTCGTATAAACAACGATTATATTATATTGATGACTGCATTACCGTTATGTGAGTTAATATTTGAATAGCCATTGTGCAGAAACATAATACCGGCAATGCCGACTACTTACAATGTTTGATATTAAAGCATTTTATAATTTAAATACTGATACGAAGACTTCGACCATGTGCCATGTGCTTTGTTTCAATCACTTGACACCAGAGTTCGCATGAGAATGAAAGTGTTCAGCAATGCGATCCTCTGGCAGTGCGTCTTACACACTTCCGTTCGATCCACCAATGCCAGCTGGATCGTCCGATCCACTTCCGTCCCATTTTTCAAAATCACTCCCACAAATATCCAGCAACCGAGTGGAAAGATGTTACACATCAAAAATGTTCAGAGGGAAAGCTCACTTTATTTATAGAGATACTGTGCATAGACATCAGTCTACACTTTATTTCAAGTACCCTCCTATTTAAAACCCGTTATGTTTTTTTTAATTCCTACTGAACATGACTCTGAACTGCACTGTAGGGTGTGGAAGCAATGGATGAGGGTGCACTAGTTCCCTTGTAAGAAACATTCTGAGAGTGATAATACTGTTGGCTCAGCGGAAGTTCGACGACAACATTAAACTGAGGTGTTAATCATACCACTGAGAATTTCGTTAATTATGAGAACTGTGATTCTTTATAAAGTACACCGCTCGCGCTCTGTCTCATGACAATGGAGACCGACGAGATGAATGAACTCGATAGGCATTTAATTTGACCAAGGTTAATGTACATACCACAATTTCGTTGACGTCACGCCATTACCGGTAGAGACTGAGGACAGCTAAACTCAAAAAATAGTAGGTAACGTCTTAACTGCAGAATGACCTCGTTATAAGTACCAACAAAAAATAAACACGCGTTATATAGAGAATGCCATATGAGTAACCTGTACGCACCTTTGTGGGAACTAATTATAACGGGATTTTCTTCACACTTCCCACCATCGCCTGAAGGCAAACTGTGTATTAGTGACCTTAGGCCTGTCCAACCCAAACGTACTCAAACTGCCTTTGCTGTCACTCTTTAGACCACCTGGTGGAGTAGTGGGTAGCATACCTGGCTGTCGTCCTGGAGGTCTGGGTTCAATTCCGGTCAGGAGGTTGGAATATGAGGCAAAACTGAGTCAAATACCGGGATATTTCCTAACTTAAGGCCATGGTCTCCTCCTTCCTAATCCTCTCCTGAATTACAAATATACACACTAATACAGTCAATACAATAACAAAGGTTATTAGGGGAAATTTCACACACACACACACATTCACGGGGCTAAATGACCACGATGTTCAAGCCCCTCAAATATAACAACAATGGTGATGAGATAAGAAGAAGAAGTAGAAGAGATGAAGAAAACCAGTAGAAGGAGGAGCAGGTAGAGTGTAAGAAGTATAAGGAGGATGAGAAGAAAGGGAAGGAAGAGAAATATAAGTATGAGGACGAAGAGAAGAAGAGAAGAGGAAAAAAAGTAGAAGGAGAAGTAGGTGGAGGGTAAGAAGTAAAAAGAGGAACAGAATAAAGAGAAGGAAGGAAGGAAGGAAGAGAAAGATAACTATGAGGAGAAAGAGGACGAGGAGAAGAAGAGAAGAAGAAAAAGAAGTAGAAGGAGGAGTAGGTGGAGGGTAAGAAGAATAATTAGGATGAGAATGAAGAGAAGAAAAAAAGATAAGTATAAGGAGAAGGAGTAGAAAGAGGACGAGGTTAATAATAAGAAGAAGCAGGAGGAGATTAAGACGGAGGATGAGAAACATAAAATCATGGATGTGATTTTCACAGCAATGAGATACGGGTAGTATCTGCGCGCGCCCGATTAGGGGCAAGGTGCGCGGTAGACCGTCACACTTTCAATGTGCTCCACGCAAATTTTGGCTTCACCCCCAGCCCAGAAACATATCCATGTTAACGGAGTTATGAGGAGTAGGAGGAGAACAGAGATAAAGAGGAGGAGATGGAAAAGAAGAAGAAAGGGGTGAGAAGAAGTAAAGCAAACTTATTGTTTTACGTAACACTTAACCTCACAATCATGATCAACGGATCCTCTTTTTTACGTGGTATCTGGACCATAAGACATGTCATTTCCTTCGAAAATCCAACATGCAATAACCGGAAATCAAATACGCTCCGACTTGGTGAGTGAAAAGCAGCTTGACCAAACCCGTTGCTAATATGGCCAAGGAGAAAAAAAAAGATGATGAATTAGGATAAGAAGAAGGAGAAGTGTTAATCTAAAAGGAAAATGTCTGGTCGAGTGTCGCATTTAGTTAAGTGGAGCCCTTCAAAACGTAAGATAAAGGGTTTGCTCTCGGGTTAATGTAAGGGGTGTTCGACAATCTTTTATAAGGAAGCTTACTGTCACGTCAAAAATCTCCTCCATGGGTAATATTCCAATATTTTGGTGTCTCTAAAAACACAACAGTCAAAAGGAGCATTATATGTTCCACAGTGATCAATAAGAGAAATAAACACAGTCATACACATACACGACACCCGCGTATGTTTCTCTAATGCAAATGTTGCAATGTGAGAAGTCTAAAACCTATGCAATGAGGAACGACATCGCACAGTAGGTCAAAATCGAAATGTAGGAGGACAAAATTATTTATTTTCATAATTAAAATATCAAAATTTATTACTTCTACAGCATTCTCATATAATTGCCGCTCACTATTCTGGGATATAAACGCATCTTAGTGTAAATCTGTCACCACTGTTCGAGCAGTCTGAATTGGAGGGTGAATGTACGTGGCTGTGGTTTGGTTGTCTTTGTGGTTAGTGTGATGCTTTAAGATGGAACATGGAGCTGAATGTATGATCTTTGTAACGTGCTTCAGTTATTAATGGGCGTAAATTGTTACGTAGTTTTAGATATATTTGAATTATATAATATTTAACTATTATTAGCCTTTCGATTTTTGCAAAAAATGAAAGTAGACTTATGAGATCAACACAGGGCGAAAAAAGTGTGTCTGTCTGTGTGTGTGTATGTGTGTGTGTGAGTCTGTGTGTGTGTGTGTGTCTGTGTGTGTGTGTGTGAGTGTGTGTACTCTGAATGTCTGTCCCCCCTATCAATTAGAACACGGTGAATGCGAATTGAACGAAATTTGGTACAAAGGTAGCACTAGCAAAGGACACCTCAGTGTCATATTTTATATCGCAGCCATCTTGACGGAAACGTAATGGCGGCCACACAAATGTTCAAACCTTAAATCAAATTACGACTAACCTAATCATCCGATATCTACCAAATTTTGCAACAACATAACATTAAAGGGGGAGCATCCTTTGACCAAATGAATAGGTCATTAACCTAATAGTTTGCGGATGGCGGCCATCTTTGTGTGAAAATCAATTCCCCCTATTAATTCAAACACGGTGAAACTGAATGGAACAAAATTTGGTACAGAGGTAACATTAGCAAAGGGCATCTCAGTGTCATGTTTTATATCGCCGCCATATTGACAGAAACGTAATGGCGGCCACACAAATGTTCAAAGATTAAGTTAAATTACGACTAACATAACCATCCGATCTCTACCAAACTTTGCAACAACATACCTTTATGGAGGGAGCATTCTTTGACTAATCTAATAGGTTATTAGCCTAATAGTTTGCGGATGGCGGCCATCTTTATGTCAAAATTGATTCCCCCTATTAATTCGAACACGGTGGAACCGAATGGAACGAAATTTGGTACAGAGGTAGCACTAGCAAAGGGCACCTCAGTGTCATGTTTTATATCGCCGCCATCTTGACTGAAACGTAATGGCGGCCACACGGATGTTCAAAGCTTAAATCAAATTACGATTAACCTAATCATCCGATCTCTACCAAATTTTGCAACTACATACCTTTATGGAGGGAGCATCCTTTGACCAATCTAATAGGTCATCAGCGTAATAGTTTGCGGATGGCGGCCATCTTTGTGTGAAAATCGATTCCCCCTATTAATTCGAACACGGTGCAACCGAATGGAACGAAATTTGGTACAGAGGTAGTACTAACTAATGGCACCTCAGTGCCATGTTTTATATCGCCGCCATCTTGACGGAAACGTAATGGCGGCCACACAAATGTTCAAAGCTTAAATCAAATTACGACTAACCTAATCATCCGATCTCTACCAAATTTTGCAACAACAGACCTTTATGGGGGCAGCATCCTTTGACCAAACTAATAGGTCATCAGCCTAATGGTTTGCGGATGGCAGCCATCTTTGTGTGAAAATCGATTGCCGAATGGAATGAAATTTGGTACAGAGGTAGTACTAGCAAAGGGCACCCCAGTGTCATGTTTTATATCGCCGCCATCTTGACGGAAACGTAATGGCGGCCACCCAAATGTTCAAAGCTTAAATCAAATTACGTCTACCCTAATCATGCGATCTCTACCAAATTTTGCAATAACATACCTTTATGAAGGGAGCATCCTTTGACAAATCTAATAGGTCATTAGCCTAATAGTTTGCGGATGGCAGCCATCTTTTTGTCAAAATCAATTACCCCTATTAATTCGAACACGGTGAAACCGAATGGAATGAAATTTGGTACAGAGGTAGCACTAGCAAAGGGCACCTCAGTGTCATGTTTTATATCGCCGCCATCTTGACTGAAACGTAATGGCGGCCACACGAATGTTCAAAGCTTAAATCAAATTACGATTAACCTAATCATCCGATCTCTACCAAATTTTGCAAATACATACCTTTATGGAGGGAGCATCCTTTGACCAATCTAATAGGTCATTCGCCTAATAGTTTGCGGATGGCGGCCATCTTTATGTCAAAATTGATTCCCCCTATTAATTCGAACACGGTGGAACCGAATGGAACGAAATTTGGTACAGAGGTAGCACTGGCAAAGGGCACCTCAGTGTCATGTTTGATATCGCCGCCATCTTGACTGAAACGTAATGGCGGCCACACGAATATTCAAAGCTTAAATCAAATTACGATTAACCTAATCATCCGATCTCTACCAAATTTTGCAAATACATACCTTTATGGAGGGAGCATCCTTTGACCAATCTAATAGGTCATTCGCCTAATAGTTTGCGGATGGCGGCCATCTTTGTGTCAGAATCGATTCCCCCTATTAATTCAAACACGGTGAAACCGAATGGAACGAAATTTGGTACAGAGATAGCACTAGCAAAGGGCATCTCAGTGTCATATTTTATATCACCGCTATCTTGACGGAAACGTAATCGTGTCCACCCAAATGTTAAAAGCTAAAATGTAATTACGACCAACCTAATAATCTAGTCTCTACCAAATTTTGCAACACCATATCTTTATGTGGGAAACATATTCTGACCAAACTGCAAGAACATCAGCCCAATAGTTTGCAGATGGTGGCCAAGTATGTGTGCAAATCGATTCCCCCTATCAATTCAAACACTGTGAAACAGAATTGAACGAAATTTGGTACAGAGGTAGCACTAGCAAAGGGCACCTCATATTAATGTTTAATATCCCTATAGCACGTTGTATTTCAACAAGCTACTACAACCAACATTCAATTATACTCCTTGAAAAGGACAAAGAGTTATAACAATACCCATGCATTTAGGAGAAAGTAGGCTATATGTTCTTTACTGAACATCTTGTTTTTAACATTATATTTTCTCTTAGATTTTTAGTATGTCGCGTCCCTCTGCGTCACTTTCTACGTAATGTTAAAATGTAGATAAAGACTTGAAGTTTACGCCTGTTATAAGATCTATTGCATCTTTTTGCAACTTACTTAGTTATTGTGCGTCTTAGAAGATGCCGCGCATCCAGTTCTCACACGTTTACAACTATTTGAAGCACTGGGTTCGACGATTATGTCAAAAGTGGAACTTTGTGACTGTGTTAAAAGTAAATTAGGTGTTGAAAATTGTTCTGAAGAGATAACTGAATGCTCTATCCAACTCCTAGTCATAGGCAATTTCTTGCATGTGTAGGCGTAGCTTAAAATGTTTGTAACTGTTTATTATGAAGTAAACAAATTATATACGTTGCTTTCACTCTAAATTCATGATTAAAACGTAAAAATAATTTTGTTTCCCTAGATTTCGATTTTGACCCACTGTGCATCGTATCCACCCGTGTTGTACGGTTACTGTAGTACATAACCTGGTAATTAGTAACTTCAGGAAAGGACTTGCCGAGCTTGGTTTGAAGCGAGCTGAGTAACAGAACATCTCCCAGACACGACTTAGAACATCTCCGCTCGACCCAACTAATCCCAGCCGCGCCTGAGGTTACACGGAGGCGTGGAAACAACGAAGGTCAAAGTAGTCGAACACTTGACAGAGACTTCGTGTGGAAAGTGCAATCCTTGGGCTAACACGTGTCCTGAACTACCTCGGATTGTTGATATCTCCACAAGTTGTAAGTTCAAGTTTGCAGAGTAGCATGTCATTGTCCCACGGTCTAGCGAGATAACTCGGTAGAACATCAAACTAAATAGTACATTATGTAACGAACCTATAATGGCAATAATTAAGACACGAGTGTTTATAATTTCCATACGAGTGTTTTAATTACCAATATAGGCGAGTTGCATACGACTGTTTATGTTCGACGATAATTATAACTATTTTATGTTCGAACATAAATATTCATTAATATCTGTCGAAATTTCGCCAGTTTCATGTACTGAACAGAGCGCATAGGACGCAGACAATACCTCGTATTTGACCATGGCCTCCTCAAATAACCCACTATGACACGAGCAACGCAGTGAAATTTAAAATAGGAGGCCGTGGAATTGAGCGCAGGTGCCATGCTATCCTTACCTAATTGGTCACACAACTGTTTCTTGAGCTCTGATTGGTGGGATAAACTGTTTCATAATGAAAAATGTGTTATATTGACCTTCATTATGATACAGTTTTCTGACATATAATATTTACATTTCGACCTCGTGGAACTTAAAATACAGTACATACATATTAGAGGGTCGTAATTCCACCCCTTTAAACAACAATAACTAATACTTGAGGGCACCAGCCTATAGCTCCAAAAGTATGCACTGCAACGTTCATAAATTGAACCACTGGTACAATATTGGTGATGCCAGAGTAAACAATATATCGTATGGTGAGCTCGAATATTCCATCGTTAACTGATAATCACGTGAATGAATGAATTCAATGAATCTACATGAAATAAATCTCTTATTATTTCAAGCTATCCCATTTAATTCTAGTTACATTAGATGCAAAAATACACCCAACTGCCACTTTAAATTTCCACATATGGGGAGAGGTACACCATTCGCTAGTGTCAATTTAATGAAATTCAATATTTTATCATTTCAAATGATCTTGTCGACTTCATCGTTATGCTTGAGTCAAAAGTTATGCGTTACGGAGACGGTTGCGTTACGGAGACGGTGACGGTGACGTCATGCAGCCGCGCGGGAAGCCTAAGTTAATGGGTAATGGACGGCGAGTGCGTGACGTCATGCTGCCACGCGGGAAGCCTAAGTTAATGGTTAATGGAGTCTGTTGAAAGAGTCCTGGGGCGTCGAGCGACCTGGGGCTTCGAGCGAAGCGAAAAGAATACAGGGTGACTCCTAAAGAGGTGTACAAGATGCCAGATAAGAATACAGGGTGACTCCTAAAGAGATATACAAGATGCCAGATAAGAATACAAGGTCACTCTTAAAGAGGTGTACAAGATGGCAGAGAAGAATATAGGGTGATTCCGAAAGAGGTGCACAAGATGTCAGACAAGAATACAGGGTGTCTCATATAGAGGTGTACAAGATTTCACACAAGAATACAGGGTGACTTCTAAAGAGATATACAAGATGCCAGATAAGAATACAGGGTGCCTCCTAAAGAGGTGTGCAGGATGTCAGAGCAAAATACAGTACAAGATGCCAGATAAGAATACAGGGTGACTCCTAAAGGGATATACAAGATGCCAGATAAAAATACAAGGTGACTCTTAAAGAGGTGTACAAGATGGCAGAGAAGAATACAGGATGACTCCTAAAGTGGTGCACAAGATGTCAGACAAGAATAGAGGGTGTCTCCTAAAGTGGTGTACAAGATGTTACACAAGAATACAGGGAGTAGAGGAGCAAGGAGGGTTCTGCTTCAAATACCGTTATTTATGCAAATGAGGGGGGCGTGGCAAGGTCAATGACCTTGAGGTAGGTCATGGTCAATGACCTTGAGGTAGGTCATTGACCCCAAGGTCGCCGGGACCCCGGAAGGTAAACAAACCTTGGAGGGTCCAGGAACCGGTTTGAGGGGGTGTGGGTGGAGGGAAGGGGTGGGGGAGGGGGGAGGGTGGGGGGTGTGGGAGGGGGGAGTGGGAGGGAAGGGTGGGGTGGGGGACGAGGGGGGAAGGATGGAAGAGGATCTGCACGAGACCCTCCTCGACCCAGTCTCTCTATTGGACTGAGCGCCTTCTCTGTTATGGTCTCGTGCTATATAGCTTTGCTTTGTACTTGATGAGATCCGAGTGTTGCCGAACGTTTCCGAATCTTTGTCGGTGAATGAATCGTCAGATTTGAACGGTCAACTAGTGTGTGTGTGTGTGTGACGTCATAGCAGATTACGGGATGTGGGGTAGGTCATGGTTGGAAGTGTTCTTAATGGGAAAACATGAATGGAGATGGATGGTGGTTGTTGAAACCTGACGTGGTAGGTTGGTTAGGTGTGAATGGGTCTGAGAGACAAACAAAATGGGATTGAAAGCGCTCAATGGTAAACCAACATCAATGGTATCTGGAGTAGTGAATGGGATTGAGAGAGAGAGGGGGAATGAACTGGTTGTTGAATGTGCTCAATGGTAAACAAACGTCAATGAATCTGGAGTAGTATTTCCTGTAAATGGTAGGGTGGGTGAGGATACAAAACGCATAGCATGTTGGGTCGGCCAGCTCGACATGAAATAAAAACAAGAAGGCGTACACCAGATCTGATTTATTAATCCATGAATTATATGTGGCATTAAAACCTAGCCACTTAACAAAAAGTTTATTGCCACGTTTTTGTACAATTTTTTCAACAAGATAATGCTTGGGATATTGCGTCCTTTGCAGTTCCTCCATGTAGAATCCTCCTTGGATTGGCTGCTTGTTGAGGTCATCAAGTAAATAAACAACTGGATTAGAAAGTTTTACCTTGCGAATACGAAATATTTCTGTGCTCCAGTTTGGTGTGTATTCTTTGGCGAAGATTGTTTTATGTTTACTGATGCGCACATAATCACCAATACGTAATCGATGACGTCGCGGATCTGCCGTTTTGATTTTGTGATGAATGCGATCCAATTGCGCAATGTTCTTGGTTACAAGGCGTGGTTTCATTCTGATAGTTCTATGTTTAGTGTTGTTGTAACGTGTCACCAGGTCGCGTACAAGTTCAAGCCAGCGATAGGATCCTCTTGCTGTAAATTGTTCCCACATGCGCGTCTTGAGTGTGCGGTTGAAACGTTCTACAACACTTGCCTTTAGATTGCTAAAAGTGGAATAGTGATGGATGTCAAGTGATTTGAGATAAGCGGAAAAAGTCTTGTTGAAAAATTCTTTGCCTTGATCTGTTTGAAGCAAACGAGGTTGTCGTCTTGACCGCTGAATGATGGTCTTGAATGCAGCGGTGACTAGTTGTGCAGATTTATTCCGAACAGGTTCAACAAAGGCCATTTTGGAATAAACGTCGATGACGGTGAGCAGATAGTTGACCCCGTTGTTAGCTTTGGCATAGGGAATCATTTCAACCAGATCAGCTTGCCAAAGATCGTCAACGCCCCGTGTGATGACATGACGACGATGGTAGAGACGACGAGCTGGTCTATGCAACTCGCGAGCAATGGCAGCCTTAACAGGCGAGGGTGTATGAACACGTTGACTCATTAGACAATAATGCCAGCATGACGAAGCTCCTCTTCTATTTCTAAAACGTCCGCCTCGTGTCCGGTATGACCAGCCTGTTCTGATGCACGCAACAGTTGCAGACGTTTAACCAACTTATTTGGATTGTTCCAATAGGCGAAATCGATTAAAGGTTTCAAAGTATTAAATGTGATACCGGACGCTGAATTTGCACGGCGAACACTTGCATAGGTGGGAAACAATTTTGATATGATGGTTTTATATTTGAAGCTCTTATTAGCATTTACTGCTTCAGAATGTTTATAATTACGTCTAAAACCATTTGTAGCCATCAAGATGTTTTTATACTTTTCAAGATCTTCTTTATCATAGTCCTCGGTAGAAGGTGTACGTGAAAATAAAAGTTCTAAAAGACCTGGCGTCAATTTGTAACGAACTGTTTTAACAATCAAAACATTGTCACTTATCTTGATTGGTGAATCGCCAATTCGAAATCTATTGTTTTCATAGCGAACACCATAGGTAGTATCAGTTTTCTTAGTAATAAGATCTTCAAGGAAGGGAGTAACCAACGCACCATAATTTTGTAGAAAAATGGATTTTAACCGCACATATTGTTCGGGCGTATTTAATATTTCTTTAAGAGTAGGCTGCTTTTCTTTGGGTCTAGTGGGTGTTTCAGCAATTATTGATGTTTTCAAAAACTGGGGCAGCGGTGATTCTTTGGAGCTAGAAGACGGAAGCAATGGAGAAAAAACATCGTCAGGTTCTTCATCGTTTTCTTCCTCCTCTTCAATTGTTTGTGTTTCTTTTGAGCGTGTAATAGGCTTTGATGTTCCTTTCAACACAGCTTCCAGAGGTGACTTCAAATGTTTTTCGACAAACAGTTCACTGTCGGCATGTGCACGTTTTAGATAGCGAAACTTTTGTCGAATGCTATTTCGCGCACGGATTATGTGCTTTTTTAATTGACTCCCTGTTGTCGCCATGACATCTGAACTAATGATGTTCAGAAAAGCGATGCAGCTACTTAAATACGAATGAAATGATCAAATCCCATGCGGTAGCGTCCATTGTTGATGTTGCTCTGCTTATCAATAACAAGACAACTGTGGTGATGAGCGTTCCAACACATGGCACACAACTGTGTAAAGGCTTGAAAGGTCATGTCTGGGTTCACGTGATCATCGTAGACGTGATGCATGTTGCGCTCATCCTGACGGAAGAGAACAATCACGTTGGCATTGTCACGAATCAACTGTTTTGGTATTCGCGAATAGGTTTGAGCGAGATAAAAACAATCAATATATTTATGACGTCCCATGCTAAAGTAAGCCTGAATAATGCCCTGTCGTTCTGTGGCCACATCGTCAAAAATCATAAGCGAATGGGGGCGAACATTGTCTGGAGAAATGACATCTTCGTGTGCTGCGAATGTGAAGTAGCCCATGTTGCGCAGACCTGACATGACCTGTTCCAAGAACACATACAGCGGTTGATACAGCGATTTGGCAAAGATATAGATATTTTGAAAGCGCACTCCGTTTAAGGAGGTGATGAGGGTAAGCAGAAGATTGGTTTTTCCACATCCTGACGGGCCGGCGATGAGACAGCGAATGGAGGATGGGAAGAGTGATCCATGACGTTGTTCGGACGATGTTGAGAAGAGGTTTGAAACCAAGTCTCCCACCGGAAGTGAATGTTGTTGCTTAATAATCTGCATATCAACTAAATGTGAAAGGGGAAGAGCTGGTCTCTATATACATGAGGCAAGCGGGTGTTTCAGTTCCAGTGTAACCATGGACGCCTTTGGAAGAACTCTTAAAACAAATGAACGATTTGCTGTGACAAACGATCCAAAACATGATACAGATCCGGCTACTAAACGATATGTCGATGCTAATGTATTGCCACGCACAACAGATGGCAATTACGACTTTAATGGAAAGCGATTGACCAATATAACAGAACCCGTATTACCCTCGGACGCATGTTCAAAAAAGTATGTAGATTATTACCGATTACGACGTATCAAAGGAGATTATGAGGCTCAGAATAAACGTATTACGGGCGTTGCAGATCCTGTGAACGATCAAGATGTGTGCACCAAAGCCTATGTGTTAACCAATGCTGTGGTGTTAACAGAAGCAAAGGACTATGACGTACACCAACGTCGAATCACTCAGCTGGCTCTTCCAACAAACAACACGGACGCTGCTCGAAAGGACTATGTAGATAACAAGGTGAAACAGGTGCTCAGTATTGTGCCTACCCTAACTGTAAAGGGCTATACAGCAAATAATGCACGCTTTGTGCATGTGGCCGATCCTGAAGATGATCAAGATGTTTGTACAAAACGGTTTTTAAACTCTGAAATGGAAAAGGTGTGGGAAATTAAGGAGAACGCTCTACAGATGAAGCGAAGACGAATAGCCGAAGTTGCTGATCCTGTGCAACCTCACGACGTGACGACGAAACGATTTTTGGAACAACGGTTATCGCTTTTTATTAAATCAATACCCTCTATATTTCTGCTTCACATTGTAAACCAACAACCGGTAAAAGATCCCAATAACCTCGCCTACATACTACGTTCGGGGTATGACAATTACCGTTTAATGTATGATGGTGCCATTCGTGTAATTGAGTATGCACCAGATTTGAAACATTTAGAGGTACGATTAAACGGTAGTGTTCAACCACTTATTGATCAACCGGTGAAAGCCGGAGACAAATTATTCTTTTATTTGAAACTCTCGTCTGAAGAAAAAGAGGCGGGGAAAACGATGAACGATTTTCCTCTGTATATAGAACTTGAATATACAGCCACCATTGAATAAATAATTATAGGTTCCCTTCCTGAGGAGTGTTAGTTGTGTTCTATACTTTGCGGTGTGAGGTTGTCTTGTTCTTTGGTCGCGATGGTGAAACAGAGATATGTGGTGAAGAAGAGGAAGAAGTTGTCAAGAAAGGGAGGCTTTAAAGCTATTCTTCATGCGGCACGTCAAGCTTCGCGCGGAGAAACAAATAGTGAGTTGGCTATTAAGAAAGCACTCCGAGCAGCACGATTGCATGCGAATCCCAAAAGTAAACTACGTTTTAGAAAACGTGCCCGAGTTATTCCTGTGCCGAAACGTGGTGGATTTTTACCTGCACTGTTTGCTGGACTAGCAGCCCTGGGTTCACTTCTCGGAGGAGCAAGTGCGGTAGCACGAACGGTGAAAGCTGTTGAGGAGGCGAAGCAACAGTTGAAGGAAAGTGAAAGGCATAATAAAACTATGGAGGCCATAGCACTGCGCGGCAAAGGTGTGAACATGAAGCTAGCACCCTACAAGAAAGGACTCGGCATTTACATGTCGCCAAAAAACGGTTAATCGATGCACTGCCACGACGAGCCATGACGCATGAGGAAGTTTTAAGATATGCAAAACAGCTAAAGATCTCCCACTTTCGAGGTGTGTTTATGCGCAACCAACTACCGTCTCGACCACGGAGCCATGAAAGTGCAGTTGTTAATTTGGATGACAGTCATGGACCGGGAACGCATTATGTGGCCTACATAAAGCATGGGCGAACCGTGTGGTACTTTGACAGTTTTGGAAACCTTCCTCCTCCGACAGAGCTTGTTCGCTATTTTGGAAGCAGTGCAACAATACACTATAATGTGAAACGAGTGCAAAATTTTAACACGCAACAGTGCGGTCGTCTATGTTTGACTTTTCTATATAAGACCGAGCATGGCGGGTGACGTGGTCATTATGACAACAGAAAGTAGAACGTTTACAGTGCACGGACAAGGTGCGGAAGTAACTGTTGACTTTTATCCTCCTATTGAATTGGGACGACGACCCTACGTGCTGGGACTTGTTTCGTTTGAAGGCTATAATAGAATCTGCAACATAATTGAAGACGTCAATGATAAGTTCTACTACGATGACTATGTGTTAACTCTACCGTCTGGTAGCTACACCGTAGATGATATTCACGATCACATCTACACAACTCTCACCAAGGAATTTAGTCTAAAAGCATTTCTTGACGGGACACGCAAGTTTGAACTCATAACCAACAACGTGACACATCGCTGCAGTATTCTTTCTTCTTTTAGGATTGATTTTAAATCTCAACCAGATTCGATTGGGTCATTGTTAGGCTATTCACCACAAGTGTTAGTACCGAACGTGATACACAAGTCTGACCAACCGGTGAAAATAATTGAAGATCATCACGTATCTGTCACGTGTAATATTATTACAGACGTCTACACCAATCAAGATCCCTCGCATTCGCTTTATGATTTTATTGTTACTTCACCTGGTGGTTACATCATCCGCGAAAACCCGTCGGTGGTGCTCTATCATCCTGTGAGTGTGACCAACATCAGGAATATTACCTTAAGACTGGTGAATAGAAACCAACGTCTCATTCGGTTAGACCCTCATACACCTGTGACCTACAAACTGTATCTGAAGCCAGCATGAAACAAGTGTATAAAGCGGCAACGCTGTCAAGAACAGGCGTTAGTTGTGCTCAACACGTGTACAGGTTAACACGTGTCAACAAGCAGATCCTACAACAACTTGGTTACACCTTACGTCATGAATTCGATTCTAGACGTGACAAACCCTGTCGAAGTACAGGAGGGTATTGTAAGAATTGAACACCATTCCTACCAACCGTATACTCAGGGACTAAATAATAATGATGAGATTCGCATTACTATTAACCAACAAGATATCTACACGCTTCCACATGAAAGTTACATCCAGATTGAAGGGCAACTCACCAAATTGGATGGTACCATTCCAACAACGTCAAAGTTGGCCAACAATGCTTTGGCCTTTTTGTTTTCTGAGGTTCGCTACGTGATCAACGGTATTGAAGTGGATACTACTCGAAATGTTGGCATAACAAGTGTCATGAAACTTTATCCCTCGTATGGAATCGAAGAGAGTAAAGCTTTTTGTATGGCTGGTTGGTGTCCCAACTCAACCAACGACTGGATGATTAACGATGATGGTACATTTACTGGACATTTACCTCTAAAATTAATACTAGGCTTTGCAGAGGATCATAAGCGCATTGTTGTGAACGCAAGACAGGATCTGATTCTTGTACGAGACAGGAGTGATTATAATGCGCTAAAGGGAGCTGATACAGCGCCAATAGATACAAAAATTCTACTGCAACGAATTCTATGGAAAGTACCGCACGTTACTCTATCAGATCAGAAAAAATTGAGTCTGCTCAAGATTGTGGAGAAGGATACAGCTTTACCCATTCAATTTAGAAGCTGGGAGCTGCATGAATACCCGGTATTACCACTCTCCGATACACATACTTGGTCTATAAAAACCTCACGGTATACAGAGCGGCCCCTCTATGTCCTGGTTGGATTTCAAACAGATCGCAAATATCAACAGAATAAAGATGCATCAAAATTTGACCACATCCAATTACGAAATATACGACTTTTTTTGAACGGTGTTACCTTTCCCTATGAGGGAATGGATTTAAACTTTAACAAGAACAAATATGGTAAGCTTTATGACATGTTTGTAAACTTTCAGTCATCCTATTATCAGAAAGAGGCATGTCCGCTATTATCACCACAAGACTTCAAGTCCAAGGCGCCTCTGGTGGTGATGGACTGTTCGTATTTGGAGGAGTCGATGAAGGAAACAACTATTGATATCAGACTAGAATTTGAAACATCTACAGTTATTCCAGAAAAAACAACAGCCTATTGCCTTATTGTTCACGAGGCGCAAGTGTTTTATCAACCGCTGTCCAATATGGTGACCAGAGTATAAATAGCATGTCTTCCTCCATTGCCCTTCACAGTCATGGAAAGCTACGATGAAGTCACAACCCCCTCTGCGAGGTGGGTCTGCAAATGTGAAAGTGATTCACCAGGCTCAGATGAAGATTCAAGGTTTACCATTTATCGCGCCCTAGTGAGTGAAGCTATAACTGCCTATCACAAGAATCATACTGTGCTTAGAATGCCGCCGCATCTGGTTCACTATTTACCGGATGGATTCATGTCTACGTTTGGTATTCATGACAGGGGGTACAACAACAAGCCCATCGCTAATCAAACAAATAATGTGGACGATGGTGTTGCCAAAGCTTCATCTTGTCATGTTGGAGAGCGGGTAGATTGCATGGACTGCAAATGCGATCGTTGCTCAACAAGTCGAGATGCTGATGCAGCATTTGAGATTTATCGCACCCTGGTGAGTTTAGCAATACGCGCCTACCATAAAGCGCAATTTCTTCGTGAAATGCCGCAGCATCTGATTGCCTATTTACCAGCTGGATTTCTGACCGCGTACGGTGCACACGACATTGACCTTAATTGGGATAAGCTACCATTACACCTCCGTATGTCGGCGGATGTTGCAGCCTGCCGTCCTTGTCGTAGACACTTTATGCATCGAGGAGATTCTCACTGTGATTGGGATGGTCCAAATCCTATGATAAAAAATTGTAAGCGATGTACTGATAACTTTATGAATAAAATTGTGTAATTGATTTTTGTGTGTATATTATTTTCTCGCTCCTATCCAATCAGTTAGTTGTTAAGAAGCAGCGGTAGTGGAAGGTCTGATATCCGTCGCCATGCCGAAAACATTGATTGTCGACGTGCAGGGTTTCAAGGTGAACGGAAACAAGTTTGTATTTAAAGAAGTTGGAATTATTGACTGCACAACCATGTGGGCACCAAGAGTAACCAGTTTTATCTTTGAACCACCGTTTCCATTGCATTTGCAGTCAGACGAGGACAGAAGACAAACAGAGTGGTTGCAACGCAATTTGGGACTAGTCTGGAAAGAAGGTGACATTCCTTACCATCATCTATCACTTGTTCTGAAAGCTCACTTGTTTGGCGCTGACCTTGTCTTTGTAAAGGGAAGCGAAAAAAAGGAATGGTTGCGTCAGTATGTTAATTCAACTTGTCAACTTGTTGACCTTCATGATCTGGGATGTCCTGCACTGTACAACCTGTCCGTGCCTGATGAACCTCTACAAAATAAAACACTTCAAAATGTTTGGAAGCTTTTTGATTGGCTAGCTCGCAAAGCATGTCAAAACTTGCATGTTGAGTGTAAAGCGCTGTAACGTCGGCTACAGTGTGAGACATACCAGCGATCAGTGCGGATGTGTAGAATTATGGCTGCAATTGAAGGTTTGGACGCCAACCCCACAGAGCGAGCTATTGTCAAGTTTTTCGCCTGCAAAAAGAAGCTAGACAGTTTCACAGACGAGGAATTGAACGCTTTGCCCAAGGCGTTCCTTTTTTATGTTGCTTCAAACGCGGTGAAAAATATTTGGCACAGTGTACCTAGTGAGTGGACCAGAGATCCTGGTCTGCGCGAACTACAACCATGCACTGACTTTAGTCATCACCAGCAAGTGTCTATCACTAAAATGCCCTCCATTAAACAGTGTGGAACGTGTCAGCTCATCAAATTGTACCACGGGCATACAAATATACCGTCCTGTAAAGACTTTGCTTCGTCATTTCATGGGTGTGATGAAGAAGAGGAAGAAGAGACAGCAGCGGCAGTATCGCCAGCACCAAAAAGTAAGACAACGCTTGAAAAAGATATGCCAGACCTTTGCTGGTCATGGTCTAGTTAACAAGGCCATTGATCTACTTCCCATTGAACTGCATATTCCTGGCTATCAATTTTGTGGACCTGGAACTAAACTAAGCCAACGTCTAGCACAAGGGAACTCTGGAATCAACATATTGGATGCAGCGTGTAGAGATCATAACATTGCTTACAACAACAAGAATATAGAAGTACGTCGAGTTGCAGACCGCATTCTTCTAAGAAAGGCCATGCAGCGTGTGATGTCATCTACTGCTTCTATTGGTGAGAAGATTGCAGCCTTGATTGTAGCAGGAGCGATGAAGTCAAAGCTATTGATTGGTGGTGGATTAGTGAGGAAAAGGACAAAGTAATAAACATGAATCAAATATTGTGAAGTATTTATTTGAGAGTCAGTCCACCAGTTCATAGTATACACAAAATATGGTTTAGTTTTCTTCTTGTAAAAAACATACAATTTTAATAAAAATAATTGAAAATGAAAGTGTGTTCTTTTTTTACTAGGTGTGGAAATGTCCATAAGGCAAGCTATTTACACCATCCCACAGACGTTTATTGTCATATGTTGTCAGCGATGTTTTATTTTGATTTACTGTAAAAATATTATGGTTCTTTGAAAGAATGCGTGTTTGCTGGTATAAGCGAGAGGTGTTTGCGTAGAGTACACATCGATATTCCTCAACATTGAGGAATTGTGTGACGCTACGAAGAACACCCTTCGCTTTGCATTGACCTTTATTCTTTTGTGTTGAAAATGCGTACATTTTCGGCGCCAAAGCCACAAATTCTGTCATAACATCACCGGCGCACTCATCCTTAAATAGACCTATTTTTTTTTATTCATGGGAATTATGCCAAACATATTGTTAACCTCATAGTTTGAGGTATCAAAGTAATTTGGATGTTCTCTCATCACTGAGTAAACATCTATCTTATTGGTTTGATAAATAAGACTGTCTGTATACATATACAGTAATTTTACATCTCCAAACTTTTGTTTGGCAAACTCATAATGAAATTGATACATTACAAATTTTGAAAAGTCAAGTATTACCATTCCCAAGTAAATTGGTTTGTTATACATGATTTCTGTCTTTGACAATTCAATGGTTACTAAATCAGTTTCAATAACTCGTACAGAATGGAAATTAGGCATAGCTATATATTTTCGTGCGCCATATCGACCGTCCCAGTGGTTTACCAAATGAATAGTTCTATGCTTTCGAATATTTTCCATTGATTTACCGTAGCACGCATTGTTCATTAATTTAAAAAAATTTGATTCAAATGTGGTCTTGGCGTGTTGCCGATGATGAGTATTCAATTGCATGTACGGTTGTAACCATGGTTTTTGGTCAAAGCAAATAATGCGGTGAATGGATTGCAGTTTCAAACCATGTTTCAAACATTGCATTAAATTTTCAATGTGTATGACGTACCTTTTTTTTGAATTTAACGTTGCCAGCAACTTTTTATTGTTGGAACGTGAACTGGGAGGTTGTAATTTTTCAACACAAAATGGTAGATCAGAATGATCATTGTGTATCTCACAGGGATATAATAAGTCGACCTCTAGAACGTAGCCACGCGTGTCATTGCTCAACACATCTTTTAAATTAAAATTTGAAACTTCATCTGAAGTCAGCCATCGAAAATTTTGATATGGAAGAGGTTTTTCCATAGCATATCCGTATAAATTGTTACAATCTAGGTAGGTGAGGTATGTTGTAGGTTGGTTTGGTTTGTATGTATCCATATATGGATTATTTGCTTTGGCGTGCTTTTGTACAAGCGAAACAAGACCACCACGTATTCCGCGTTCAAAAAAAGAGTAACATATCGATGTCTGTTAATAGTTCCAGTTCTATGTCAGTCACCTTCAACATACAGTCCCAACTATATCCGGCAAGGGTGTAGTAATGGGCTGGATCTAGATTGTAGATTTCAAGACACAGTTTGCGAAAGTGTTCAAACACGTCTGTCAAAAGTAGTGTATCAATTTTGAGGTATAAATCAGCATACTCGCCCAAAGTTGATATCTTGAACACGTTCCATACTTTTTGAGCGTGTAAATAGTCTTCTTCAGAAATATGACTTTTTGTTAAGTCATTGTAAAATTTGTCCTTTGAAGGGAGTGCAGTTTCCTGTAAACATGCCCAATTGTTTACATAATTATAGGGAAACACCCCTTTTCGAATGCATAATTCAAATTGTTTGGCATCAGTAAAGTGTTGACGTACAAAATGCAAATTGTTTGGGTGAAGCCCTTGAACAAGCGCATCCAATGATGATGCGAGGAATCTATACGAATCTAAAAATCGTATACTGATTCCATTTCGCCATTTCGAAAACGAAATAAAATTTTCATGATTTTGTGGAATTAAATTAAACTTTTGGTTTTCAAGGTTAGCAAATTCCTTAATAATTAAATGGCTGTCATACCGAGACATGTTGTGTAAGAAATAAGAAATATAGCGTGCTCTTTTATACGCCAAATTACATACACTATGAGCCGCTCCTCTAAATTTTCCAGTGTACCGATTATGGTCTCTCACTGGTGTGTCACAAGGTGCTATTGGTTTTTGACAAATGTGACAAGTGGTTGCTGTTGCAAAAACCGCCTCGTCTGCGTCCGACATTTGAAGCGGAATTGGATTTTGCAGGATATTGTACACCCGATTTGCCAAGGCGTCCAATTCATTTAAAAACCAAGCAGCAGCATCTGCATCGCGATAAGATTTGAAGTATGAAAGTGAAGGGTCGTATGAACAAATCACGTTTAGGGCACAACTGAATGGCACATGTTGCTGTACTTGTTGAGTGTACGGACGTGTCGGATCTGGTTTACATGTGTCTATGGGTGTGGTTAAACATTCAAAATCTGCATATACTGTAAATGGAAGCGGTTCTTGACGAGACACATTTTGAAATTTCATACTGGCTTTATCCTTTTCTGGAAATATAATTTTACCGCTGGTTGTGTGATGCAATCAATAGTATGTGCTGTCAACTTTTGATTGCTAGTAAAATATTGCAAACAGCGATCAGATATATGTACCCTATTTTTTTTTTGTAACTTGTGAACGAACTAGTCTAGAAAGATCTTTGATATAACAATAATGGTTGCACAATTACCCTTCAATGTACAGTAAATTAAAATGCTTTTCTTTTTTCCCTTTGTCACATACAATGGACCAATAACTTTGTCCCCTTCAACTCCGTATACATTAATGGAGTAAAGCGGATTTTTAGATTCAAAACGAGAAATGGCGTTGAGGTCCATTGGGAATTCTATGTCTGCTAAATTTAGACTGATCATTAATTCCATAAATTTCTGGTGATATTTTCCCATTCTGTGAACATTTTCAGTTGCAGGACTTAACCCAGCAGCCAAGGCCCACACAAAGCAAAAAACGTCATTATTATCCACATTGATGACTGCGTGATGTTTTTCCAACTGTTTAGGTAAATTAACATGAGCTGAACCACTGTTCATGGGATCAAAGGTGCATACATTAATTTTAAAATGGTTGATAGCTTCCAGCGATTTGCCACTTTCCAATTCTTGAAACTCGGCAAAGCGCGTCATGAGCTTATCGACAATGTTTTTACTATACCAACTGTGTATATTATCAGTGCGGTACAATTCACACATTTTCGTATGTAAATAAATCGGTTTGGTTATTTCAACACCTTGTTTTAAAATAACAAAATCACATAATAACTCAGCGTTAATCTTTAACGCTACATGTTCTCTTAAACAGTCTTGCATTTTATTTTGAAAAATGTTGTAGCTAGCGTTTAAAAATTCATTTGGGTCTAAAAATTTAGCATCATTATTAATTTTAAAGCTACATAACTTATTATTAAAACAACTATCCACGTTCTGCCAACTAAGTTCTGGTGCTGATATCATGACACTTACAGTAATTACATTTACTACAAAAACAGCAAATCACTGAACAGGTTGCAGAGAATGAAAACAAACAAAGTTTATTGTCTCTGCAAATTCTGTTTTAACATTAACAAATTTTAAATTTTATTTGATTCTTCAATAAATTCTACCAAACATCTTTTATTTTCTACTCCCAAATATTTTAGGTAGATGGTTCCTTTGTTGAGGTCATTTACAGCTTCGTCGTTGAGTTCCATGAACCTCGCAGGTAAGAAGACAGCGAAATCTTCTAGTTCACAAACTATTCTTCCCCCATATTTCGTGTTTACCCTGCGAACAGCTGTCACCAAATAGGACTCGTTAACTGGCAGGTCCTGTAAACGTTTAGTCTCCAGACCGGTTGCTCTGCCAATGAGATTCGCAACTGTTATAGCAGACATATTGGTTCTGAAAGGTAATTATAAAGTGTTTAGGTACACTATTAAAAAGGTTTAGGTACCCTCCACCTTTATTTATTAGCACATTAACTCAAACCCTGATCTATAGACTAAACCATCAAATGTGTATACAAAACTTATTTGCTAAGACGAGGAGTCTCCTAACAGCGCTTAGTTCCAGTAATCAGTCGGATAGAGCGAGATAAGGTAATATCTCTTTTGACTGACGTCAAACCTGGTAATGACTGTTAGTTGCAATAATAGTTTTATATATCCACTTGAGTAGTGTGTCCCGCATCCCCATCCAAACCTCTAGACTAAACCATCAAATGTGTATACAAAACTTATTTGCTAAGACGAGGAGTCTCGTAACAGCGCTTAGTCCCAGTAATCAGTCGGATAGAGCGAGATAAGGTAATATCTCTTTTGACTGACGTCAAACCTGGTAATGACTGTTAGTTGCAATAATAGTTTCATATATCCACTTGAGTAGTGTGTCCCGCATCCCCATCCAAACCTCTAGACTATACCATCAAATGTGTATACAAAACTTATTTGCTAAGACGAGGAGTCTCGTAACAGCGCTTAGTCCCAGTAATCAGTCGGATAGAGCGAGATAAGGTAATATCTCTTTTGACTGACGTCAAACCTGGTAATGACTGTTAGTTGCAATAATAGTTTCATATATCCACTTGAGTAGTGTGTCCCGCATCCCCATCCAAACCTCTAGACTAAACCATCAAATGTGTATACAAAACTTATTTGCTAAGACGAGGAGTCTCGTAACAGCGCTTAGTCCCAGTAATCAGTCGGATAGAGCGAGATAAGGTAATATCTCTTTTGACTGACGTCAAGCCTGGTAATGTCTGTTAGTTGCAATAATAGTTTCATATATCCACTTGAGTAGTGTGTCCCGCATCCCCATCCAAACCTCTAGACTAAACCATCAAATGTGTATACAAAACTTATTTGCTAAGACGAGGAGTCTCGTAACAGCGCTTAGTCCCAGTAATCAGTCGGATAGAGCGAGATAAGGTAATATCTCTTTTGACTGACGTCAAGCCTGGTAATGACTGTTAGTTGCAATAATAGTTTTATATACCCATTTGATATTATTATTATCCACTTGATAAATATTTAAGGTCAACTGTATAACCATCGACAGTTAGAGAAACTAAAAGTACTGTGTTCAATATTACCTGATAGAAGATCTTTGCAGCAAAGCGATGTGTATACTACCAACTCGTGGACTTCTCTGGCTAGCAACAATAATGTCACGGCTTATATACCCTTACAATCAGAGGCAACACTCCGGTTTGTCCGCTTTCTCAGTAACTGGATGACCTCCATATTTAGTATAAATGAACCTGCTACTTTACAAAGAATTGTCATTCACTGCTACTGCTATGTCTGATGAGGAAAACACCCGTGCTGTGGAAGAAGAATCCATCAATTGGGATTCGTCTTTGGACATTTTCATGTAAGTAATATTCATTTTTTTAAATTGATACCAGGTTAAAAAATTAAATCAAAGCCTAGAACGCTAACCAATTAACCATGGGACCGGAATATATTTTTAATTAAGACAACACAAACACCCAGTCCCCAAGCCAGGGGAATTAATCACCAGAAAATACAATCCCCACAGACCTCCCAAAAATCTAACCCAGGACCCTCCAGTTCAGAGTCTAACAGCAGCCAAGAACAGTATAGTTGAGCCACACAGCTATACACATAGTTGTATCTTGTCTCGCAATAAACAGTCAAGTTAATTATTACACTATTGTTTAAATGCAATGTCAAGCTTGGCTAACACTATTGCTGTTAATGTTAATAGCGTTTGTCAAATTGTGGTCAAGTAGCTTTGAACACTTAGATAGGTGTTAAGGTTTTATATACTTAGCCGGGTGTAGCCCAAGGACGGCCGACGGTGGGGCTCGAACCCACGCGTCTACCGAGTCCGTCCTGCCAAGCTTTTAATTGAATTTCATAGCTAGTTTTTGTCGTGTGACCTCCTCAGAGGCCGAGTGCAGGTCTTTCTATTCGACGTCCGTGGGCGACCTGCGCGTCGGTATGGAGTGGATGAAGATGAAACTGGGCAAGGATGTGGAAGGAATCGGCCGTGGCCTATCAGAAGGTACCGTCCCAGCATTTGCATGTGGAAGGATGTGGAAGGAATCGGCCGTGGCCTATCAGAAGGTACCGTCCCAGCATTTGCATGTGGAAGGAATCGGCCGTGGCCTATCAGAAGGTACCGTCCCAGCATTTGCCTGGTGTTGAAAATGGGAAACCACGGAAAACCATTTCAAGGACGGCCGACGGTGGGGCTCGAACCCACGCGTCTACCGAGTCCGTCCTGCCAAGCTTTTAATTGAATTTCATAGCTAGTTTTTTTGTCGTGTGACCTCCTCAGAGGCCGAGTGCAGGTCTTTCTATTCGACGTCCGTGGGCGACCTGCGCGTCGGGATGGAGTGGATGAAGATGAAACTGGGCAAGGATGTGGAAGGAATCGGCCGTGGCCTATCAGAAGGTACCGTCCCAGCATTTGCATGTGGAAGGAATCGGCCGTGGCCTATCAGAAGGTACCGTCCCAGCATTTGCCTGGTGTTGAAAATGGGAAACCACGGAAAACCATTTCAAGGACGGCCGACGGTGGGGCTCGAACCCACGCGTCTACCGAGTCCGTCCTGCCAAGCTTTTAATTGAATTTCATAGCTAGTTTTTTTGTCGTGTGACCTCCTCAGAGGCCGAGTGCAGGTCTTTCTATTCGACGTCCGTGGGCGACCTGCGCGTCGGGATGGAGTGGATGAAGATGAAACTGGGCAAGGATGTGGAAGGAATCGGCCGTGGCCTATCAGAAGGTACCGTCCCAGCATTTGCATGTGGAAGGAATCGGCCGTGGCCTATCAGAAGGTACCGTCCCAGCATTTGCCTGGTGTTGAAAATGGGAAACCACGGAAAACCATTTCAAGGACGGCCGACGGTGGGGCTCGAACCCACGCGTCTACCGAGTCAGCAGAGAGCTTGGACCCATGACCTAATGCTGCGCTACAGCTTGTTGGAATAAACAACTTTCTTATTTCTCCCAGTCCGACTTAAGAAACATGACTAATTTATTGTAATTTAATGCAAATTGTATTACCGGTTGAAGACCTGTTAAATTTATTGCCAAGACATACTGCTTTAACAAAAATAAAAGTTAATAGCCTACATCATCAATCTTGATACCAGTCTAATGCAAAAGGGCTTTCAATATCTTAGAGTTGTAACAGTATAATTACTCATACATTACAATTGTGTTGCGCTGTTATGTAAATCAGCAGTAGTATACCAGATTCTCACCGCTGATCTGCAGTTTAAATCTCACTCACTTCATGTGAGATCTGTGTAGGGTACCGCAAAAGTTGAATTGTTGTTGTTTGAGTCTTCAGTCTTTTGACTGGTTTGATGCAGCTCTCCATGTCTCCCTGTCCTGAGCTAATCGTTTCATCTCTACATAGCTCCAACACCCTACATCGGAGGCAATCTGTTTAACATATTCTAACCTTGGTCTACCCCTACAGTTCTTGTCCTCGACCCTTCCTTCCATAACTAAGCTTGCTATTCCTGGGTGTCTTAGTATGTGTCCTACCAACCTATCTCTTCTCTTCATTAGCAGTCACCAGAAACATCTCTCCTCTCCCACTCGTCTTAATACCTCTTTGTTTGTAACCCTATCTACCCATCTGATCTTCATCATTCTCCTGTAACACCACATTTCAAATGCTTCTATTCTCCTCTTTTCTGCTGCACCAATTGTCCAAGTTTCACTTCCATAGAGCGCCACGCTCCAGACAAAGGCTTTCAAAAAATGACTTCCTAATACCTAAATCTATATTCGATGTCAGCAGATTCCTTTTTTGTAGAAATGCTTTCTTTGCCTGAGCCAACCTACTTTTAATATCCTCTTTGCTTCGTCCATCACTGGTTATTCTGCTTCCTAAGTAACAGAAGTCTCCTACTTCCTTCGGCTTTTCACCTACCAATTTGATCTCCATAGAGGTTTCTAATTTATTTCGGCTGCATTCCAGTATTTTTGTTTTACATTTATTTATTTTCATCATGAATTCTTTCCGTAAGACAGAGTCCATACCATTCAAAACTCGTTCAAATCCTCAGGCTTGTCGGCCAAGATGACAATGTCATCGGCAAATCTCAGAGTTGAAATTATTTCTCCTTGAATCTTCACTCCCACTTTAAATTTTTCTCTAATTTCCTTCATTGCTTGTTCAATGTAAAGATTAAAAAGTATGGGTGATAAGTTGCAGCCTTGCCTTACACCTTTCTGAATACCAGCTTTTCTCTCATGTCCTTCAACTCGAATGACTGCTGTCTGGTTTCTGTACAGATTGTATATCATCCTCCTATCCCTGTACTTTATTACAATTGATTTCAAAATGTCAAACAATTTAGTCCAATCAACTTTATCAAAAGCCATGAACGTTGTCTTATCTTTCCTTATTCTACCTTCTAAAATCAGCCTAAGACTTAGTACAGCTTCCCTTGTTCCTACATTTCTCCAGAAACCAAACTGGTCTTCACCCAACTCCGTTTCTATCTGGCTTTCAATCCTCTTGTAAATCATTCTAACTTCTGTGTACTTTGGTTTTCTCTGACACAAACATCAAGACAGTTTATATCCTCGCAGCTAGATTGGGTATTCTAATGACATTGATAGACATTTTTTCTATTTTATAGTTTCTCAAATGACCGTGTCATGGCGGAGTTTTTCGTCCGCATGATGATGATGATGGAGGATGAAAGTCAAAGCGAAAATGAAGAGATGATGGAGGATGAAAGTGAAAGCGAAAATGAAGAGGAAGCGAAAGAAGAAGCCACAAAAATAATTTAAAGTAAATGTAACAAAAAGAAAAACAATAATAATAATAAAAAATATTCTTGTTTTGATTGATTTATTTGTCTATTATTCCCACTTTTATTTTTTTATATGAAGCTGAGCGAGCCAACATGTCAGGTGTCAATCTCAGAAATTCACTCCTGTGACATCACACATAGGTTGACCGTTCAAATCAGATTGTTCATTCTAACACCCATCCATGTCCATTAACCATCTAGCACACATTCTATATCCTCAGCTCCATAACACATAAATTCAAATCTCCCAAGTCAGCATAAATGAAAATCCTTCGGCTGCACTAGGTCTCTGTGATTATGCCTCAATGGCTTAGGGAGAAGCATGCCAACCTCTCACCGCTGGGTCTGTGTTTCAAATCACAGTTACTCCATGTAAAATCTGTGCTGGACAAAACAGAAGCAGACTGGTTTTTCTCCGGGTACCCTAGTTTTCCAGACAAACTTTCATTCTACCAACACTCTCCACCATCATTTAATTTTATCAGTCATTTATTCAATCGCTGACTCAGAGGAGTGCGATAGGCTTCGACAGTCGGCACAGTTCATATCTTCACAACTAGATGGAATATTCCAATGTCATCAATAGACATTACACCATCTTGTTTTTATTTCATGTCGAGCTGGCTGAACCGACATGCCATGCGTTTTGTATCCCCCACCCATTAACAATTTGTTTACCGTTAAGTATTAGAAAAAAACAATCCCATCCATGACCTACACTACATTCTGCCTGTGACGTCCCAACCTCCATTCACAGTTCCATCTTCATTCACGTTTGTTTACCCGCCAACCTAGCACGTCAGGGTTCAACAACCACCATCCATCTCCATTCATGTTTCCCATTAAAACACTCTCATCCATGACCTGTGCTACATTCCGTAATCTGCTGTGACGTCGCAACCTCCATTCACGGTGCCATCTTCATTCACGTTTATTTACCCGCAAACCTAGCACGCCAGGGTTCAACAACCACCACCCACCACCATTCATGTTTTCCATTCAAAACACACCCGTCCATGACCTACCCCACATCCCGTAATATACTATGACGTCACACACACGCCAGTTGACCGTTCAAATCTGAGGATTCATTCACCGACAAAGATTCGGAAACGTTCGGCAACACTCGGATCTCATCAAGTACAAAGCAAAGCTATATAGCACGAGACCATAACAGAGAAGGCGCTCAGTCCAATAGAGAGACTGGGTCGAGGAGGGTCTCGTGCAGATCCTCTTCCATCCTTCCCCCCTCGTCCCCCACCCCACCCTTCCCTCCCACTCCCCCCTCCCACTCCCCCCACCCTCCCCCTTCCCCCACCCCTTCCCTCCACCCACACCCCCTCAAACCGGTTCCTGGACCCTCCAAGGTTTGTTTACCTTCCGGGGTCCCGGCGACCTTGGGGTCAATGACCTACCTCAAGGTCATTGACCATGACCTACCTCAAGGTCATTGACCTTGCCACGCCCCCCTCATTTGCATAAATAACGGTATTTGAAGCAGAACCCTCCTTGCTCCTCTACTACAGGGTGACTTCTAAAGAGATATACAAGATGCCAGATAGGAATAAAGGGTGCCTCCTGAAGAGGTGTGCAGGATCTCAGAGCAAAATACATTAGAAGATGCCAGATAAGAATACAGGGTGACTCCTAAGGAGATATACAAGATGCCAAATAAGAATACAAGGTGACTCTTAAAGAGGTGTACAAGATGGCAGAGAAGAATACAGGGTGGCTCCTAAAGAGGTGCATAAGATGTCAGACAAGAATACAGGGTGACTCCTAAAGCGGCGTACAAGATGTCACACAATAATACAGGGTGACTTCTAAAGATATATACAAGATGCCAGATAAGAATACAGAGTGCCTCTTAAAGAGGTGTGCAGGATGTCAGAGCAAAATACAGGGTGACACTCAACGAGGTGTACAGTATGTTAGATTCAATTCAAAAACAGGGTGACCCTTAAAGAGGTTTGCAAGATATCAGTTTCAAATAATGGGTGACCCTTAAACAGTTGTAAAAGATGTCAGACTCAAATACAGGGTGACCCTTAAAGAGGTGCCCGCACGGGAAGCTTAAGTTAATAGGTAATGGAGTCTGTTGAAAGAGTCCTGGGGCTTCGAGCGAAGCCAGAAGCCCTCTTGAGCCTTTCTAACTTTGAAATGATATAACGTCTAGTCTTTCAGACTGACTGTAATTTTTTAATTTCTGCAGTGCTATGATTTAAGAAAAATGAAAATTTGCAGGTTTAATGTTTACTTCTAATATATTGTTAAGAGATTCTCAAATATTTTTAAAAGTTATCCATTGGTCATTAGTACACTGTAAAACATTCTGGTGTAATTTGTGCAGTCAGACAGCGTTTACACAATAATTATTCCAATTGTTTAATTATTTATATTTTTCTTGTGTTGTGCTGCTTGTAAGACCCAAGTCTACAACATGTACCAGAATATCAGGAATGGCACTGGCAAAACTATTACTTTTTCTCACAAGATAACATGTGTTCCGTTACCACGGAAACCAAGCTATATTTGTAAACAAAAACATCACGTTACTTCCTGTTCCTCAGATAAAAAGAGAAATGTAGTACGGAGCATGCTCGGGAGAGATTTAGTAGCGCCAATTTCCAAAAGGAGCGAAATAATTCTGAGGTGGCACTTGCACGTAGGTATGCATGGTAGTGCTTCGGATCAGTTGACACCTATTTATATTTTTCATTTTATCATGGAAACGGTTACATAAATATTGAAAATTCTCTCATCACTGGAAAGAGGGAAGTTCATTAACCATTTTAAGACCTGAAAAGAAATTGCAATTTTTTTACCTCCAGTGGTGTACCTCCCCCTTTAGGGAGGAGATATAAGTCGAAAATGGATCACATATTTATGTAAATTATACATTAGACCGACAGTAGTGGCTACGCTGGCTAAAGCGCAGCATTAGGCCATGGGGCCAAGCTCTCTGCTGACTCGGTAGACGCGTGGGTTAGAGCCCCACCGTCGGCCATCCTTGAAATGGTTTTCCGTGGTTTCCCCATTTTCAACACCAGGCAAATGCTGGGACGGTACCTTCCGACAGGCCACGGCCGCTTCCTTCCACATCCTTGCCCACTTTCATTCACCATCATTCATTTCATTTCTCATTAACTCCTCTAATGAGGTTGGCGTCAGGAAGGGCATCCGTCCGTAAAAACCATCGCCACAAAGACTTCCATCGCATCTCATCCCCGACCCCGTTGGAAAACGGGAATAATAAGGGGTAGACATACACATACATATATTAGCCTACAGTATTAACCAAAAGTTGAGTATTAATATGCAGAAGCAATTATGTAAATCTTTGACCTGGTTTCAAAGATATATACCAAATTATTACCAGCCGTCATGTGAACTTTATTGGTAGAAAAGACTATTTCCCTCATATTTATATGTTGGTGTCCTCATTAGATCTACTAATTTTTTTCCACTGGATAATGTTAATTGCTTTAAGGTTTAGTCTTATTATAGCATATTATTCAGACCAATAGGCTTTGATTTTCCTTTCTATAAGACTAGTTTTTGAAATGAATATGACTCTTTTAGGAGTCCAAACCTACAGGCATGTAATCTATGTGCTGCTCTTTGTAAATCATAGATGACGCATTTATGTTGATTCCCACGACTCCTCGTCAAGGAATGATCCGACCTCTCTTGAAATTCATATAGGGCTAGTGGACAGCTGCTATATTCAAATCAAATGGTATAAACTTTATATCCTTCTTTCCATAAATGATAGAAACAGCGCCTACCGATATTTTCATAAATTGAGAATTAAGAGACAGCTGTTAATACTATACGGTAATGTATATAATGTAACATGTGTTCAACCCCCTGTGGTTCAACCCTTCATTGGGTTTTTCACCAGCATGGGTCACATTGCTATTACACACTTATACTGTACACTAAACAAGGCATTTTTACGCAAAACAATACGAGTATAGTAAATAGAACTTAACTCTAAGAATACCATTTTGAATATACAAGTCTAATCGAAATGGTCGTCTTTTCAAAAAAAATGATGAAAGTATTTAACAAGTCAAATATACTGTACAAAAATGTTGATGTTTCAGTGTCGTGCCAACTAGTATTTTAGGTCGTGCAATAAACTTGATTTTAATGCCAGTCGAATCCGTTATTTTATGAAGTCTATTTGTATGTTGATGGCTTCTGTTTATGTTTATAAACACCCTCCCCTCAACACGACACGACAGGTAACTGACATGTCCTTCCTACATTCTATTTTAAATGGTCATTGCTGTTCGGACCACCTGCTGTCACTTTTCAAACTAAGAGCCCCTTCTCGTTCTACCAGGCTCAAAAATATTCTCCACATTCCACACATTAAACATTCCATACTCCAAAACCGTATATCATCCCTATACAATAGCATTGCAAGTACACGCGAGCTGGACATATCCACAACCAAGAGGACGTTCCTGAAGCTGGTGAACGGGAACTTAAACTTGGTTGTTATTTGTATCAGCGTGAAGGGCTCACATAGCTGTATTTTGTGTTTTGATTAATAAATAAAATATAATAATTGTCCTTAATTAATTAAGTAGTGTATTAATATGTGTCCTTTGACGTTGAAATATGATGGTATTATTGTTTGTTGTTT
Organism: Meconema thalassinum; assembly: GCA_946902985.2. Taxonomy (NCBI): domain Eukaryota; kingdom Metazoa; phylum Arthropoda; class Insecta; order Orthoptera; family Tettigoniidae; genus Meconema; species Meconema thalassinum. The sequence goes on from OX336391.1 coordinate 461,919,238, forward strand.
TGAAGTGTGCCCTAAAGAATAACCCCAAACATAACTTCATCTAACTCATCTCTGGAGGATACGATATCTGTGTATGTGGCATAGTGAACCCATACCGTAATGTAACTTTGCAGGTACATGCATGTATTTCAATCTATTCATAAATTATAGATGACGTGTGTGTCAGAGCATCAAATATGAATTCCTCCAACTCGTCAATGCGTTACCCGATCTCAGAGGAAGCTGGTATGGTAGACCAATGCATTCAGGCGTATACATTTTCTAGAGTTGTTCTCGATTCTTCATGGCACTCTACTTACACTTTCTTTCGTTCTTTCACTTGCCATAGTACGCGCCACCGGCGTATGTTTAAGTATTACCAGCTTCCGGTTTAGTAGTCAGGTAATGGAAGCAATGGGAAGTGTGTACTACAATTTTCCATGCATGTAACTAAGCACATTATTGTTGTTAGGAGAAATAAAAGTTGTAAAATGCACCAAGAGCGAAATGATCTTCCGCTGTGAACAATGAGAAAGCTCTGCATGTGTTTATTTCTTATGTATTAATGATGCGAAATGTCGGCTACCCTTGTGCCGCTTACAACACTCGCAGTCTCTAAATGTTCCAAATTTCCCCGTCAATTTACAACAGATTATGTTTGAAATTTTTAAAAAGATCGTGACGAAGAAAGTGTTTCTCCAATTGAATGATTGTATTTAACTGTATGCACGATGTATACTCTTGGCAAGGTTGTTTTTCTCACAGAGCAACTTTACACCGTAGTAGGCACGCAGCTCTTTGTATTTAGTTTTCAGGCAACTTATTTTAAATTATTGACTAAAATATTTGTAAAGACAGACAATCCATGCCTCCATTCGAAGGTTTCGGGTTCAATAATCCATGCAAAATGAAGTTCGTTCGTTTTTGAAATTTACCTTTTCAATGATTACCGTATGGTAGCGTACTGTCCCCGTTTACCTGGATAGTAGGCTGTCAGATATCCGCCCCCTCAATCGGATTGCCAATTATCAATCGCACCGGCACAGTTACATCAATGAAAATGGCACTGACAGATACTATCGAGATAAGAGCACAGAAGTTCACAGGAAATCATTGTGGAACACACCAAAAAAAGACGGGGGTTCATACTTACCGTTACTTACCTCTTAATTATCTCGGGGTTTGAGTTGACAACAGGATCACTAAAGTCTGTTCACACAATAACCTCCACCATGACATTTAAAAATGAACCAAGACGAAGACGAGAACTTTGAACTGTACAAAAGCTTTATTTCTAATAAAGGGTATGATTTTACTAACACAACAAAAACAACGTGGCTATCAGTAGCCCAAGTCAATCTGACTACGTCCTCCAGTAGGACTTGCAAAAATTATCATACAACATGATATAGAACATTTTAGCTCCCACGAGCTCCAAATAACGTAATATTCATAACACTATTGGATTGGAAAAGGACGTCAGGGTGTGACATAGATAGAGCATTTGGTTTCCTTTTAATAAACATGAGAATGGTATTTATAGTCGCAAGGCCAGAGTGTGTACGACCTCACTCTGATAACCAGATGTTGGCCCAGCTGCGAGCTACCCTCGAACCTGTTGCATGCTGGTCAAATGGACTCCCTTCTCACGTGCTAAGTTACGTAAGAGTACAGCTTGCTCTCTCAAGCTTTTAAATGTCTACAAGACAACTCACATTTATATTTACGCAAATCTTTCAAGTACTTTGCTCACATCCTATTGGATCATTATATTAATTCCTTAAACTTGTTAAGTTCAATCCAAATGTTTAATTAGCTCTTAAATGTTTATACCAAAATCACATAAATTATTTATAACAATTAGAAATTGTTTATAATATTTGTCAAAGACAATAAAAATATTATAAGCACGCCTTTAACATCACTCTCGTTTCACATTATTTTCAAAAATATTTACAGCATTTATTTACAATATTAACATTTAAATTGTTTAAATTATTAATTTAATAAATACATTAACCACATGTTCATTCGGTTGGTAATTTTCATAATCGTGTTTAATATAATCGACCAATGAAGGTTAGTTATACATGTTAATGTCACAATCTGGTTTAATAAAGGTTTTAATAATGATTTGTGACGGCAACCTTCATTCAAAATCTTATCTCAAATTCTTTCAAAACTCGTGTTAATTCTAACAGTAAATTACTTGATTAATTTTCAACGAACTATGACAATCTTACTCCAGCGGAAAATCCTTCGCTAACAAGTTAATGCATAAACTGCATTAAAAAAATCTGCCCAAAATCATCATATATTAATCTATATGGCATTAAAAACTTCCACATAACTTACAAAACTTCCACAAATAATTCTTTAACATTAATTCCTGTGGGAACTTCCTTCATATTCAAGGGCATTATATCTCAGCGACTTTCAACACGCGCTGCACTAGCGATTATACATTTATAGTTCCACTTAAAAATTTTTATAATCATTAATTGTTTCAAAACTGTTTTTTATTTAACCTTCGTGGATTTCATTCATGAACCGAAATGAAGTCAAAACTTGCCAATCACAAACAAATTTAATAGTGAATACGCTTATATACGCCTGTCTGGTCTATCAAAATTTAAGATTAACATCTTAAAAGAAATTGTAGTATGAAAATACTATCATCAAATAAAGTGCGACTAAAATGCAAAGTAGTCGAATAGAATCCAATTAGACTGGGGAATGCAAACATCGTTCTATAAATCTCTAATTGAGAAAAACTCCTAACAAAAGTTCTTGACTTTAATGCATTCAATAATTCATTATTAAAGTTACTCTTTCACAAAAGTGTCTATAATGCAATGTTCATTCATAACTGACGATAAATGTCTGTGTTGCAATCAATTCAAATAACGACTAGTATTTCCAAGATCGTCGACAACGTAAGAGATTTTAACGCTCTAAAATCATTTAAATGTTCTTCCTTCTTGATGATGACAGAAAATTGGTCAAAGTAATTAAACTGGGGTAGAATTACTTTAATAAAATGACACGCTGTCTGAATTTAAATCTGCCATAAAAATCATTAACTTACAGTCAAATCGTGACTACAAAAAAAATATTAATTACTGAAAAATCCAAATATCAGTCTCAACTGATTCAAAATCATTAACTATGCCCATGACATAACAATGTCTTAATAAATCGTCGAAAAATGCAAAACTCATCAAGGTGTACTGAGAATAAGAATCTCAACAAGAAAATAGGGCAAAAAACATGAGGATAAAAATATGGGAAAAATAGTTGCTCAAACATCATTAGTAAACTCAAACACAATAAACGTTCACGACTACCTTATCTGCCGATTGACGTTCCAGAGGAAAATTCCCCAAAGAAGACTGCTGATGGATCCATTTCACCACGTTAGAGTTGAGCTCCATCCTCGAAATAGGAAATAGCACCCTCGGAGAATCGAACTGCTTCCTTCTCCGTGAATCGCTCTGCTCCTCGAAGACGAATAGACATCCTTCCGGCAATAATCTTCTTTGTGAGTCGGGACACCCCTGACCTCTCTTGAAAAATTCCCTGAAGTTCCAGTAGACAATCGCCATGAAGTTTTGTAGAAATTTCCGAAGAAATTATTCATATTCAGAGTATGAAATTGTTTCTATGGCTGTTCGATGGTATTCAGCCTTTAATTACGAAACATGGGTGTAGATGGTATTCACCGCATGTTCGCTTGTGTGGAATAGCAATTAGCGAAGTTCCATGTCGCTATCTTACTCCGTTGAAATATGTCCCAATTGCAATAAGCCCTTTAGCCTTCCATCTGCTCTTCGGTTGTAGTGTTAGAAGAACAAACTGCCGTATTCAATTGCTCCATTATACTGTATCGTTCTGTAACCAAGCAATCTGAAGTCTTTCTATTCCACTCGCAGCGTCAGCCGTTGCGTTGATTCTGGCTATACAAAAGTGCTTCTCTTGTGGCGAGATAATCACTTTTGTCAGTCGTATAAAACTGCTAATATCTTTTAAACTAATCGGTCGAAATTGTTCAGCTTTTCTCTATTACTTTATGAAGCACAGCACAATACAATTAGCTTATCGGTGACCGCTAACTGTTCGAAGCTAAACTTGTAGAAGCTTTCTAAGGTCCGTTTCAACTTCACCTAGTTTGACTTGGATCTCGTTAATATAGTGGCCTCGCCACGCGTTATAAAGACGATTCTTTTCACTGCTGTTCACTTCGACGTCTCACTATAATGAATGTATAAGAAAAGAACTTTCACAATAGACTTCGATGATCTGAGAATGAGATCTCAGAATAATCGGAGAACGAAAGAGAGCTCCTCTCTTCTGCGCAAGCCCTTTTATTAACTTCTCGAGGGGCGTTTCCATCCCTTCCAAAGCGTGATACTGCGTCATCGCTAGAACTTCCAACTTCGTTAATACATGACGGATTTTCAAAATTCAAAAAACTGAAAATAAATTTCACCAAAATTCCAAATCAATGCTTTTACTGCAAATGGATTTCCACAATTCTGCATTCCAAAAGTAATAAAAATACCATAGTTTCAGCAATCTCCGTCTTCCTTTAAACTATCGTTCATTGGTTCATGCCTCTCCTCCAATAGCATAGTTTCTTCCTCAGCAGAATTCCTCGTTTCCTGCGACTGCGTCGTACATCTTGGAACATTCTCGACTAAATGCTGACGTCACTGAGAATCTCAGCTCAAGTAGCCTGCTGGCATAACATTTACGTCATCCGTGCTTACGTCATGACTACCCACGTCATAACTATGACAGCCATAACTCTCCTTATAATTTCAAATATAGCCACCGTGGTCTCTATATAATTCAATTACGGGGGCAGTACCGTACTTAACGTAGACATTTCTTTAAAAAGTTTGTCGCTTGTTGTTTGGCCTATTAACTTACGGTAATATTTTCCATACTGAAAACTAGGCACGGTTGGATTTTAATATGAAACTGAATGTGCTATCAAATATCGCTTTCTTGCAATAGGCCTAAGTAACCTTCTGTAGAATATGTACCGGTATGTAATTATAAAATGATTATTGGTTAAATACGTGTTAATCGATACCTAGGCTATTATAATTATAATGATTAATTAAATGTTAAAGAAGAAACAACGAGTTGTTAGTAAATATTAGGCCTACCAGTATGGCGAATAGCCTATAACTCGTTTCGTCACGTTTTAACATTTAAACGGGTCAAGTTAATGCATAATATACCAATATAACAACCGGTTAGCAAATGGTTATAATATTCTTCCATATAACATATTTAATTGGCACCAATTTAATACAATTGTAGTCTAAGGTATGATACACCACTGCCGTTTGATATGTGCAGATCGCACATTTGGTAACCAAGCTGTTTGTTATGGTCGTTTGTGTTGCGAATTTTTACTAATTACTCTTTTAGGAGACACTTGTCTTTGGAATATTCAAGAAAGGCCAACCCTCTAGTGTTTATTTCATAAGTTGAACGCCTAAAACAAAACCGCAATTCGAAATAATAATGAAAATAATCACGGACAATTCATTGGCAATGAAAATCAAATGGAGATTCTCGGACCGGAAGTTCGCTATGCCTAAGCTCCGGTGCCATTTTAACTCGTGGAAGCTCTATTAAGAGTGTGCTCCTATTTCTAATAATGTTCATTGTAGAAAATAACAACAATAATTTGGTATTGAAATTGTTATTGTTGCCCCAGATTTTATCACAATGCAGGCCAATAATCGGATATTAAGTCCATCGCGTGGAGAAGTTGAGAGTTTTGGCATGGAACGGAGCAGTAGAACGAAAATAGGCTATGTTAATTCTTCACAGGACTTCTTGTTTCCTGTCAAGGCTGATTATTCCTTCGACTATCGAAGACGCAGCCTGGGACCTTTGTGTTAAGTACTCAACGCCTTGCATTCTGTATGCAGCATGTCGCGTAGAGGCTGGAATGTCTCAGTACACACAATGGCGAAATCCTGCGAGGGAACTTATGAATTGCTAATCCTCTAGCAAGGCCGTCTTGTAGGTGATCATGAGTACTGTGGCTTACGATGTCGCCTCGTAAGGGATCTCCTGTAGCACGTATGGTGTGTACAGGACAAAATTAATTACATCTCAACCATAGGTCGCCCTGTAGAATTTCGATTTATCTGCCAGACAACGGGGCTCACAACGTGCATCGTCTAGATAGCTCCTAATAAAAAGCTCATCAGGTAGCTGAAACCAAATTATCATATTTAAATCGTTATGTCCGTCGATAGAGAGCGATTGAACCTATCTAGCTGATCTTGCTTTCTTGTTCTCCCAAAATCTCATCTTCACGCTATGGTTCTTTCAGCGCTCCTCCACCCAGGTTTTGTTGGATGTAATGTTTGGGTGAGGAGCAGATGACCTCACTGTTCCGCCCCTTTAAACCTCAATAACTAACTAACTAACTACCTAACTAATGTTTGAATGATCTGAAAATTGATGATTGTCAACTAGTTCTCTGATTTTAGTTCTGTCCGGTACCATAATGATCATCCTTTCAAAGTTAAGAGTCGACCACAGCGTACAAATTATGGTAAATATTCTTTCGTAAACCGTTCCATTAATAACTGGCCTTCTCTACCTGCCGCAGTCTTAGAACCTTTCCCCAAACATATACTGTAGGTGTGTTTAAGAAAAGACTGACGATTTGTATAAATACTCAACTTCAATTATTGTAATTGAATTGTTATGTATAATTGTTTATTTGTTATGTATGCCCAATTTGCCACTGGGGGACACAAAAAACAACTGCAAATGAATGAATGAATATCACTTGAGATGTATATTTTCTGAAGGTATTCTTAAACTTCAAACAGCCAGATGTTCTTAGATTTCATTGAGAGAGTAAGATTTTGAATTCTTTTAGCCAGTCTGTGATGACTCATTCTGGGAATATGCCCATAATATTTCAAAAGAATTTTCCTGAATGCGTCCGAGATTTTATCCAAATGCTGATAAAGATTCTTGCATTGCCTTTTCATCCAAATCCCCTCAGTACAAATAAAACAAACAAAAAACTCCTTAAGATTTTTCAAATCTTGATTTTGTACATCTTTAATTAGTGATCTGCCGCAATAAACAGTGTTTCAGAGGCATGCGTTGCCACGGGTTTGATTACTGTGCTACAACGTCGTAATCTTGCTTTGCGGGAGATGGATTTCTTACTATACCTGTTCCATGTTATTATTATTGGTCTATTATTATTAATTTTATTAATGCAGCCAATGGCCATGTAATTTTCTTTCCAGGACGGGTCAGGAAAGGGATTATGAAAGGAAATCGGCCGTGGGCCTATTGACAGGAACCATCCCGGCATTTGCCAGATAGTGAAAATGGGAAACCACGAAATCCATTTTCAGGATGGCCGAGGTGGGATTCGATCCCACGCTCTACCGATGCCAGCGAGACACGAGGTAGCGCATTAATAATAATTTAAGGTCACTAGTTCTTCTTCGATGCTCTCTTTAGTTCCCAATATCTCTTGAATCCGGCTGATAATATTTCCATTCTCTCCTGTGGGAAAAGTTTCTGAGACACAGTCATTTTGGGTGGTGAAGACCAAGAGTCAACTATATCACAAAATTTAGAACGATCTTGGACATAAAGGGCAGAAATCACAGCGGAATCCAAGATAGGCTATATGTTTTTACTTCATGAGCCGCAGCCTTCTAGTCTTACAGCTGAACTGATTGTTCTATAGAATTAGTTTCGCCGATTATTCTTTCCCGGTACCTTCAGCCACCTACGGTACATCGCACGCTGGTATTGGCCGTTTCCAACTGTTGTTACAACTCGGAGTTTGTTTTCAGTCATTAGGTTCCATATGAGACCAATCTCAAGCCCAAGAATTTTCCTGAGGATAAGTCTTTCAACTTTCTCCAGATCATTCATGGTGCATTTCCTGTTCATCAGTGGAGTGGCCTGACAACATTATTATTATTAACTAGCAACTCGACCCGGCTTCGCCCGGGAACAGTTATGAATTCATTACGGGGTAAGCGCTTTTTTTTCCTATGTCAATGAACAACGACCAATATCCGTTTTACTTCTCGGCAAAATGGGTTAAAATCACTGACTGGACATCATGGACATGCATGTGCAACAAATTCTTGTCAGACGTAATTTAAGAATGGCGAGGTACATGAAACACAAATCCCCCTTCCGTCCAATCTTAACTTGACTGTGAATTTTGCGGAACGAAAAGTTCACAGGCGAAATGAGAGTTGCACTTCCAGGGAAACTCAAATCCTCCTTCCGTCCAATCTTAAGTTGACTGTGTTTCACAGGCGAAATGAAGAAAACCCGAGTTGCACTTCCAGGGAAACTCCAAACACAACCACCCTCCTCAGAAGTCTTAGCTCAACACGACTCAACGGTTTTCTGCTGGCTGTATCTGGGGCAATTGATTCGCCCGCTAGCTAGGCTGTAACAGGGATCATAGACTCGTCTTTAGCTGTAACAGAGATCATAGACTCGCCTTTAGCTAGCTCGTAAACTGTCGCCTCAGTAGTTGAATGGACATGGTTGGAAGAAATTGAAACGTAAAAACAATTATAGTGGGCGATGTATTGAAGATAGACATATGCTCTCGCGGACGTTTTTGTAGAACTTTTCATGCTGAACAATTCTTACCCTCATAGTATTTAGATATTTTTAACGGTTTGCCCAGCGTAAGCTTAAGCTTGAAGCCTCCGTGGCTTAGGCGGCGGCACGCCGGCCTCTTACCGCTGGGTCCGTGATTCAAATCCCGGTCACTCCATGTGAGATCTGTGCTGGACAAAACGGAGGCAGACAGGTTTTTCTCCGGGTACTCCGGTTTTCCCTGTCAACATTTCATTCTAGCAACACTCTCCACTATCATTTCATTTCATCTGTCATTCATTTAATCATTTCCCCAGAGGAGTGCGTCAGGCCTTGGCTGCCGGCACAGTCCATATCCTCGCCGCAAGATGGGGGCTTCATTCATTCCATTCCTGATCCGGTCGGAGACTGGAAGCAGGCTGTGGATTTTCATTTTCCCAGCGTAAGCTTGCAAAGCGCTCGGACGCCAGGTTATTTTTCGACTTTTCCATTGAAATCGTAACTGCTCGGCTTCCTTTGATCATAAATAAATTATTTTTTACTGAAATCATCCTCGAGGTATCCTTTACTGAATGGTGACAACCACATAAAATCCATCCAGTGGTTCTCGAGTTTACCCGTAACAACCAGGAATCGGGGACTTTGTTTTATACTAAGTAGAGATGTGTAGATTAACCCTTTATAGGACAGAATATTGAAGATATTTTGTTTGAATTTCAAAAAAATTAACTTGATTTTTTTAGCGTAATATTGATTATTATTTATTTTAATTTTATTTTTGTTTACTTTAACATTTTAATGTTCATATTTATTTTATAATTTAATTTTACATATTATTTTTATAATCTTAAAATTAAGATTTTATAATTATTAGACTATTAATTTTAATTTTTATAAGCTTATTTTTAAAAATGTTTACAAGCATATTTTTTTATTTCTAAGTTTAACTGTCATATTTTTTTAATTTTTAATTTTAATTGTATTTATTTAACAAGAAGTTCCGTTAAGAACTATACAGCCTACTTTTCATGCCAATGATTATTCTACAGAATATGAACCTATCTAGAATAATGACGAAATTAAGTTGCTAATATCGAAATTTCCAATTAGTTCGAAATACTGTATACCTGGCATAATGTATCCTAATAGAGCACTACAGTTGGCAGCCCTGATGACTGAATATATTCTTAGTTCCATCTCTTAAGGTACAAAATACAAAATTTGGTTGAAGTCCAATGAATCGCATGGACGTTACATGCAGTTAAACATTGGATCTAACAGCGCACGTAAAATCATGTTGGCAACAATGTCATGCATGTATTGGTCAGAAATAATCTGAAATAATATGATCTATTGTTGTGCCAATTTTGAATGAAATCCATTAGTTAGTATAGAAGTTACATGCATTTTAAAATTGGACCTATCAGCAGGCTTAGAATCATGTTGGCAGCACTGACGTATATTAGTTACTCCAAATTCGTCTAGAATGCCAGGTACTATACGTGTGCAAATTTTAGAGCTATTGGCTTGCATACTTTCTGATATATTGATATTAGGGTAACAAAAATAGGGACAGCGCATATTAACAGTTGGCAGCCCGGGTTGCTCCTTAGAATACGCGTAGTCATATCTGTTATGGTACACATAACACATACGAAATTTGGTTGAAATCCAAATGATAGTATGGAAGTTGCATGTATTTAAAGTTGGACCTGTCAGCAGGCTTAGAATCATGTTGGTAGCACTGACGTATATAAGTTACTCCAAATTAATATAGAATGTCAGGTACTATACGTGTGCATAGTTTAAAGCTGTCGGCTTGCATACTTTCTGATATATTGGTATTTGGATAAAATAAATTAGGAGCATTTATTAACAGTTGGCAGCCCTGGTAGGTCTTAAGAATACGCTCAGTCATATCTGGTTATGTACACATACAACATACGAAATTTGGTTGAATTCCAATTGATAGTGTAGAAGTTATATGCATTTAAAAATTGGACCTATCAGGAGGCTTATAATCATTTTGGCAACACTGCCATGTTTGGCCTCCTGGAAATTAAACTGAAATATTATGGTCTGTACGTGTGCCAATTTTGAAATAGCTCCCATTCATACTTTCCAAGATATCCAACATGGAGCTCAAATTTCAATTGCGATTTTTTAGCAGTTGGTAGCACTGACATCATTTTCAAATATGGCCGTGAGATATTCAGGTGTAGATCTTTACTCCTACCAAATTTTGTTTCGATTGCTGCAGCCGTTTAGGAGTTGATAGGGGGGGACACACACACAGCCAGACAGACAGACAGAAGGACAGACAGACAGACAGACAGACAGACAGACTGACAGACAGACAGACAGACAGACACACATTTGCCCGATCTCATAAGTCTACTTTTTTCTCATTTTTGCAAAATGTGAAAAGTAGGCTAAAAATAATATTTTTTTTAAAATCACCTTAGCTCAAGGAGGTAAAGAGGTAATATTTGGTTTTTAGAAATATTAACACTTCCAAAAGAAAATATGGCTGAAAATTTCAATCAACATCATCATCTTTGACAACATAAATTGTCCTCATAGTAGGTGGTTAATATATAGACCACTAACCTGTAAAGGGTTAAGGCTTTCACGGCCCGCAAGAAATAATAAATAAAAAACTAAAATGCCTTTACGTTTCGTGTGGGAACTTGCCTCCTTTTTAAATAGATCAAAATAAATGTTTTGGTTGTCACCCATGAGGTCTGGGTATGGTTCCGAACTTAACCAACACGGGTAAATCTGGTTCGAAGGTTAGTACTGAGGAGAGTTCGGTTCAATTCCCACCTCAGGCATCCCGCAATTTTCCAATAGATCAAAACATCTGTTTGAAAAAAAAAGGAGGCAAGGTCGCTCATGAAACAACTAGGCATTTTATTTTATTATTATAATCCCAAAATATGGATAATAGGCTATTAATAGTATTATTGTTATTATTAATAATATGAATTTTTTCAGTTGGTCTACACGCTTTAGTCCAAATAGATCAAGCGGGGTAACTGTCATTATCACAATCGATTTTGGCCATCTAAGGATCACGTAAATAACTCTTCATGATTTCAGTTTCCTTTGGTGCCAGTATTCCTTCATTCTCTTGCTCACAGCTTCTTTTGATCAGCTTCCCAATGTTGTTTCTTCTTGGTCGCTGTTTCTGGCTCTAGGAACCCGTCAAATGTGTGTATCTTATTTCTGTTGTGGATGTCTTGATCAGTGCTGTTTATTTCTTGTAGATCCTTCTCGGTGTTAGCAAACCATTTTTCATAAGAGTTGCCTTTATTATTGGGCTTGTTGAAGTGGTTAAACATTTTCTTAGTGAGTCTGTCATCAGGCATTCTTGAAACATGTCCAGAGAATTTAACCCTTCGCTATCGTATGGTATCTGAGATTCTGCTCCATGTTAATTTCTTCAATGTCTTCTTTAGTTGTTAGTCCTAGACATTCCGAAGCATACAGGTACTCTGGTTCAATTACTGTTCTTAGTGTCTCAGTAACTATATATACATTATTACTGAAATGAAGTACATGTATTAATATGACGGCTTCGGTGGCGTAGTCGGTAGCATGCTGAGCTTCTATGCCCAAGATAGCGGGTTCAAATCCGGCCGAAGTCGTCGGATTTTTTATGAGCGTTAAAATCCCTCAGTATGCCTTCCTTCGGAGGGGAAGTAAAGCCGATGGTCCCATGTCATAGATTTATGGCATGTTAAATAACCTTCCACTAATTACACCTGTGTGAAGCTAAATTGTATAGGTTAAGAAGGTAAACAACGCTCTTAGGTTCCTACGTTCGATGCCAAGAGCAGACTGCGGTGACGTCGGGTAGCTATGTTCTGAACTAGTAGTCGTTAACAATGGCGTTTGGCGGCAAAAGTAGGAACTACTTGAAAATTGATCGTCTGCAGTCCTTACTTGAATTAAAACAGATAACACATACTAATACAGTCATCACAATTAACACCGGTTATCAGACGGATTCTACACACACTCAAAGTACACGGGGCTACATGACCGCGTTGTCGCAGCCCCTAAACTGAGGAACCAACCAACCAATCATGTATTAATATTATTCACTGATAAAGGGGAATGAGGATGAGTTAATGATATCAATAGGTACATGAAATGTTCCCAAGGAATACTGTGTTGTACATATAGTTATCCCACCTAATGTAATTGCGCAAGAGCGGGTAGACCAAATAAAAAATATATATATATATTGACAGTCTGCACATGCAACACCGAAAACATGGTTTTGAACCTTCACATAATATCATTGTTCCAAGGAATCCACAGAGCAGCCTTGCAAGGTCTTGTATTTGATGATTTTCTCCTTAGAAGAAACATGACCATTTATGGAGGCATTTCCTTTTTGCCTGTGGTGGTTCGGTTTCTTGGTATGACATGCTCCATCTCCAATTTCCGGTGGAGGCTCGATGAAGGAAGATTGTGCGGTCGTGCGACTCCTTGTCTTAATGGACGGATTGTTCTTAACTAACTGGGTGTTTGTTCTGCCAGCGAAATCTCCTCGTGTTGTAGTGGCTAGAGTTTTTGTTTGTCACTCATGAGATCTGGGTATGATTCCCAACTTAACCAACAAGGGTAAATGAGGTTCGAGGGTTAGAGCTGAGGAGAGATTAGTTCACTTCCCACCTCAGCCATCCTGGAATTGGTTTTCCTTGGGTTCGCACGGCCACTTCCTTCCCCATCCTTACCTCAATTACATATTATACACTCTCTAATACAGCCATCACAATGACATATTCTCCCAAGTGCACGGTTCTAAATGACCACGATGTTCTGAAGTCAGTCAATAAAAAATGATGAACAGGCAAACAACAAGTAGTTCCGTGAAGAGCTATACAGCCTATTTTCATATATCCTACTCATGTTAATTGCCTCTATCAACATACAAAATTTCAGTTTGATTGTTGTGATGTATTGAAAACCGTCTTAATATTTCAGATGGTCACCAGGTTGGATTTTTATTTATGTACTATAACATGAAGATTATTGTGTACGTGTGATATTCAAACTTCAATCGCATGATTAGGACACAAGAAGTAAAAACGAGATTTTAAAATTTCGCACAGGTGCCATCTTGTGGTTATGAAAACATTTGAAATGAATTAGATGAAAATGGATTAACATTTGTATAAGCATTTAACGTGCAAAGTTTCACTGCACTCGGATGGTTATATCGCGAGAAACGTCCATTGAAATATTTAGTCTATACTTCGCGTCGCCGCCATGTTGGATTTGTGCTCACCAGGTTACCGAAAGTCCAATAAGTGAACTTATGTTCATAGCCTCTATGTACATTAAAAATTCAGTTTGATTGCTGTAAAAGATTCGTAGATATTGAGAACCGTCAAATGTATTTCGGATGCTCGCCATTTTGGATTGTTATATGTATAGGTCATAAAGTTATGTACCATTAAAGGAAAATTATTGCGTAGCTTCATTATTCAAACTTTCACTTCGATCGCATGATTACGATACAAGAAATAATAATTTAATTTTAAAATTTCGCACAGCCACCATCTTGAGGTTATGTAAACAATTGAACTAAATTGGATGCCAGTGCATTACAATACGAATAATCATTTACTGTACCACATTTCACTGCGCTCAGATGATTAAATCACGAGAAACGTCTATTGAAATATTTATTTCAACTTCGCTTGGCCGCCATGCTCGTTTTGTACTTAACAGGTGTTTGAAAGTTAGATAGATATACTTGCAGCAGTTCCCTTTATCGCTGTACAAAATTTCATGGTGATATCTGTAATAGTTTCGGAGATAAAAATTGCCAGTGGAATATTTCGCACAGCCGCCATTTTGAGGTTATGTAAACAATTGAACTAAATTACACGCCAGTGCGTTACAATGTGCATAAACATTTGCTGTACTATGTTTCATTACGTTTGGATGTCTAAATCGCGAGAAAAGTCTATTTAAAAGTCTCAAATTAGCTTGGCTGCCATGTTGATTTTGTAGTTACCAGGTTTTTGAAAGTCTCATAGGTGAACTTGTAGTAGTGCCCTCTATCACCGTACAAAATTTCAGGGTGATATCGGTGATAGTTTTGGAGATACTGAATGCTGGTGAAATATTTCGCACAGCCGCCATGTTGGATTGGTGAGAGTCAGTAAAATTTGAGGGGCACGGTCGGGGTCGTCCGTAATGGTGCTATGATCTTACCGAGTTTCATTGAAATCGTTCCAGGTGTTTAGAAGTTATTAGGGGGGAACACACACACGCACACACAGACGGACAAAAGGTGATCTCATAAGCCTATTTTTTCATAAAATGAAAATAGGCTAAAAAATACAAAAGATTGAACTGAGAGAATATGCGGTGTATTTGGTCAATATACACCCCATGCGAGATAAATTTAGTGTCTTAGGATAAAATTCAAAATGCTCAGACAAGAATATTCCTGATGATAATGATGGTGATAACCAATATAATGATGATTACTATGATGATAATGATAATGAGGATAATGATGATAATGATGGTGATAACCATTATAAAGATGATAACGATAATGATATTGATAATGAAGATAATGAAGATGATGTTATTGTTGATAATGATGCGAAACGCCAATATGATGATGATGAAGAGGATTGTTGTTAGAAGGATGGAATATTGTGGTCATATATCTCTCATGCCACTCTTCAATACAATAACTTTGTTTAACTAAAGATTTCAGGTGGATATCTATTACTATTTCTTTTGTTATAGCGAATTCAGTAATTATTAACTAATTTATTAGACCAGCGATTCTGAGGTGATGACACGCTAAGCTGCCTTAGGTGACTTTTGGAACTTTAAACTTGAACACAAAAATGGTTATGAAAGAAGGTCGCCCTGCACGATAAGAAAAGAATACCCTGGCCTTGTTGAGACTCAAATGTCACCTGACATGTTTCAACGTTGCGGCTCTGTAATGACATTCGAGGGGTGTTAATGACAATGGGAAATAATGATTGTTTTCATCTCTAACGGAAAATGAGTAGTGTCAATGTCACCAATTGACGTCCCATAAACCTACATAATAACTTGTCTTCCACTGAAGTGCCAGCCCCCAGCTACCACGAACACTTCAATGATGGCCGCTCGCCAATAGCACGTTCGAGATGGCCTTGCGGTGACCCGATGGGTGAACAGACTAGTTGGCACGTAGAATGTCCATTGTGGGCTTCACAGTTACACGCCTTTGGGGATTCGTTCACTCCAATCCTCTGGCAGGTATTTCCATCCAGCCGAAGGCAATGCACTTTCCAGCGTCGTCTCCTTCCCAAGAATGTGGCTAGAAAATTGGGCGAAGGATATCTTTTCTCGTTTTTAGAAGGAAGCTGATATGACGCATATCCATACGAAGTTAAGAACATCTATTCAAATGTTTGAATATCTATTCAATCGTTGGCACATGTTTCTACTTTTCATTGAGATCTCCATCAGCCAAATTGCTAAAAATTTCTTAAAATTAGTGTTACTTTTGTCTTTTTATTTCCACTCGTATTTGCCATTTCTTAGTAAAAGGTAGATTATATTTGCTCTTGAGATCTTCCATCAGATTAGTTTCTCTATGGCCTGACTTCTATGCAACGGAGGCCATGGTAAATAGATCATGGATGGAAACCAACCAAGACCTGCGACATTTCGTGAACTCTTTGACAACGCACGGATACCAGCACAGAGTGTGCAAAGTGAAGAACCATCACGAGCCGAACGAAACATGTGTATGTGATCTTTGTGAAAGCCGATGTGATCGGTACCAGATTACAACATGCAAAAAACTATCCAAGTCAATAAGCGAGACCTGCTTAGAACCATAAGGCTGAAACAAAGTGAAATATACAACTAAATGAATGTGGTGTAAATGTATTTTTACGCTTAATGCACAACTTGTGCGCGTTTCTTTATTAATAAAATAGGTGTTACAATTATTCATAAAACGAAATGGATATATTTATAATTTTCATTTACATAAACGTTCCTTATTCATAAATTCTTCGAGTCCTGGTTTCGTTATAAAGTATTTCACTAACAAATATTTGGAAGTTGGTACATCTAAAACTGTGTCATTGAAGATTGCGAGGCTGGATGACACGGTAGTTATCTCAATATTCAACAGTTGTGATTCTACATAAAAAAAGGGAAATTCCTTGTCGTAAGATCGCAAGGTTAAAAGTCATGTAAATTCTGAAGCTCTCTTGCTTGAACACTAATACAATGTTACAGCAACTGCTTTGACATTTTGCGCCCATTTACAAAACTAATTAATATACCAAATATTTTGCCCTAAACAACCAGAAATTGTTACTGTAAGTTATCATCAAAATAGGGTCAGTCCTTGGCGAGTTCTTTAATGACATTATCATTCTACTTACGTTCAATCTAAGAGTCTTCACATTTAATTATAATAAAATATGAGTTAACTTTAGAAGTTTTTTTTCAACATTCTTTCACTCGTAATTAACTTGGTGTATGCTAGCTATAATAACATTTTACCCTGTCGGTTTGTGGGTGTCATGAATAAATATGAGATATTAGACTCCAGATTCTGGCTTATAATCATGCAGTAGGACAAATATGGTGTGATTTAAAGATCGTTATAGGGGTTTTTACGTCATTAAAATGATGGACTGAGGGAGGGGTTGTATCCGCTGCATCCTAAGATAAAGAGAAGTTTCGTTAACGTGCATCAGAGAACCGGTTCTATGAACATTAAGTTGATTCCAGTAAGTCATTTACTTTCCCAGCATGAGCTGGCACTAAGAGGCAGAAAATTAACTTTTAATATGCACTAGACCTATAGTAGTTAAAAGGAAGAGTGGTCTGGACCTAAGAGAAATAAAAGCACATCATCCTTAAATATGTCAAATAATAATCATAACGTCAATAATAATAATAATCATAATAATAATACACTGAAGAAACTGGAAATTGCAACACCCAGAAGGAGTGGTGCTACATTGCTGCAATTGAACATGCAGGACGAGTGTTCGGTTGTGATTCGATGATTACACTTTCAGGTCCCTCTGACCTCAAGTTTGGACAACAATCAATACAGGATGTGCCCACCACGACCTGCAATACATTGATGAATTCGTCGAGGCATGGAGTCAATAAGGCCCTGGATCGCTTCCTGAGGAATTGTGGCCCATACTTGCTGCACTGCACGGGTCAGTTGTTCCAGAGTTGTGGGTGGCTGAGCACGGTTGGCCAGTTGTCGACCCATCATGTCCCACACATGCTCAATAGGACTGAGGTCCGGGGATCTGGTGGGCCATTCTAAGGTTGTGATGCCGTGGAGAGCTTCTCTGGAGATGCGTGCAGTGTGAACCCGGGCATTGTCCTGCTGAAGCATCCCATTAGCAATGTTCGCCATCATAGGGACAACCACTGGATTGAGTACCCTATCAACGTACTCTCGAGCAGTCATAGTGCCCTCAACAAGCACTAATTGTGATTTCACATTAAAGCCAATAGCTCCCCAGACCATAATGCTTGGTGTTGGCCCTGTGTGACTCGACAATAAGGTCTGGGTGGCCCCTCTCCCCGGAACGTCGGCGCACACGATTCCGGCGATCACTGCGGGCAAGACAGAATCGCGATTCATCACTAAAGACGACCCTATGCCATTCGTCGACCCACGTCGATCGTTCTCGACACCAGGCCAGCCTTACACGTCGTTGTTGTGGGGTCAATGGAACACCTTCTGCAGGGACACGGGATCGTAAGCCAGCTGCACGCAGGCGATTACCAACTGTTTGTTGTGTAACGTGGGGTGCCACTGCTGCTCGAATTTGCGCTGCTGTTGCATGGGGTTCCATCCGGGCCATCCGAATGATGCGGCGATCCTCTCTCACAGTTGTCAGTCGTGCTGGACCTATGCCAGGTCTACGAGTGTGGGTACCTTCATTTGACCACTGCTGCCATACACGTTGTACCGTAGATGCCTGTCGGTCAACACGTGCAGCGACAGTCCTTAGCGATAATCCAGCCTCACACAGCCCAATTATCCGAGCCCTCTCAAACGGCGACAGTTATTCATAGCGTGCTCTCCTCTGTCGTCGAAGCATGTTTGACGGGGAACACTTCACTGCACAGACTGCAAGTCAACTACTCTACACCAGAGTCCGTATACTGGAGTTGATTCCTCCACGACCAATCACGTGGGGAGACCTGTAGAAACAATCCAATGGGTCTGAAACTTTGATCGTTTACATACCTACATGGCATCGTTCCATATCTTGAAAATCAACACAAACGACCAATGCCTTCATGGTGTTGCAATTTCCATTTTCTTCAGTGTAATCCTCAGAAAGATTTACGGGACAGTTAGCAATAACGGTATTTGGATGAAAAGGCCTCAAAACGAACTCTACCAAAAGATCCACACGATAACGGACGTAATCAGGAAACGCCGAGCACAGTTTATACACACACTAGCAGTAGTGCCCGGCTTCGCCCGGTGGATTTATTTGTTTTATGGATGATAATGAATACTATGGCCTGTTTGCCATCTCTTGATGAATACAGTACATTTGCATTTGTCAGTTGGCACAGGCTAGAGTAAAAGGTGGCTTTTCACCGATGTCTCAGTCTCACTCATGGCTGTGATTATATGAAAACTACTGAGGTATGGGTGGTGCTTAGTAATGACATTCGGGGCACAGTCAGTGCCTGTGGATGTTGTGAAAGGTTCTACTCATAGGGTTAGGACTACTGTTCTGACTCAGTGAGGAAAGCAATGCCAAACTACCTCACTCCTCTTCTTGCCTAGAACGCCTCAATATAGCGCTGCCTTGGGTTTTTGTGGGTATCTACTCACACAACGTAACGGCGGTGCTTTTTGAGGATCCAACCAGCCTTCGGGCTGACTACCTAACAGACAATGAATACTACTACAGAACTGGCACATGATACTTATACTAACAGAAACCAATATTTAAAAAATATATCTTTTGTGGTGGAAGCCTCCGTGGCTTAGGCGGCAGCACGCCGGCCTCTCACCGCTGGGTCCGTGGTTCAAATCCCGGTCACTCCATGTGAGATCTGTGCTGGACAAAACGGAGGCAGACAGGTTTTTCTCCGGGTACTCCGGTTTTCCCTGTCAAAATTTCATTCCAGCAACACTCTCCACTATCATTTCATTTCATCTGTCATTCATTTAATCATTGCCCCAGAGGAGTGCGTCAGGCCTCGGCAGCCGGCACAGTTCATATCCTCGCCGCTAGATAGGGGCTTCATTCATTCCATTCCTGACCCGGTCGGAGACTGGAAGCAGGCTGTGGATTTTCATTTCATTTCATTTCATTTCATCTTTTGTGGTGGTGGTGGTGGTTTTAGCGAGAGTGATAAGTAGTACAGTATAATGGACGTAACATTCAGGTCAATTTCCAGTAATGATAATTATGAATTGGGAAACAGCTATTTACTAACTACAGCACTGACACATGTAATTTACAATTCAAATGGATTGTCTCGCGACTTGATCATCCGAGCACTGTGAAACTTGGCACCATATATCTCCATGCAAGGCTTAATATATTCAAGGCAAATTTAAATCAATTTTATGAGAACTTAAAATAAGCACATGTGCAAAATTTCTTAACAGTTGGAAACTAATTATAACCGTTTTGTATGTTTGTTTTGCCCAATTGGAGTCATTTATACTTTGTTTTGTGTCATTTTCTTGTAATGATGTATCATCATCATCATGTTTTTTAGTCAAGCGACTGGTCTGCCCCTACAATGAGTCTTTTCCACGTTGTTCGGTCTTGTGCTGTCGTTTTGACCACTTCTTAACTTCGTAGGCCAGAGCTATCTAGGAAAGATCCCATGAAAGTGTTCCGTGGCCTCCCGCGAGGGCGTTTTCCAGGTATTTTGCCATCTTGTATGTCGATCGTGCCGGGCCCGTGGTGTTGGGGTAGCGTGCCTGCCTCTCACCCGGAGGCCCCGGGTTCTATCCCCGGCTCCGTCAGGTATTTAAAAAAAACTGACGTGAGGGTTGGAACGGGGAGCACTCAGCCTCGTGAGGACAATTGAGTAGCTGTCTGACATTGAGACAGCGCCCCGATCACGAAAACCAAGATTAACGGCCGAGAGGACCCGACGCGCTGATCACGCGTCACCCCAATATCTGCAGGCCGAATGGTCGCTTGGTCGGCCTTAGCCCGTCATGGGCTGTATAGTGACAGGGGTTGACTTTGTTGTTGTTTTTGTATGTTGATCATCAGGCCACCATGTCGTAACCTGTGGCCAAGCCAGGTGGATCTCCTTCTATTGATTTGGCGGATCATTTGCCGTTTTTCTTTTTCTTTTATTCGATCCTGCACCGTTATGTTGGTCATTTTCTCTACCCACCTGATCTTTTCCATTCGGCGCCAACACCACATCGCAAACGCTTCTAGTCGTTTAATGTCACCTCTATTCATTGTCCAGGTCTCACTACAGTACATTGCAACTGGCCATATGTAGGTCTTAACCAGTTGTTTTCTAAGGCTGAGGGACGTCGAGCGTTGACAAATTAGAGAATGCTTTTCACGGATTGCCTGCTTAGCCATGGCTATACGGCTCATGATTTCAACTTCACATCGTAGGTCTTCTGTGAAGATCTGACCAAGGTATTGAAATCGACTGACCTGTTGTACTGGTTCTTTATTTATGGTTACATTTAGTTGGTGTTGATGCTTACTTATCACTAGAATCTTGGTCTTCTTAAAATTGATTTTCATTCCGTGTTCTGTAGCAGTATCATTTAAACATTGCAACATGTTTGTTAATGTATGCGGATTTACTGCAAGTAATGCCAGATCATCAGCAAATTTAATATTCTGGATAAGTCTTCCACTAACTTTCACTCCCATATTACAACCTTTAAAAGACCACTTTGTTGTAACTTAAGCGAAGGCAGTGAACAGTCCAGAGGACAGCAAAGAACCTTGTCATACACCTTTACGGATATTAGCGGGTTCTGATACGTCATTTCCAAGCCGAATAACAGCAGTTTCATTCATATACAGATCAAATATTAATCTGATTAATCGATGGGGACATCCTATTTGATTCAGAAGAGGAAACAGATTATGCCAGCTGACTTTATCAAATGCTTTTTCGTAGTCCACAAAGCACACGTAAAGTTTTCTGTTTACGCTTAGCATCTTTTGTTTTCTCCAAGACAACGCAAGGACCCGATAGCATAATTCTTTCGAAAACAAAATTGAGAGTTATTTAGATAAGTTACTGTTCGATGTATATTTCCATCCTTTTCTTCAAAATCTGCAGAAGTATCTTTGATGCATGAGGGATGAGACTAATGGTCGGATAGTCACTACATGTATAGAATTGAAATATACAAATCACTTGACTATAAAATAAAAACCTTATAAATGTTAGGATCTGGTTGTCCACGTACAATAGGTGACTCACGGGGCGGAAACACAGCCGATCCTAATCAAGAAGTATTAATGAGGCACCCTGTCGACTATTTAGGACGCTGTGTGTTGAAGCATTGACTGCGGCCCCATAGAAGCTTTAGCTGCTCGTTCCTCTGTCTTCAGTAGCAAATAATACGGTGTGCTAGAGTTTATAGATAGTTTATAGATATGGTCATTAAATTGATGCATTTCCGTGGACGATAGACTAATCAAGCAATATGAGTGATTATTTACAAAGATAAGGATGAATTTTCGCTGTAAATATTCTGTCATACGATATTTGTATATTTAAGTAGCCTACTGAGAAAAAAATGAACAGTAACTAATATGGGAACCGCGTGCAATGCCTTTGCGGGTTCACAATTTGTGTATGTACTTCCATCAGTTTCAGTTTGATTAGGCTAAAAAGACTTAAACATTAAATGGAAGTAGTGCATTGGTAATTAAGAGTTTTAGGCTTCTACTTACAATACTTTGTGTCTCAAAAGTAGGCATGCTTTAGTCGGATAACATTCCTATTCATAACACTTGCCAGCAATAATATGGTTTATTGGCTTTCACGGCCACGGGATTAAAACTCAGCAATTTTTCTAGGATTATGCCGTCCGGGTCCGGTCACCAAACGTCCGCTGATGAGCCTATCTTGGTATTCTTAGGCGAAACCCCGCACAAGACACGGCATAAACCTAGAAAAATTGCTGAGTTTTACTTGCCAGCAACGTTTTGAATATCTCAGTGGGCGTGCCGGCTGGTTTCACTGCCTGGTCATTAGGGCATCTCCTTATTACTCCTTGGTCCTAATCCCCCGTCGTTGTGTGTGTGTGTGTGGTCGGGAGGTGTGAAAGTGGACCTTGTACCCGGCTACCAGCCACATCCCCAGATTGCTAGGACTAATAGTAATACCCCGGTTAGACTATTATTTGGAGAAGAGCTCCCTAGAGCAAATATAACCTTGATGTTCCACCCCTTAAAAAGCAATCACCACCACCAACGAAACATGTTGTTGATGACCATGTATGCTGATACTCACGCGATGCTCGTCCTCTCCCTGCACTTCCCCCTCGAAGGCTGATGCTAATGATCCCCAGTCCCAAAACCACCCCAATCAGTCTGACATTCTCAAATGCATACTTCTTAACACCCACCCTAGTGAATCTGACATTTTAAAGAACCTGCGTTGCCCTATGTGTATACCCACCCCTAGTAAGTCTGGTATTTTGGAGTGTCCAATTCCGCGTCCCCAGTCAACGAGAATATGTGAAGAGCCATAGGGGATCCTCATGGAGTACTTGAGTCCTCAGTCCCCCTTTCTAACAAGAAACCTAGAAATCTCAGGGGCTGAGGTTAGTTATATTTCAGTATCAAAGTCAGCCCGTATAATATTGCCAGACCAGGTCTCTCAAACCTGCTCCCTGTAGTAAATAGTAACAGGAATTGTCTCGGTGCGATGAGGCACTGGCAGTTGAGGGCAGAATGGGCTCGGGTAAGTGGCGCAACTAGGATTTGCTCCTGGGGGGTAAGGGGGAGATGAGCGAAGTTTTGGGGTGGAAATATGTTGTCCATTGGAAAGGGGGTGTCAGCCTGAATTCAATGACACCTCATTTGTTAAAATCCGACCATAAGTTCGAGAGATATCGCACCGCCGCCATCTTGTGTGGAGGAATGTGGAGGTGGAGGCGCTAAAACCGATTCATTTCCACTACTTGAAATGTTTCTGGCGACTGCTAATGAATAAAAGAGATAGGTTGGTTGGACACATACTAAGCCACCCAGGAATAGCAAACTTAGTTATGGAAGGCTCGTGGATAAGAACTGTAGAGGTAGACCAAATTAGAATATGTTAAACAGATTGCCTCGGATGTAGGGTGTGGTAGTTATGCAGAGATGAAACGATTAGCTCAGGACAGGGAAGCATGGAGGGCTGCATCACACCAGTCAAAAACTGAACACTCAAACAGCAACAACAACTCGATAGTATTTCATACATTGCATATGCTCCTATCAATGTGCTCGAAAATGAACAGTTTTGCTTAAGCGGGTGTTATGTTTAGGTAACACTAAAATCTTGACATGAGTAAAGGGAAATCTTCTCGAATTAGGCCTAGTAATTTTAAACGTACATTATCTGGTCGTTTGCCATCAATTCGAAGATTGGTTTTAATCCAAATAAAGAATTCATCGAATTAATTTTTCCCCCTGGGGGGATTGATTCCCATAGTTACACCATAGGGCCTCGGGTCCCTCCATTAACCAACCTCCCGTTTTAGGTATATTTCATTAGAGAGCTAGCTATTGCAATGGGCTCCATATTGTGACTTTCTGGAAATTTCGACATATCTTCGCGTTTCACATCTCCCAGACCTCAAAACTACCGTCGGTTAAAATTTATGTACGAAGCTGGATCAAAACGTTAGTTGCCCTAACGCGCTGCAGCAGCACGCTGTGTGTCACAAAAGTGGGCACAGCGGAGAAAGGGACAGACACTGCCCACACGTCTGTTAGGCAGGTCGCTGTGGTGTCTCGTCTTGTATGGTGTGAATAGCGGCCAAATGCAATGGCGCGTCGACTGGACGTTCACTCCAAATATGAGATGCCTGCGACAATCCGATTCCTATGGGCCAAAAGGAAGAATTGCACGGACATTCATCGTGAAATTAGTGCTGTGTATGGGGAGCGGGCCATTTCCCGGCACGATAACGCAAGACCTCACAAGGCCCGCCAAACGAGCGAACTGCTGCAGCGTTTCAAGTGGGTGGTGTGGCAACATCCACCCTACAGTCCCGACCTAGCGCCATGTGACTTTCATCTGTTCGGTATGCTCAAAACGACGATTCCAGACCGATGAGGAGGTGAAGGCCGCTGCCTCCGTGTGGTTGCAGAACGCTGGAGGAACTTTCTATGCATCCGGCATCGACAAGTTGGTTGTGCGTTCGCAGAAATGTTTGGAGTCTCTTGGAAACTATGTGGAAAAGTGACGTTACATTGTATGTCGTTATTCGCGTGTCGCTGTTGTATAGGTGGTGTAATAAATGGCCATAACTGGGAAGTGGAACTTATTTTTTGATCTGCCCTCGTATATCACATTCTTGTGGACACGATAACTACCGTTATTTTGCACGATTAACTTTTAATTATACAAAAAAAATCACCATGCAAAATCTCGGTCGAGTTTGTTAATGAGCAAAATTGGACCTAGAAAGTATAAATAGGGGGCCTTTTTCGAAAAAGTGACAAATCGCAATAACTTTCTGAGTATGTGAAAAATGCAATCCATTCAAAGTTTGTTCAATTATTCAGATAAGAGTCAAACACTTATCTTACTAAAGCTTTTTAATAGCACCAACTATTAACCAAAGGATACGCCTCCGTGGCTTAGTCGGCAGCACGCCGGCCTCTCACCGTGGTTCAAATCCCGGTCACTCCATGTGAGATCTGTGCTGGACACAACGGAGGCAGACAGGTTTTTCTCCGGGTACTCCGGTTTTCCCTGTCCAATTTCATTCCAGCAACACTCTCCACTATCATTTCATTTCCTCTGTCATTCATTTAATCATTGCCCCAGAGGAGTGCGTCAGGCCTCGGCAGCCGGCACAGTTCTTATCCTCGCCGCTATATGGGGGCTTCATTCATTCCATTCCTGACCCGGTCGGAGACTGGAAGCAGGCTGTGGATTTTCATTTCATTGACCAAAGGGTTGGGAAAAACACTGATAGTTAGTCTGAAAGACTAGACTTTATATCATTTTAAATGCTACAAATGCTACAAATGCTGCGTGCACTCAAAGTCCGTTAGCAAACATTTTTTTAAATTAAAAAATTAAAAAAAGAAACACAAGAAAAACAAGTAGTTCCGTGAAGAACTATACAGCCTATTTTCATATATCCTACTTATGTTAATTGCCACTATCAACATACACAATTACAGCTTGATTACTGTAATAGATTCGTAGATATTGAGAACCGACTAAATATTTCGGATGGTCGCCATGTTGGATTTTATATACGTAGGTCTCAGAGTTATGTACTGTTACATAAAGATTATTGTGTACGTGTAGCATTCAAACTTCAATCGCATGATTAGGACACAAGAAGTAACAAGGAGATTATAAATTTCGCTCAGCTGCCATCTTCTGGTTATGGAAACAATTGAAATAAATTAGATGCCAGTGGATTAACATTCGTATAAGGATTTACTGTACCAAGTTTCACTGCACTCGGATGGTTAAATTGCGAGAAACGTCCATGTGAATATTTATAATTCGCGTCGCCGCCATGTTGGATTTGTGATCACCAGGTTATTTAAAGTCCTATAGGTGAACTTAAGTTCATAGCCCCTATGAACAGAAAAATATTCAGTTTGATTGCTATAATAGATTCGTAGATATTCAGAACCGTCTAAATATTTCGGATGGTCGCCATGTTGGATTGTTAAATGTATAGGCCATAGAGTCATGTACCATTAAAGGAAAATTATTACGTAGGTTCATTATTCAAACTTTCACTTCAATCGCATGACTACGAAACAAGAAATAAAAACTTAATTTTAAAATTCGCACAGCCGCCATCATGAGGTTATGTAAACAATTGAACTAAATTAGTTACCAGTGCATTACAATGTGTATAAACATTTATTGTACCAGATTTCATGGCGTTTGGAACATTAAATCGCGAGAAAGGTCTATTTAAAATTTTCAAATTCGCTTGGCCGCCATGTTTGTTTTGTTGTTAACCGGCTTCTGAAAGTATTATTGATGATTTTCCAGTAGTGCCCTTTATCTCCGTACAAAATTTCAGGGTGATACCGCTAATAGTTTCGGAGATATAGAATGCCGGTGAAATATTTCGCACATCCGCCATCTTGTGGTTATGTAAACAATTGAATAAAGTTAGATGTCGGTGCGTTACAATGTGTATAAACATATACTGTACCAAGTTTTATTGCGTTTGGTTGGTTAAATCGCGAGAAACGTCTATTTAAATGTCGCAAATTCGCGTGGTCGCCATGTTGGTATTGTAGTTACCAGTTCTTCAAAAGTCACATAAGCGAACTTCTAGTACTTCCCTTTATCACCGTAAAAAAATCCAGGGTGATATTGGGAATCGTTTCGGAGATATTGAATGCTGGTGAAATATTTCGCACAGCCGCCATGTTGGATTGATGAGACGTAACAATATTTGAAGGGCACGGTCGGGGTCGTCCGGATTAGTGCTATGAACTTACCGAGTTTCATTGAAATCGTTCCAGCCGATCAAAAGTTATTAGGGGGACACACACACACACCTCACACACACACACACACGCACACACACACGGACAAAAGGTGATCTCATAAGCCTATTTTTTCAAAATTGAAAATAGGCTAAAAAGGGGGAATAAGAAAAAAAATAAAGTGCAAACTAAGGTGGCTGGATGACGTCATGCTCACCGGAGTGCGTGGGGAAAGGAGAAAGTTCAAGCAATACTTTGACGTCACACACCTTAGTGCATTCTCGGTACATTTCGTCCCGTCACCGTAACGTAACGCCAGACCCCAGCGAAGTCGACATAATCATTTAAAATGAGTTATGAGACAAAAATGATCATACCTCCTTTAATAGGCACAATGTCGAAACCGTCTAATATGGTCAATAGTCATCTGCACATTACCTAAAACTTATGTATGAAATAAATTTTGATATGACCCACCCTTACGCCAAGGGATGAGCAAAATCTTTTCGGAATTATAAAAGATGAGGCTTCTCGTATGTTAAACATGTGGAACATATTTGTTTGCCCAGTGAAATCTACCTCCACATTCAGGCGCACCGAGAAGGATTTTTAGGTAGATTTCATTAGAAAGCTAACTATTGCAATGGGTACCATGTTTCGACTTCCGGAAAATTTCGACATATCTTCGCGTTTCACATCCCCCAGACCCCAAAACAACCGTCAGTTCAAAAGTTTATACATAATTTATGTATATATGTATCTATCTATCTATATCTATATATATATATCACTTTCTTGTGGACACGATAACTGCCGTAATTTTGCACCAATCACTTTGAATTTTTTACATAATATGTATCTCTATAAAATCTCGGTCGAGTTCGTTAATGGGCAAAATCGGTCGAAGGGGGTGAAAATGGGGGGCTTTTTTCGAAAAAGTGAAATTTCGCTATAACTCTCTTAATACGTGAAATATCGAATCCCTTCAAAGTTCATAATATGTGTCGGATAAGTGCCAAAAATTTATGTCAAATACGTTTTTTGATAGCACCAACCATTGACCAAAGGGGTGGAAAAAAGTGGGTTTTTCGGGAAACATTAATCATATATCTCTTAATAGGCACAATATCTAAACCGTACAAAATGGAAAATATTTCCCTAATAATTACCTAAAACTTTTGTCTGAAAGAATTTTTGATATGACCCACCATTACGCCAAGGGATGAGAAAAATGATTTCGGAATTTTAAAAAATGCCAAGTGCCATCAGAGGTTACCATAACAACGCTTTTAAATTGATAAGGGATGATCTATCAGAGGTTGCCAAGACAACGCCATTGACGAGATCACATTCATTTTCAGCCTACTTTTCACATTTTGCAAAAATGAGGAAAAAGTAGACTTATGAGATCGATCCGGGAAAATGTGTGTCTGTCTGTCTGTCCTTCTGTCTGTCTGGATGTGTGTGTGTGTCCCCCTATCAACTCCTAAACGGCAGCAGCAATCAAAACCAAATTTAGTATGAGTAAAGATGTGCACCGGAATAGCTCACGTTCATATTTGAAAATGATGTCAGTGCTACCAACTGCTGAAAAAACGCACTAGAAAATTGAGCTCCATGTTGGATATCTTGCAAGGTATGCATGGGAGCTATTCCAAAATTGGAACACATGTAGATAATACTATTTCAGTTTAATTTCCAGGAGGCCAACCATGACAGTGTTGCCAAAATAATTTTAAGCCTTCTGATAGGTCCAATGTTTAAATGCATATAACTTCTTCACTATCAATTGGATTTCAACCAAATTTTGTATGTAATATCTGTACATAAACAGATATGACTGAGCGTATTCTTAAGAGCCACCAGGGCTGCCAACTGTTAATAATTGCTCTCTCTATTTTTTAAAATCCAAATACCAATATATCAGAAAGTATGCAAGCCAACAGCTTTAAACTATGCACACGTATATTCTGACATTTTAGATTAATTTGGAGTAACTTATATACGTCAGTTCTACCAACATGATTATAAGCCTGCTGATAGGACCAATTTTTAAATGCATGTAACTTCTATACTATCAGTTGGATTTCAACCAAATTTCGTATGTGATATGTGTACCATAACAGATATGACTATAAGTATTGCTAAGAGCAATCAGGGCTGCCAACTGTTAATAAATGCTGTCTATATTCTTTTTACCCTAATATCAATATATCAGAAAGTATGCAAGCCAACAGCTCTATACTTTGCACACGTATAGCACCGACATTCTAGATTAATTTGGAGTAATTAATACAAGGCAGTGCTGCCAACATGATTCTATGCCTGCTGATATGTCCAATTTTAAAATGCATGTAACTTCTATACTAACAAATGGATTTCATCCAAAATTGGCACAACAAGATATCATAATAATTCAGATTATTTCTGACCAGCACACGCATGGTATTGTTGGCAACATGCTTTTACGCGTGCTGATAGATCCAGTGTCTAACTGCATGTATCGTCCATTGGACTTCAACCAAATTTTGTATTCTGTACCTTAAGAGGTGGAACTAAGAATATATTCAGTCACCAGGGCTGCCAACTGTAGTGCTCTATTAGGCTACATTATACCAGGTATATTTTGAACTAATTAGATATTTCGATATTACCAACTTAATTTCGTCATTATTCTAGATAGGTTCATATACTGTAGAATAATCATTGGCGTGAAAAGTAGGCTGTATAGTTCTTCACGGAACTTCTTGTTAGCCTACTTTTCACACTTTTCAAAAATGAGGAAAAAGTAGACTTATAAGATATATCCGGGGAAATGTGTCTGTCCTTCTGTCTGTCTGTCTGTCCTTCTGTCTGTCTGGCTGTGTGGGTGTGTGTGTGTCCCCCCCCCCCTATCAACTCCTAAACGGCTGCAGCAATCGAAACCAAATTTAGTATGAGTAAAGATGTATACCGGAATATCTCAGGCCCATATTTGAAAAAGATGCCAGTGCTACCAACTGCTAAAAATCGCACTAGAAATTTGAGCTCCATGTTGGATATCTTGGAAGGTATACATGGGAGCTATTCTAAAATTGGCACACATGTAGATAATACTATTTCAGTTTAATTTCCAGGTGGCCATACATGACAGCGTTGCCAAAATAATTTTAAGCCTTCTGATAAGTCCAATTTTTAAATGCATATAACTTCTGCACTATCAATTGGATTTCAACCAAATTTTGTATGTAATATGCGTACATAAACATATATGACTGAGTGTATTCTTAAGAGCCACCAGGGCTGCCAACTGTTAATAATTGCTCTCTATTTTGTATCCAAATATATCAGAAAGTATGCAAGCCGACAGCTTTAAACTATGCACACGTAAATTACCCGACATTTTACATTAATTTGGATTAACTTATATACGTCAGTTCTACCAACATGATTCTAAGCCTGCTGATAGGACCAATTTTTAAATACATGTAACTTCTATACCAACAAATGGATTTCATCCAAAATTGGCACAAAAATATATAATATTTCAGATTATTTCTGACCAGCACTCGCATGACATTGTTGCCAACATGCTTTTACGTGTACTAATAGATCCAATGTCTAAATCCATGTAACGTCCTTTGGACTTAAACACATTTTGTATTCTGTACCTTAGGAGATGGAAGTAAGAATATATTCAGTCACCAGAGCTGCCAACTGTATTGCTCTATTAGGCTACATTATGCCTAGTATATCTTATTTCGAACTAATTAAGACATTTCGATATTACCCACTTAATTTCGTCATTATTCTAGATAGGTTCATATACTGTAGATTAATCTATGGCATGAATCTTAATTTTAAGAAAAGTAGGCTCTTTAGTTCGTCACGGAACTTCTTGTTCCATCTGACTATAAGGAAAGCGGCTAACTGGTGGCATGCTGAACTTATATGCCCAAGGTGCTGGTTCAAAGCCGGCCAAAGTCGCCGGAATTTCTAAGAGCGCTAAAAATCCGTCAGCATGCTTTCCTTCGGAGGGGAAGTTACAAAGTTCGTTGCAAGTTTCTGGTTGCGGTGGCATCTAGCAGCCAAGTTCACAGCTAGGTGTCGTTGACGTTAGTATTTGGTACAAAATTAGGTACTACTACTTAAAATTGACCGTCTGCAGACCTTACCTGAATTACAGACTAATACAGTCATCACAAATAACACCGTTTATCAGACAGATTCTACACACACCCAATGTACACGGGGTTACATGACCACCTTGTCGCAGCCCCTAAACTGAGGAACCAAACAACATCTCTGCGGGAGATGAAATTTTGCGTGAAGAAGTAACAGACTGTTAGATAGTTACGCATTAGTTCCAATCCTTGCATAAGGACAGTGTGATCACAAGCATAAAAATTAACCCCAAATGACAAGAAGGTTACCATCCCCATAAGACAGTAAAATGTTAAAAGTATGCATAGAAAGACTAAAAAATGTTAACTAACCTCCAATTGTAAAATAATTTCTCGCAATAAATGAGGTCTGATCCTCCTACGAAAACCTGCATATTTTGCCTATTATAGCCTATCCCCTAGTTTGCCCGGTGAAATCTACCTCCGCCTTCCGGCGTGCCGAGAGGAATTTTTTAACTTCTCATTTGCCTTTCTAACAAATTACGGTTACCTCCTTTCGAATGCTCCGTCAAACTCGAATATGCATGGAGGCCCAAGTTATTGACAAATTCCATGAATACAGGTAGCGTTGATCAGAGGTAACGTTCTTGCCTGCTGTGTCCAAACTTGTGGGATCGAATCCCGGCGAAGCCAGTTGGCATATGAGTGGGATAAAATATGAGGGAGTCGTTTCAATGGATTTACTGGCACTTTAATGATACCCTGCAGGGCAAACCTTTGGCACCCTGGCGTCTTTAAACCCACAGTAATTAAAAAGGACAACCATTCATAACCTCCATTTCCACGTCGGATAATTTAACCTCTAGTCGGCGAAATTATTATTATTATTATTACCGACAGCGGTAGCTACGCTCACTAAAACGCAGCGCTAGGCCATGTGGCCAGGCTATCTGCGGACTCGGTAGATATGTGTTTGAACCCCACCGTCGACGCCCTAGAAATGGTTTTCCGTAGTTTCCCATTTTCAACTCAAGGCAAATGCTCGGACGATACCTTCTGACAGACGGCGACCGCCTCCTTTCTCATCCTTACCAAGTTTCATTCATCTCCAATCATTGCATCTCTCATTGACTCCTTTCATGAGGTTGGCGTCAGGAAGGGTATCCGGCCATAAAAAACATCCGCCACATAGAATTTATTCAAACGTCATCCCTGACCGCGTTGAAAACGGGAATAATAACGGGTAGACATACAGTACATAAGCAAATTATCATTATACAGTAATTAAGTGATTTTCCAAAATTTTTACAGAATTCGGAAATAGCATAAACTTTAAATACCATATTAGTTTTTCGTCAAGGAGCTCTTTTTACTTCCCATCTCTCAAATAGAGATTGAAAGTTATGTCTTTCCTCCTGATGAGAGCCTCATTGCTTTTTCCACTTGGAGACGATCAACTTTGAAAGCTTTTGCTTTTAGACGATATCACTGCAGCGACAGTTTTGTTTGAGAACAAGTCTCAGGTGTACCCCAAGGCAGTTGTAAGACCTTTGGCTGCAATAAATGTGTTATTAATAATATCATTACTACTGTAGATCTATTATAATAATTATTATTATCATTATTGGGTATTATTAATATTATCATTTATATAATACGCTAAGGTGTATGTTTCACAAAACTCAAGTTTTAAACCAGAGGGAGTTAGAAGTGGTTTCACATGGACTCACTAGTTATTACAGTACAGTCTCGATAGTTTGAGGTGAAAGGGATCGCGACCACCACGAACTTCTGAAAACTCGGACTATCAAAGTTTATGTCGAAAAAATAAATACAGTAGGCCTACTGTAAAAATATATTGAAATGAGAACAGGTATCTAAAAATGGTTTTTTAAAACAAAGTGTTTGCAGTAGGCAATATTATAGCAATATATAATATGCAACGAGCCTATTATGGTAATAATTAAATGATGATGATGATGTTTGTTGTTAAAAGGGGCCTAACATCTAGGTTATCGGCCCCTAAAGTAATAATTAAGACACGGGTATGTTTATAAGACCAGCAAAACGAGTTTTATAATTTCCATACGAGTGTCTTAATTACCGTGATAGGCGAGTTGCATACGACTGTTTATTTTCGACGATAATTATATCTTTATTTCATACTAGCAGAAGTACCCGCTCTTCAAACGGTCTTCGGTATTAGTAACCAGACGTTATCAATTGAGCTACTGTTGCAATGGTTAGGGGCTTGTTATTCCTTCATATGTTTATCAGAGTGAAGTTAGTATTCTGGGAATATCACACACACTGTTAATTTAAGGGCCTTGAAATGTGGTTTTCGGAGACTCTTTATAGACTCCCGAATTTTGTGTCTCACATTGAGAAGCGCAACATATGCTTTGGTCGTCCTTCTAGGACAGGCTGTTTCAGGCGAGCAGCTCGCCAGTGAGCAGTCGATTACTCGCCGCCTTGCGTGAGTAAACCTGCAACATGCAATACATCTCTGCCGTGGGGGCTGCCGTCACTGCGCGGTGAATACATCAAGACTGGCAGGAAGCGCATGCACTTGTGTTATGACCTTCACCCAGTGACGTATAGGCTATCACCCCCAGTCCCTCCCCATCCGTGCTCTGAGGCATCACTGCTGAGTACTCGCGTGTACGCATACTCAAACTCGTGGATTTGGAACAGCCTGTTCTAGGATAATTTTTATATTTCACCTATTTTAGCATGTATTTTGAAAAGTTTCTTCCTATACCAATCCTTCTATGAGAAGTACGGTGAAGAGTTTTATAAATGATTGGTGTATTGACTCTCATGGATACCTAATTTTACGATGCTCCAAACATTCGAACACGAGTTATAGGCGTACATAAAGATACACAGAAAGGCCGAAAATCCCTAAGTATGCCTTACTTCGGAGGGGAAGTAAAGCCGGCGGTCCCATGTCATAGATTTATGGCATGTAATAGAACCTTCCACTAACTACAATTGTGTGAAGCTAAATTTGTAGGTTAGACTTGATTAACGCTCTATTAGTTCCAAAGTTTGCCGGTTGCGGTGGCATCTAGTAGCCAAGTCACAGCTA
This sequence comes from Meconema thalassinum, assembly GCA_946902985.2. Taxonomy (NCBI): domain Eukaryota; kingdom Metazoa; phylum Arthropoda; class Insecta; order Orthoptera; family Tettigoniidae; genus Meconema; species Meconema thalassinum. The sequence goes on from OX336391.1 coordinate 461,953,746, forward strand.
GGTGTCGTTGATGGTAGCATTTGGTAGCAAAAGGAGGAACTACTGGAAATTGATCGTCTGCAGTCCTAACCTGAAATACAGATAACACACACTATTACAGCCATCACAATTAACACCGGTTAGCAGACAAATTCTACACACACGAGGCCACTTGAACGCGTTGTTGCAGCTTCTAAACTGAGGAACCAACCAACCAACCTACAACATATCACCCAGAAGTCCGAATATGGATATATCAACCACACAGTTTCAAACAAAATCATCCTTACGAAGAACCCGTTTGTCGAAAAATAAAAGTTAGAATGTGCTAATTCTAAATTCACCTAACGAGTACTTCCTGACGTGAAAATAAAATTGAAAACCTCGTAGACGAAACGCAATACATCTCACATAAAGACTGACCCTCACCGTTGTGTAAAGTCCCCATCCATAGGAAGACACCTTTAACAAATTATAAAGGCTTGTGGTGCATGGATAATCAGGTTGTGTAGCCTCCAAGGCCCAAATTCCTAATAGCCGCAAAAATACTATTTGAATTGAGTATTTTTTGAAAATAATGTTGCCGTTTGGATATATAATTCTGTACGACATATCACACGTGTAAATCACGTGAAAAAATTCTAGGGTACCCCTTGACCCCCTTATGCTCATTGATGAATTTTACAGTCTAAGTTATTTCCGTGATAACCTTATAGCCATTTGCAAACTTTCACAGAAATGTAATAAGTGGAGTGGCATTGATTTTTACAGAAATAGATGGAACATTGGATGTCTTCTCTTGAGAACCTGTTGTCATGGTTGCCGGCTTGCATCCCTCATTAGTTTATTAAATTAGTTTTCTGGGAATATCTCAGAAACTGTTGGTTTTAGAGCCTTAAAATGTAGTTTTCGGGAACCCTCGAGTTTTGTTTCTGCCACCGAGGGGCTAATAATGAGCTTTGTCTCGTCGTTGTATGCCAAAATATAATAATAATAATAATAATAATAATAATAATAATAATAATAATAATAATGACAATAATATAATAAATACAATATAGGGATAGGGATATGAAAGACCTTCCGTACCACACCCGCACGTGAAAATCGCGTGACAAAATTCTAGTGAACCCCTTGACCCCCTTAAGCTCATTATACGTATTTATGAATTTTACAGCTTAATTTGGTTCCGTGATAACCTTATAGCCGTTTGCAAACTTCACAGTAATGTAATAAATGGAATTGCATTGCGTCTTACAGAAATAGATGGTCCTCTGAGATTTTGTTGCCATGGTTACCAGCTTGCATTCTTTCATTAGAATATTAAATGAAAATAGTTTTCTGGGAATATCTCAAAAACTGCTGGTTTTAGGGCCTTAAAATGTGGTTTTCGGGGGCCCTTTCCCGAGTTTTGTTCCTCACATCGAGGGGTTGAAAATAAGCTTTGTATCGTCCTTCTACGCCTATTTCAGCATGTATTTTAAGGTGCCCCCTTTTATGAGAGGTACGGAGATGAGTTACATCAATGATTAGTGTGGTGCTTCTGATGGATATTTGTATCAAATTATACGTTGATCCACCCAGCCGTTCTTAAGTTATAAGGACTCGAAGTTGTCCACAAACAAACAAACTAACAGACAGACAGACAAAAAAAATATTTTTGCGCGCATCCGTCATAAAACAGTCTGAGACGCCCAAATTCTATCACCTGAGTTTAGTGAACAGAGCGCATGCGCTGGGTTCCCAGTAAGGATCAAAAAGCTTCACAATGTCATGTTTCCAAGCCTTTGAAACATAGTTTATTGTTCAATAGGGATATCCTGAACTAGCGCCAACAGATAGCGCATAGGTACTATGTTGGATAATGTTTTTTATTTAGTTCAAATAACACGCATTCGGCTGTTACAAACGCTTTAAAATTAAAATGTAACGTATTATCAACTTGTTATTCTTCAAATTCGATGCGTATAGAATGTCAACGGAAGCTAAATCAATGTAGTCCCACATAGAACAGACATGACATCTGGCGGAAAAGTTTCGCAAAAGAAATCCCTTTACTGAACAGAGAACTGGGTTATTGATTTCCGTGGATCAAATGTCATATGTTTGCTGCCTCCATGACGTTCTAGTGTGGTTGTATCAACACAAGCATTCACTTATATTGTCGCCGTACTCGTACGAAAGCAATGCCGTGTGTACAAATTGGAGTTGGGTACAGTGCTATTTCTTTTCCCATGTTCCCCAGTTCATTTATACGAACATTTGGGACGGTGCACTTTCTATGCCGGTAATTTATATAGGATAGAAGGATGGTGTGTTGCAAACTTCTGGACGTAGATTCATAAATTTCTTGCATATTTCATTACTATTTTCTGGTTACCGTAAAGTTTTGTGCTGATTTTGTCTCTGTGTTTGTGATTGTAACTACCAATAGTTGAACCGATATCCTTACATTGTCATCTTTCAAATCATGTAACTCATGTCCAACATGTTGGATATCCTTACATTGTCATCTTTCAAATCATGTAACTCATGTCCAACATGTTGGATTTTGAGTGCTTTGAGCGCAGGTGTGAAGCTTCCTTACCTAATTGGTTAAAAAACGGTATCGAAATGAAAATCTTGAGCTCTGATTGGCGGAGAAACTGTATCACAATGAAAACTTGTACTATAATGAGCCTCATTATGATGTGGTTTTCTGGCATATAATATTTAAGTTATAATTCGACATGGTCGAACATATATATAATTATTATAGAAGAGTCTAAAATTTCCAGGTGGCGTGTTACGCTGTGATCAGGTGGGGGGAAACGGATCGCTATAGTAAAGACACACATTGTTGTTGGTTTGTTCTCGTTCGTATTTCCACTCACGATTTGCTTTTTAGACATCAAAGAACGACTTTGTTTCATAGGATCGGATTTATGGGAAACTCGTAATTCCGAGACTCGAAATATCGAGACTAGTTTGTTAGTTAGTTAGTTAGTTCGTTATTGAAGAACAAAAGTTTGGTGCTTTTCAGTCGGTCAACACGAATGTACCCAAAAGAGCTGGGTTATGCCCTAATCCTGAAAAAAAAATTACATGACTTTAATACATACACTAGGGTGACCAGTTTCAATCGTCCAGCGATCATCATCAGATCCATTACACTTAGGCTGTAAAATCTACGTTTGAAAATACAGGTGAAAATATAAACAATATGTACAATTATTTAGTTGCAGTATTGGTAATGCAACTTGTCGGTGTATGCTAGTTGTAGTATATATGATGTTAGGTGGAATGCTAAAATAGTGATAGAAATCCTGAATATATTTTCACCTGTATTTTCAAACGTAAATTTTACAGCCTAAGTGTAATGGATCTGATGATGATCGCTTGACGATCGAAACTGGTCATCCTGGTTAATTTATTAATGTCATGTAATTTATTTCAGGATTAGGGCATAACCCATCTCTTTTGGGTACATTCGTGTTGACCGACTGAAAAGCACTAAACTTTTGTTTACTTAGGCAACACTGAAAAATGGCTTCAAACCCCACAATGGTTATTGAAGTTTTAAGGGGCGGAACTACGAGGTCATCTGCTTCTCAATATCGAGACTCTACTGTATTATTATTGTTATTAAAGTCATGTTTTTGTGTGTGTAGAGAAATGGACGTGCTTGCCATTTGTTTCTTGATACTTTGATGTGGTAAACAGCAGAGGGATTGCTACTTGCAAAACGGAATATGGCATACCAAAATGGTGAGGGAGAGTCCCATTCTGGTCAGTGACGCTCACGATGTGCAGATAGAGTAGCAGGGGTTTGAGGTAAACATCCTGAGATAATGAGAGATTTATAAAATTCTGATTGCTTGTCCACGAACTGCATTCCTTTGAGACAAGTGGAGATGGGAGAAAATTCATTATATGGGACAAAGAACTGTCAGTATGATTACACCAGGGCCCTATTTCATAAAACTCGACAAGTCGACATATGTCGGATGACATAAAATGTCTGACAATTCGATAGTTCGACAAGTTTCCGTTTCTCAAAGCATGACAATTCGACAAATATGTCGCGACAATTTTGTAAATTGTCGTGACATATTGTCAGAAATCTGTTTCATAAAGTTGTAATACGACAGGTAGAAATCTGACAAATATGTCACATATGTCACCAGTTTTTCTTTATGAACTAATGAATATGTCAGCCGCTGTTGTACAATTGTCAAATTGTCATCCAAAACTCGACAGGCGCCTCGTTACATGTCGATTATTACCATAACCTATCTTTTCGTATCTCGGTGCGTTTGGAAGTTTCCCGTTACGTTAATAGCCTACAGTGCTGTTAGAATCGTTAGAATGGAGCGATTAAAAAGCGGGAGTAGTAGAGAGTGATTAAGATCAGTGACGTACGTAGGTATTCTTTCTGGGGAGTTTCATTCATACAGTAGGCCTAAGGTAGTAGTACATTATTAAAATTATATTTCGATTATTATTCATAAATTTTACAGTAAACCGTGCTGCAATATTACAGAACATCAAATTAAAACCTACTGTTATTTGGTGGAAAATGACTTACACTCTATCTTGTCAGACCCTCGGCGATTGTTCAACGCAGACGTTATGTTATGCCATGGTCTGCCATGTGACTACGCCTCCCATCCCCCGTAGAAAAAAATAAATAAAAAAAGATCACGGCATAACATCCCGGAAAATGACCATTCGCTATTGAACACCGGTTGGGGAAGCCTACATCAATACATGTTCTTGTGGTTATATTGTTCGAATTTCAATTATTATTATTGTATTTCTGATGCACTTTAAGTTAATACAAAATAACCTATAATAAATGTGCTTAGAGCAGAATTACGATATGTTCATGCCCGTATGTCTTCTACCCACCATTCCCGCTTCCGTCTTCTTTTCTTTTTGTATATATATTTTTTATTAAAAAAACATAATTACTGGTACCGTATTATTCGTAAATGTTAGCCTCCAAGTCGATGAATCGGTGTCTTACGCAACATTCGACAGAAATGCATTATAAACAGCAGACAAAGAAAACTAACAATGTGACGGCAATTGGTGCAAACGGGTGACGACCAAAGACATCGTGCCGAGGTCTGGGGCGAAATCACATCTTTTAAAAATACGTAGCCTAATTTTTCCTAAAACGAATATTTTCGATATTGAGAGTTTCCTAGTGGTTGAGTAGAGTTTGAGGTTAGGTACAGTGCTTTTGTTGATTACATTTACCAAAATATATAAGGTGTTTATATTTTCTTGACTAAATCCGTCTTAACATGACGACCATTGGTGCATTTACCTTATAGGCTATTCGTGATTGTCAGAAAGGTAAATGGTTGGCCTGTAATGTATTATTAGAAGCTGTAATGATAGTCACATTTATGCAGTCAAGTTTATAAAATAATATAGTAATTTTGCACAGTTTGTGCGTGTTTCTTCAAATAAATGAATGTTTTAATAAATAGTAAATCCTTTATTATGATTATCTCGCGTTGAACAGTTCATGTGAATCGATGGTTATTGTACATTATCGATTCTCGGAACTATCGAAGTGTACATAACCTCGACAGGAGGATTTGACAATTTGTCAAGGTTATGAAAAGAGCTCTGTGACAGGCGTAAATTTTACAATATTTCTCCTGTCACACAATGACATATTGTCAGATAGAAGTGTCGCGACATGTTGACAATTATGTCAAATTGTCACAATTGTCGGACCTGTCGAGTTTTATGAAATAGGGCCCAGCTCCTGGGCTAGCGCGTGGCTGATTGGTGTGTCACGATAGCTAGCGGCAAGGTCCAAGCTGTGGCCTTGAGTGTGCCTTGTACTGGATAGCAGCATAGCCGCCTCCCTCCTGAGTCCTGACCAGTGGTGACTCCTGATTTTTTTATAATGTTGATGATGATAATTGTTGTTTTAAGGGGCCTAACATCTAGGTTATATGCCCCTAATGGTTTGGGGGATCGTCAAGATGATAATGAAATGTAAACTATAAGTAAAACTAACTACTAACTTGTATACTAGAAGAAGAAATGGAAAACAAAAGGAGAATTAGGCAAATAAAGGACAAGGGAAAAAACAACAGCCTTCAACCCTCGAAGAATGCGGATTGAGGGACTTGGATGGAAGGAGGGCCATGAAAGGCAGATAGGAAAGTGAAAGAAGAGAGGGTCCACACCAGAGGTAATGGATACGGATCCAGCTCAGGAATCCCTCGGTGTCGCCAACTCCCGAACTCACCAGCCGTGAGATCCTGAGGGTGTAGCAATATCGAGGGTGCACCAGAAGTGGTGGGGCTACATACACCCTGCCTCCTTAAGGGCCTTGAGCAGAAAAGTAAAAGAAGGCTGACCCCTCGCAGAAGGAGGGTATCAGAAAAGATGAGACGTAAGCTAAGTAAGGCGGGAAAGGAAGAGGCTCTCTAGGTCTCGGATACCCTATACCGTCGGGGTCGGAAGAGAAAAAGAGTTGACCAAGAGAGGTCGACAGGAAAGAAGACGAGAGGAGCCCGGCACAAGTAAGTGGAAGCAATGCCGGACTCAGATGGGGCCCAGTGGTCGCCAACCCACGTCCCGCAACATATGAGCCTCTGGAGATTTTTTATAATGTGTGGGACGCAATAGGATAGGCTACTTATTAACCTAAGATAATTATTATAGCTGGGCTAAATTGAGGTATTAGACTCGGTCCAATATTAATTATTCAGTCACACAGCACTATTACGAACACATTACACACTAAAATACAATACCACTCCAAAGATGTGTACACGCTGAAAACAGACTATCCATTTATCCGTGCGAAATCGTAACCAATAGCCTAAGCCCACAGTGTTGATATAAAATCAACCAATAGCGAGACTTGAGGATCTCAGTAGACGTCCTCAGAGCGCCATTAAACAGACCAACCCTGTCCCTTCCCCTCAAGGGCTACCCATACATTTCTAAAGCTATAAACACATGCTTTGAGGATGCAAAGCTTCCTTCCTCAGCTTTCTACTCCTGGCGGTGAAGGTTCCACTTCACTCATCTAGGGGTGAAATGTAGAACTACAGTAGTTACAAGTAGTCTGCTGACAGTGACAGCAAGACAGTGCTTATCGAGAGGGCGCGCAAGGTAGCCCCAAGGACTATTTTACATTGTTTTTATTTTTAAAACAGTTACAGCTGAGAGCTGACTGTAGGATGATCCTCAAGTCCTACATGGAGGAATCGCCCCTGGTGCTGACCATTGTATTCCAAACTTCATCGCACAGCAACATCTTCAGTAACCTCTGTTTGAATCTCGTCGTGGTCAACTCACATCATCTCTGACATCCTAGCCAAGTATATACTGTATTCTAGGGCTGTGAATAGCGTAGACAAAATACCGACACGGATGTCTAGTGGTTACATGTTGCTCCATTTGAGGACATTTTAAGGAACTCCTTTATCGTGTTGTAAGCTAGTTTTCAATATTGGCTTAGTAATCGAGCTTTGGTGTTGGAAGAGGATACTGCGTATTCCTTGGACAGCCAAGAAGACAAAGGTAATTCAAAAAATCAAATCTCATCTGTCTCTTGAAGCATTGATAACAAGGTTACAGTTGTCATATTTTGGACACATTATGGGACGTTTCTGATTCGTTGGAAGAGACAATTATGCTTGGAAAGGTAGAAGCGTCTCGGAGACGAGGGCGGCTAGCATTGAGATGGATCGACTCCATCAAATCCAACATGATTTTCAGTCGGTCTACCCAATTGTAATGAGTGTTTCCCTAATCCTTCCCGTAAAATAAATAAGTTACATGAGATGTATGCACTTGGATAACCAGTTTCGATCGTCACGCAATCTTTGATAAAATATCCTAAAATCTAGTACAGAGTAGGCTAGGTAATAAGTTTCATAAGAGAGTATGAAATTGATAAATGTTAAAATTTATATTATATCTCAGAGGTTTGCAAAATATTTTGTGTGGAGTGTGGTGCCTTATGGTTAGGAAACATGGGCAGTCAGACAGAAATAACAAAAATATTTAGAAAGTTTTGAAATGCGGTTATGAAAAAGAATGGAGAAAGTTAAATGGAACGATAGAATGAGAAATGAGGAGGTTCTAAGAAGGGTAGAAGAGGAACGGAGTTTCATGAGGATGATAATGACGAGGGAAAAATCTGGGATGGGTCACATACTACGCAGGAATTGTCTACTACAAAGAATCATGGAATGAAAAGTAGAAGGAAAAAGAGGGATAGGAAGAAGAAGGTTTGTCATGTTAACAGATGTGAAGAGAGGAAGAAGTTACAAGCAAATGAAAGAAGATGCTCTGGACAGAGAGAAATGGAGGATGTCTAGTTGAGACCTGTCTGCTGACAGATTTACTGAAAGAGAGAAATCTCAGTTTCTCAAATACACCCTCTGTCTGAAAAGTTCGGTGAATGGGCTATATTACGAACGGATTGTTGGCTTACCTGAAACAGCCGTTACTGTCCTTCAAAGTAATCCCCGTGGATGGTTATGCACTTCTGAGAACGACTGAACAAGTCCTGGAAATTCCTGGCATAGTCTTCTTTAGGAATAGCCTTGAGTTTGGGTCGTCAAAACTCTAAAGAGAAAGCAAGAGAGAAGCGTGAATTTATGCAACCGGCCTTGCACACCTGATAGACGGGCGGCAGTGAGAAGGGTGAATGTTTAGTGGAATGGAATGGTCCTGAAAACCATCGTCACGGGTGACGAGCCGGGTGCCTGAAGTACGACCTCGAAGGCAAGCGTCAAAGTATGGAGTATTGGGGTCCAGGGTCGCCAAAAAGCCCTGAAGGGCCAGAGGTTTTCTGACATTTCGGACATCTAACGTAATGTGACGACTCAACTGAAGGCTATCCCTCAGGAAGACTATGCCAGGACTTGTACAGCCGTTCTAAGAAGTGCATGACCTTCCACGGGGATTACTTCGAAGGATAGCAACGGCTGTTTCAGGTAAGCCAACAATCCGTTCGTAATATAGACCCATCAGCGAACTTTTCCGACTGAGGGTGTATCTTGAGGTGTTGCGTTTCTTTTTTTCTTTTTGTTCGTCAGTGTATACTTATTTTTGTTAAGATATTAGTAGTGGTAATTGACCTTCTAGTTTGCTTGCACAGTGTGATATCTGTGGTTGTTATTAAAAGGTCAGGTTAGAGTGAATTGTGAGCGTAGCTGCTTGTGTGGTCCGTTCTCGAGCAGTTGCTGCCTATAAATAGCATCAATGTGACAGCTGATAACGAATTTTGTCCCGCCTGGGGTGTTGCCAACACCCCGCGCGATTACTGACGTAACTTTCTGTTTCAAGTCGATTCCTTCATTTGTTCATCGTGTCACTTTCTTAGCCTGAAAATCTCCAGTTGATACCAGTGCGTTATACATGATACATGGCGTTGGGCGCAGAATGTTCTTACGTGAAGTCAGTAAAGCGTTAGTAACTCTTGTAGAGTGAAATAGAATTTGCACGGATTGCTTGTCCTGACGATTCGGGCAAAGCTGCTAAGCTATCGGCCCTCGATGTAGAGTAAGGATGGTATGTGGTGAGGCTTCAAGGTCAAGGCTCTGGGCAGACAGATTTCCAGCCATGTTTCAGTGGTAGGGGGAACAGTAACAACAGGTCCTCGTCTCCCCCACGCAGTAGACATCGCACGTTAAAGCTTAAAATGTGTGCATACAATTGACTTGAGCTAGACGCAAGTTAAGTGAGGGGTTTCTCCTCCAGCGTTCCGGCTCCCCACCACTCATAATGTACTGCGACCTTGAGGCTTCATCACATACTGTCTGCTCTCTAATAATCCAGTAAATAGAGCAAAAAATGGGGGGTTACCTTACAAACGGTCCAGTAGTTCTAAATTTTGTATATGATGTCTAGGATGGTTAGTAGGTGTTAAAAATGGAAAATGCACAATTCCCCCCCCCCTCCTCCGCGCCCACCACCATATTGGAAAAATCGCCAATAATCGGCCTTTTCTTGAGATTCTCGCCTCTATCTCCGATTCGGTGCGTTTTAGCGAAAAAAGAGTTCTAGTCAATGTTGTTGACAATTAAATTTCCTATAATTTACGTTTAATATTTTGTTTCTAGGACTTATGGTTACGGAAATATTTACTTTGTTAAACAATAAAAAATCACATTTTTCGGATATTTTGTCAAAATTCTAACTTTGGGACGCTGAAATTCAGTTATGGCCTGGAGAGTGTGGTAAAACCTGGTACTTGGGATGATATAGGGTATGTCAGTTTTAACCCGGTACATTCAAGCAGAACGAATGGGTGAATTTCAACTTCGTCTGAACAGTGTCAAGAAAATGCTCCCTTTTTCCATGCTGCAGGCCACTGGTTTTATGCAAAACTGCGCATTTAAATCTGCAAGAAATGCTGTGCCTGGAAGAAAAAATGGACCCCACTGAGTTTAAGAAGTTCACAATGGAGGGTCATTTCACTGTCCGAAGATCAGACAAGTTCTGGTCCGGTATTTGGACCGACATGACAATCGAACAAAGGCTAATGAAGGATATGAAAATAGGGGGGGGGGGGGGATTAATCGGAAAGGGCATGACTGAGAGCACTCTGTTGAAGTGGACTCTTGGGATGACCTGCCTGCAAAATATTGCTCATGAAATCGAGAAGTACAGCAACGTAACATCAACGTCCTCTGAGCAGCACGTGGAAATGAGGCCTACTAGAATGAGTCGTGACGCTCATGATGTGGGGATTCTATTTGATTGGCTTTCCAAACACCCACCCTTCCCCGAAACTGATCTAATCATCAACATTAACTCTGACGTAGTGGGAAGTGACCAGGTTAATTGTCACCAAGCCCAAGTGGTAGGAGGTGCAGAGGTAGCAAAAATAGCTGTAAACACATTCGGAGAGGCGTCTTTTAAGAAAAAAGACAAATTGATCAAACTGATGTTCGATAAAAACTCAATGAAGGTGGGAGAAAAGAAGTTATCTGTTGACCCACTCACACTGTTTAACCACATGTGTATAGCGAAACAATCAGAAGAAGATCTGTAGAACTACCTATCGTATGAACTGGCACCATTCCCTATGTCTTTGTTTAATGAGGACGGTATGCGTAAAGGGACGAAATCATTATTATACACAGCTTTCTCGCCACTTCCACAAGACTTCCAACTACCTCAACGTTCCATGGTCGTTATTGATGGAGGGTACCTTCTGCACAAAGTTGTATGGAACAGCAGCTTGACCTCTGGAGGCATTTGCCAGGGTTTCGTCAAGTACTTTCTACGTCATTATGGCACCGATGTGATGGTGATTTTTGATGGCTACATTACAGATCCTTCTCATCAAGGGTCCAAGACTGCAGAACGAGCAAGAAGGTACAAGGCAAACTCATCACCAGACGTGGTGTTTAACAAAGCAACTATTAACACCACACCTCAGGATAAGTTCCTGGCCAATGAGGGGAACAAGGACCGATTTGTGAAGCTGCTCTCCAGTGAATTGCAAGCGTCAAACATATTTACAGACCAAGCTTCCGAAGATGCTGACAGGTTGATAGTTTCCACAGCTAAAAAAAAACTCCCCCATGTACGACGCCGTTATCAATGTCGGGGAAGACATTGACCTACTTGTACTGCTGACTGGCACAACACCTGCGGTAAATAATGTTTACCTCTAAAAACCAGCGAGGGGGAAAACATACAGAAGAAATCTACTCCGCCTCCTCCTACAAGTACAACTCCAAAGGCTGTATCTTGCTCCTGCACGCAATATCAGGCTGTGACACCACTTCAAACATTTTTGGGTTTGGAAAGAATAAATTCTGACAACTTTTTACTAAAGACCCATCTTTGCTGGAGCAGGCTAAGAGGTTTGAGGACCCTGCTGCCAGTCCCCAGGAAATTTCAGCAGCAGGGGTGAAAATCTTGATATCCCTGTATGGTGGCAGTGGAGAACAGTCGTTGAACTCCCTTCGCTATAGCAAATTGAAGACTAGAGCCATTAAACTCAACCTGGATAAACTACCTCCAACTACTGACGCAGCACATTTCCACTTCCTGACGACATATCACCAGGTCATGCAGTGAATGGGGATTTGGGCTGGTGTAGAAAAGCTGGAAGACTGGAGCCCATCAGGATGAGTAGAGACGCTGCTCCCCCAAACCAGCCTAACTCCATCTCATGCAGATGCACAACTGGCTGTATGGGGACGTGTGGCTGTAGAAAGGCGGGCCTAAGTTGTTCCGCCCTTTGAAAAGTTTGTAGTAGAGAAGAATAATAACAGGGAGGAAGTCACCATCGACGACGAAGACGACGCCGATCTACTAACTTCACTATTTGAGGAGGACAATGAAGACTCCGACTTCATTCACTCACCCCCTACAAAACGAGCGAAGCTCCAGTAAATCAGTTTTCTTTTATGTTCTTAGTTTATTCACTACTGATTTTTGTAAGATTATTGCTGTATTTTGATCTTATTTTGTTTAAATAAATGAATCTTTACAAATGTACTTGCTGTGTTGGTGGATTGTTTGGAATTGAACATCTCCTCTCACCAGTGGATATTTAAGTGAAATATAGTACCTCATTATAATTGTGCTGTTACAAGTAAGAAGCTCAAGTATGGTTGGTATTAACTAAGAATTCAAGCCATAGCTGGAAAATAGTTTGTGCAATTTCTTTAGATTAAATGTGGAGTCACAAACGCGAAAAAAGCAATATACCCATTGTTTAAATTTTTGTACTTACCCCCACTTCATATGGTTGGCTAAAGAATTACATGCATTTTGTAGGTAATTTAATTCTCTACAAATTTTATTGTGATACGTGTTTTTCTAGAATAGGCCATAACTGAATTACAGCGTTCTAAAGTTAGAATGTTGGCAAATTATCCGAAAAATGTGATTTTTTTATTGTTTAAAAATGTAAATATTTCCGTAACCATAAGTCCTAGAAACAAAATATTCAACGTAAATTGTAGGAAATTTAATTGTCTACAGCATTGACGAGAACTCTATTTTCAGTAAAACGCACCGAAACGGAGATATAGGCGAAAATATCAAGAAAGTGCCGATTTTATGCGATTTTTCCAATATGGCGGCGGGCGCGGAGGGGGGGGGGGGAATTGTGCATTTTACATTTCAAACACCTACTAGCCGTCCTAGACAACATATAAAAAATGTAGAACTACCGGACCTTTTGTAAGTTAACAGACCTCTATTCACTGGATTATAACTAATAAAGCTGTAAGCAAGGAGCACCGAAACCGTAGTTTGCCCATGGAAGAAAGATGTACTGTATGTATGTGTGTCTACCCCTTATTAATCCCGTTTCCAACGGGTTCGAGGATGAGATGCAATGAAATTCTATGTGGCGGAAGGATTTTACGACCGGATGCCCTTCCTGACGCCAACCTGATGAGAGGAATTAATGAGAATGAAATGAATGAATTTGAATGTAACTGGACAAATTCAATTTCAAGTAGTTCCAACTTTGGCTACCAGACGTAACTGCCACTGACACCCAGCGGCGAACGTTGGAACTTGATAGAGTGTTTCTAACAAAATAACCTACACATTTGCTAGACACTACCAATTGTATTATTAGGCTCTCATACATCTATGGCATGGGACCCCCGGCTTTACTTCGTCTCCAAAGGAAGGCATACTAAAGGATTTTAATGCTCTTAAAAATCTGATGACTTCGGCCGGGTCGAACCTACGACCTTGGGCATAGCAATTTAGCATGCTACCGACTACGCACCCGAAGGAAGATGTGAAGACAAAATCCTACTGTGAACTATGTTTCCAATCGATGTGTCAAAAACATATTATGAGAAACCTTTGCCAGAAATGTTTCGAGATTGTAGACGAAGACAACGGTGTCAAAAGTTTTATTTAGAGACGCCGGGGTGTCGGAATTGTTCTCCGTAGGGGATCATTAACGTGCGAGTAAATATACGGCTCCCTCGCATTTGAACACCCTCAAAAGCCAGCTGACTGCGTCAGGATTCGATCCTGCAACCTTGCGAACAGCAAACGAGAACGTAACCGCTGAGCCATCCAGCCAGTCAAGCTTAGCCCTATATACTCGTAGAATAAACTACAAGGACATGATGTTTAAGTTAAGAACCATTGCATCAATTGCCTGGGAAACCACTTGCAGTTTGCTGAGGTAGGAATCGAACCCACCTCTTCTTAGTTTTACCCAGTTTTAGCCCTCTATCCAGAATGAACTTTCTTTGCAGAATCGGGAATCGAACGTGGACCTCCGGGGCCGACAATGCTAGCTGCTACATCATGAGGTGGTCTTCAAAGGATGTATACTCTGTGTTTGTTACGGAACATCTTGTTTTTCAGACTAATTCCCATCCCATTGTATTTACAATATCCCCATTTTGATTCCATTACTACTCCATGCAAAGACTGCCCCATTATGACTCATTGTTCACACTTTATCTTACGGCCATAAAGTTATGTCTGGATCATATTGTCTTCCACCTACTCACATTACATCATCAGAAATTAGCAATGGTCGATTGTTTATAGCCTCGTTCTAAAGGATGCGCATATTTTAAGTAGGGAATCTTTCTTCGTTGAAGCATAACTTAGTCACGTTTAACCTTGTGCGCCGGTGATCTGATGTCAGCATCCGAGGGCGATCTTCAGCTGCGTCATGTGTCTGTCTGTATCCGCGAGGCACTACGTAACCATTACGAATAGGTTTTCTCGTTCTCATAGATTACGGTTGGCATTCCTCTCCAACTCAACAGCGTATTGAGGTATTAGAAGGCAATTTTCAGTGGTGACGTGTTCTTTTATAGAGAGCTTTTCAGTCGGTCGAAACAAATTGTGCCCAATTACACTAGGCGAATAAATTAGTTTTTAAAAACCCTAACCTGAAAGAAATACAAAAAGGAGGTGGTGGTGGGGAATTAATTGGATAACATGTTTCGGTCGTCACGCGATCATCATCAGATCCCACTCACTTATGCTTAGATAAGGCAGGATGTTTATGTGCCAACACATTTCTAAACAATAATATCTGTAAATAAGAATGACAGCGGCTCCAGTGGCGTAGGTGGTAGCATGCTGAGCTTCTATGTCGAAGTCATCGGGTTTTTGAGAGCGGATGACCTTGTAGTTTGGTCATAAGACGCGTCCTGTATGAAGGTATGTTGTTACCAAACTTGATAGAGATCGGATGATTTGTTTATTCGTTATTTGATTTTACGTTTTGAACGTTTGACTGGCCGCCATTCAGTTTTGGTAAAGATGGGGGCCGATGTAAAACATGACACTGAGGTGCCCTTTGCTAGTGCTACCTCTGTACCAAATTTCGTTCAATTAGGTTTCACCATGTTTGAATTGATAGGGGTGGTGGACAGACATTCAGAGTACACACTCTCTCTCTCTCTCTCACACACACACACACACACACACACACACACACACACACACAGACACACAATCTTTGGCCCTGTGTAGATCTCATAAGTCTACTTTCATTTTTTGCAAAAATCTAAAGTAGGCTAAAACGGTCCAATTGAGAGACAGAAATCTATTTCCCAGTTTACTCGAACTGCATCGTTGTAAATACTCATGATTGACTAATAATAATTAGGGAACTGAGTAGCTTGTTCATCGTCCGTGAACTGGCAAAAATGTTGGGAATTAATTACAATTAGTAAAGAGGGCATAACAGCATTTAAAGTAATTAATTGGAGAAATTTTATATTAATCAAAATATCTCCGATATTGTTGTCCATTTTTTCCTTACTCAGACGCTCTCATTTGGCCTCCGAGCGTTGCTCACTGAACCTTTCATTAAAAGAATCATACGGTAGAGTTGGTACAACAGTAAACTGGAAAATTATATTTCAACACAATAAATCACGCGGTATTTAGAAGTACGTTATCAAACAGGAAAAGGTATTGCCAGTATTTTCAGTTAAATGCACAATTGCAGGAGGAGTGATTCTTAGGTCTACGCTTCAGACATCTTCTCAGATCGCTATTGTTTGTTGAACCAGAAATGGAGTTGGCCGAGGTAAGGCGTTTTGAATTGTTGAAGCCAATCTCTCAGTGTAGCCTGTAGAAACTGTCCCGTGTAACTCTTCAGTCGGTCAACACGAAGTTGCCCAATGACTGGCCATGGATGCAATGTATATAATATAAAATACAAAAGGAACTAACCATCAAATCAATTGTTTCCCGTGGTCCACTGTAGGTCAATTCGAAGAAATAAGAAAAAAAAGTAAATAATCACTCCCTAAAAAATACATGAATTGCTTGTTATCATTATTAAATAATGAGCAATTTAGGATCACACGTTTTGACCTTATTATTATAATTATTATTATTATTTGATATACCTACTCAAAGAGCGCGTTTGAACTTGTTAGTTGGCCTGATGGATTTCCCTTCTTATCCTCCCAAAATCTCTTCAAGAATGTACTGTGTTGCATCTTGCGTTCTGTGGACTACTTCCTACCAGTTTTCTTTTTAGATTTCTCCATGAATTCGTGCTTGCGTACTATTGTGATAAAGACTCCACGATTTCCTATGATGTTGTCTGTAATATTTATTCCTTGGAGGTCCGCCTTAGTTTCTTCTGTGAGTTGATTACTTCAAATAATCTTTTGGTTAGGCTATCGCTGTTCATTCTATAGTTGTGGCCATATAATGTCAGACGCCTCTTGCGTACGGCATCAGTGAACCTGTTAAAGAATACAGGTCCGCTGTTTTCCTCTTAATCCACACTCTCTTTTCTCTCGGGGGACCATAAATTTTCCGGAGAATTCGACATTCTTGCTTTTCAATTTCTATAATTTTAGAGTGAACACCGAGAGATATGGATTCTGAGGCGTATAAAGCATATTATTATTATTATTATTATTATTATTATTATTATTATTATTATTATTATTATTATTATTCGTATTATTAGTATTATTATTGTTCACATTCATGTATGCCCTATTTACAGGTGATAAATATGGATTTTCTTTCTTTTCTTTTCCTAAAACTATTCATTCTGATTTTTCTTCCTTTCTTCTGTCCATGTAGTGGTGGTATTATATTATTATTATTCATTCATTCATTCATTCATTCATTCAATTTCGCTAATCGGCCAACTAGGGACCACGATAAGCCTCATTTTACATTCTGGCATTTGCTCATTTTTTGCTTGATCCACATTGCCTTCATGAGCTCACTGTGTTTAGCACGACGTTCCTCTGTCCATTTCGCACCAGTTGTCCGTTTTTCGTCCCGGAAAGTCCCAAATGTCTTGATGGCTGCTCTATAAAGATTTCGGTCTTGTGCATCTTCTGCTCGTATCCCCATTTCTTTCAGATCTTTCTGGACGTTAACATGCCATGGCATTGTCGTTTTTGGTTTTGAGTCGAATATACTGAAGATACGTTTCGTCCATCGGGAATCGATCATCCGTCGCATATGACCGTAGAAGCAAACTCTGCGTTTTCGCATTGTGTCTGTAATCTTCTCTATCCTCGAGTAAATTTCTTGCCGGGATTTTCTGATGTAAATGCCATTTTTGTAGTCTGGGCCAAGTATGATGTGTAGGATCTTTCTTTCTTTCTTTTCTCTCTAACTTCGCGAGCAAACATTTCTCGGATAGGATAAGGCATTCAGATGCATATAGCGGTACTGGTTTGATGACAGTGTTGTAGTGACGAATTTTTGTGTTCATAGAAAAGCACTTTTTGTTATATATGTTGCGGGTGGTTTGAAAAGCGACTTCCATTTTCTTGATTCTTGCTTCTATGGCTTCCTTGTCAAGGCCATTTTGCTGGATCCATTCCCCAAGATATTTAAATTTATTAACACGGTTTATCGTTCCATATTTGGTGTTTAGTTGTGCTGTATCATCCTTGATGTTCGACATTACTTCTGTCTTTTGAAAGGAAATTTGTAATCCTGTTTGTTCTGCTACTTCCTTCAATTTTTATTATTATTATTATTATTATTACAATCCTAGATATGGTATGCCCCTTGAGCTTCGAAAGTTGTGGCACCAAAAATGAGAAGAACAAATGGCAGCAGTATGAGAGAGCTTGATCTACATAATGTCTCAAGTTGGTGCGAGAGAAATAATGTCTCACACCACCAGGAAGGAGCAGCTGTGCGGCTTTGTTTTATTCATAGCGGAGAACAGAGGAGACGAGATCACTGGGGACTTTGGGGAAATCTTTGAGATGACAGCTCACATGGGGGAAGGAACTGTTTCACTCCCTGCATGTAGTGGGCCTAAAATTTGATTAATGATATCAGAAAAAGTGCGAAGCAGAAGATGCGATCCAATTACATTTTTTGGTCTTGAGAATAAATGCCGCTTGCCACAGAACACGTATGGAAAAGTTCATAAAATTTCTGGTTACTGTCAGTAAATGCCTAAATACTAAATATTAGCGGACCTGTGCGAGAATTCTCGCATAGTGGGTGGTATGCGCCCAATGTGTATAGACTAACCGCCCGGCCCTAATGCTAAGCGAGCTTCACGCGACACAGTTCACTTAGGGGCTATTGTCTAGTTTATTTGTTTAAAAGCACTTTATAAACAAATAAATTTATTTCCGTCGACTTTTCAAGAAATACAAGATTTTTGCTGTACTACTGAGACGATTTGGAAGATTTTGGTACAAACCACGCTTTCTAACTCCTTCTGGTTTAGGAGCTTGAGTGACGTGAAACATACACCTTAGCGTATTATACCAGTTGAGACAGCCGCCCCTTATGTTTGGGGTTTTCGGCCACACATCCAACGTCTGATGCCAACATGGTCGACGTTTCCCTGTCTTCAGCCAAGCCACAATGACTCTAAACGACTTTACAAGATTTATGACGACATGGAAGCAAGACCTTTACAAAAACATGTGTGCGACAAGTGATAATTCAAAGCATCAAACTGTCATACGGGCATGTACAAAGAACATGCCAATTATACTGTTTCAGTTGGATACGAAATTAACGCTAGGTACGGTGGCTTACTGATAAAAAAACGTGAATGAACCATCGAAGCGGAAAGCAGTATCACATCTCATACGCTTTCAGGCAAGGCGAAAGGACTAGTACCCGTGGAGCAATGGTCTTAGTGCGTAGCAGATAATCGTCTTGTCTATGAGAGGTGGGTTTGATTCCCACCACCGCTGAATATTTGTGTGCTCATTTTAAACTTTGGGGATCAAATACAAGATGATGATAATTTTGTTGTTACAAGGGTCCAAACATCTAGGTTATTGGCGGCCCCTAATGGTTTGGGTGTTAATGAAAAATTAAAAATACCAATAATTAAATCTAACTACAAACGTTCACTATCGTTTTACCCTCCAGGGTTGGCCTTTCCCACGGACTAAGCGAGGGATCCCACCTCTACCGCCACTGAGGGCAGTGTCCTGGAGCTTGAGACTCTGAGTTGGGGATACAACTGGGGTGTGAGACCAGGCACTATGCCCAGGCGGCCTCACCTGTAAAGCGAACAGGCGCCTGATGAAGGGATGGGAAGAGTGGGAGGGTTAAGCAAGGAAATGGGAAGGAGGCGGCCGTGGCCTTACGGAAATTATCATCCTGGTATTTGCCCGAAGACGAAGTGGGAAACCACGGAAAACCACCTCGAGGATGGCGCTGAGATGGGAATCGAACTCTCTCTACTCATTTGGACCACCTTAGGCTGAGTAGACCCCGTACCAGTCCACATACCACTTTTCAAATTTCGTGGCAGAACCGGAAATCGAACCGCGGACCTCTTGGTTGGCAGCTAATCACGCTGACCACTACACAACGGAGGCGACTGCTTCAAACTTGCAACTAAAATTAACTACTGACTTACACATGCCGTTTATACGATTTCAGTTGGATACGAAATTAACGCTGACTGCGGTAGCATACTGATAAAAGAACGTGAATGAATCTTCGAAGCGGTAAGCAATAGGCTATCACTAAGTACATGCCGATTATACGGTTACAGTTGTAGCCTATACGAAATTAACGCTGGGTACGGTGGCATACGGATAAAGAACGTGAATGAACCTTCGAAGCGGAAAGTAGTAACACAGTTCAGGCAAGGTGAAGGTGAGATTTGAACCCAGCTCCCAAAATCAGGACGATTATCTTCTACGCACTAAGACCATTGCTCCACGGCTACTTGTCCCTTCAGCTCGCCTGAATGCGTATGAAATGTGATACTGATTTCCGCTTCGAAGGCTCATTCACGTTTTTTTAAATCAGTAAGCCACTGTACCTAGCGTCAATTTCGTATCCAACTGAAACCGTATAATTGGCATGTTCTTTGTACATGCCCGTATGACAGATTGATGCTTTGAATTATCACTTGTCACACACATGTTTTTGTAAAGGTCTTGCTTCCATGTCGTCATAAATCTTGTAAAGTCGTTTAGAGTCATTGTGGCTTGGCTAAAGACAGGGAAATGTCGACCAGGTTGGCATCAGACGTTGGAAGTGTGGCTGAAAACTAAAACAATAAGGGGCGGCTGACTCACCTGGTATAACAAGATTTTGCAGAATCAATGGAAAATGTTATTGGAATGCTACGGCATCTATAATCGAAGAGCCAGCCACGGGTCATGAACTAGCATAAGTCGCACTCACTCGATGATATCTGGAGTTCTGTTTGTCAATTGCCCACCAAGAAGTGGCTCATTCTCAGTCGTTGCCTTCTCGTCATGAAAACATTTGAACCAGTCATACATATATTTTTTGCTCACAGCTTCTGCCCCATATACTGTACTTGTACCAATATCTCTGTCACCGTTTCCTCTAATGTATAGCAGAACTTGATGTTTACCCGTTGCTCCACCGCACTGTAGCACTAACTCAACACTGACTTCATTTGAATAGCCACAGTGGGTTTACCCTACCCTTGTTGTTGCTGATTCATTTAGCGGCTTTGTGACATCGTGGACATGTAGCCCCATGAACTTGGGTGTGTGACGATTTTTTTGTGATGGCTGTATTAGTATGCGTTTGTAATTTCGGCTAGGATTGGGGAAGGAGGTGGCCGTGGCCTTAATCCTGAATTCTCCCTGGAGTGGAAATAAAGGACCATGGAAACCTACTTCTAGGATGGCTGAGGTAGAAATGTAACCCAGGTGATTGAGGTAATTCCGTTTTAAACTTCAGATCAGAATAACATTTATTGACAGAGTTGGGAATCGAACCGGTAACTCATGGGTGAAGGCCAAGATTGTAGTCCTTGCACTAGGAGGTGAACCTATTTCAATAGCCAAGTGTATTCCTCACAAGGTGGCGATTCTCAACATAAATAAGTCGATTTCCACTCATTTCTGTCGAAACAACTAGGCATAAATACACTAAAATTACGCTCCATTTGAGAATGGTGTAAAAGAAGGCAGTTGATGCACTCTAAGTGTTCCAGAACCACACTAATCCTGTGTCGGCTCTGACGATTATCCTGTCTGGTTATGCAGCCCAACTTACATCTGTATGTTTCAGGAATAGCCTGTACTTTGCAAGGAGGTAGGCGTTTTGTCGAGGTTTAGCTTGCATACTGATGGCACCACTTGGTTCCGCTGAGTGGTCTGTATGTGTCGCGTGGGAATTACCCCCCATTCTCTCCACGCACCGGAGAATTCACCCTCTCCGCCTACTCGCTTGCTCTCCTCCTCAGTTCACTACCCTCACGACATGGCCATATCACAACTCCTGGAGAAACCTGTACAGTACTGCACATTCTGTATGCTAACTAGCTTAACAGCGTGTAAGAAATCATCAAATCCAGAGATGAAAGAGCTCGAAATCAGTTAAAATTAGCGTAGAGTGTATCTCAATATTATTATTCGCCGCCTTCTGTTGTCTTAGGGTACGTATTGCGAATCTGGACTCAAAGGTCATGGGAAAAATTGAGAAGATGTAGGTTCAATTCCCACCTCAATTACTAGAAGCGGTTTTCCGTGGTTTCCCATTTCTACTCCAAGTCGATGGCAGGATAGTTCCTAATGTAAGTCTACGACCCGCCTCCTTCCCAATCCTCACCTGAATTACAAATACACAAACTAGTACAGAGACTAATATAACACAGATTATCAGGTTAAAGAAATAGTAACAAATACGGGGTGAATCAGCTGCCCCTAATAATATTGTTTTATGCAGCCCAACTAACGCGTGTTGTCAGGAAGTCGATATTGCTCTGCCTGCATCCCGTATGGTACTAATACACTGCAAGCATATCCCGCAAATAATGAAAAAGGAAGGTCCACAGCCTGCTTCCAGTCTCCGACCGGGAATGAATAAAGCCCCCATCTAGCGGCAAGGATATGAACTGTGCCGGCTGCCGAAGCCTGACGCACTCCTCTGGGGCAATGATTAAATGAATGACAGATGAAATGAAATGATAGTGGAGAGTGTTGCTGGAATGAAATTTTGACAGGGAAAACCGGAGTACCCGGAGAAAAACCTGTCTGCCTCCGTTTTGTCCAGCACAGATCTCACATGGAGTGACCGGGATTTGAACCACGGATCCAGCGGTGAGAGGCTGGCGAGCTCCCGCCTAAGCCACGGAGGCTTCCCCGCAAATAATACTGAACACTATCCCCCCCCCCCTCGATTTGACTACAAACTAATAATAGAACCCCTGGTATTACAGCCCATGTAGGGCCTAGGCCAACCAAGCGACCGCTGCCCATCAATTTGGCCTGCAAATATTGGGGTGAAACGCATCGGGTCCCCTCGACGTTAATCTTGATTTTCGCGAACGGGGCACTGTCTCACTATCAGATAGCTACTCAATTGTCTTCACGAGACTGAGTGCACCCCGTTCCAGCCCTCACGTCAGTTTCTAAAATCCCTGATGGAGGCGGGAATCAAACCAGGGGCCTCCAGGTAAGTGGCAGGAGCGCTACCCCAACACCACGGGGCCGGCCCTGACTACAGACTTAGCTACTTGTTCTACTTCTTCCTCGCCTTTTCCCGTTACGCGGGGTCGTTTCATTGTAAAGCACCATCAGCAGATAGGCTCAATACTCTCATGTCCCTTGGGACATTCCTAATCCATGTCGTTTGAGGTCTGCCACTCCCTCTCTTTTGTGTAGCCATGAAAAGACACTTCTTCACTACATGATTCTCCTGTCTTTGCACTACATGTCCATACCACCTTAGCCTGGACTCTAAAAGCTTCTCTGTTATAGGCGCTATTTTGAAACTGCCTCGCACAGGTTCATTACGGATTTTATCTTTGAGGGTAATTCAACCTGCCCAACGTAACATACGCACTTCTGTGGTATGTAGACTTTGCTCATGTACCTTTGTAGTAGACCATGTTTCACTACCATAGAGTAGGATTGGTCTTACGACAGTTTAATAAACTTTACCCTTCGTTTTTATGGGTATTTTCGAATCACATAAAACTTCCGTTAGTTCGCGCTATTTGTTCCACCCAGACGTGGCCTTATGGATTATCCTATTTCAGCTGTTATTTTGCCATCTTCAGCAATGACAGAACCTAGATATTTAAATGTTGTTACTCTCCAAAATAGATGATAAAACTCCACCGGTAATGTTTTGTATTGTTTTTTAAAAAAGACCCTTCTATTTGAAACTGTTCAATGTAGATTTCATTGAAGAGTGAAGACTTGGCAGTCATTGTTCAAGTGCTTTGACAGGGTAAGCTGTGTGCTTTGTGGGGAATGGGAAGCTCCCAGATATTGGTTGATGGCTATTATGAGTTTCATAATACTAATGGAGAGGCCTTGATATCGCCAGACTCAGAAATGAACGAACATGTTTCTATTTAACACATTGTTGTAGCGAATGTTATACCAGCGCAATATAATTTACTTAATCTTTAATCAGCTACACATCTATATACTAGGCCCAATCAGAAAGAATGACCCCGAATGCTCCTCAGGACTTTCTCACCTGATGAGTTAAAACTGAGCAATTCCCTGCAAAGCAGGAGGCCATAGCCCTTATGGGATTTGTAAGGCTATTTATTATTATTATTTATTATTACTCTTGGTAACGTTTCACCATTTAGTTTAAGTTCCATATTTGTCATAAAGACTAATACGAGGGAAAAATAATAGCTTTCAGTATCGCTTGCTGGATATGCTTGCAGTGCATTAGTATCATACGGGATGCAAGCAGAGAAATATAGTCCTTCCTGATAACAACGTTAGTTGGGCTGCATAAAGCAATAATATTAGGCGCAGCTGATTCACCCGGTATACTAGAGTGTTTCAGTAAGAGCGTGCCAAACGGATACCGGCAAACCGGACCGCCGCACTGAGCACATCGACGTAGGGAACATGTTGTCCCTGAGGTCAACCAAAGGTGCTATGGACGTAAACATGTGTAACACCGCTGGGGTGTCCTGGGTAGTTAGTTATGTGTTAATTTATCTATTTACTCATCGTATGGCTTTTGGTGCCGGGAGTGTCCGAGGACATGTTCGGCTTGCCAGAGGCTGTAGCTGCTTAAAGCGACGCCCATAGGGAGAGCTACAAGTTCCGTTTAATTTCAAGTCATTCCAACTTTCGCTACCAGATGTCAATGATACCTAGTGGTGATCGTTGGAACTTTGATAGAGCGTTCCAATGAAGTCTAACCTAGAAATTTAGCATCACACAAGTTTAGTCTGTGGAAGGATCTTTTACATGCCATAAATCTATAACATGGGTCCACCGGCTTTACTTCCCTTCCGAAGGAAGGCATAGACTACTGAAGAATTTTAACGCTCTTAAAAATCGACGACATCGGCCGGGTATGAACCCGCTAACTTGGGCACAGCAGTTCAGCATGCTACCAACTGCAGTAAATGTGTAATAGTACATTATGCACCGAACTTATAATGGCAATAATTAAGACACGAGCATACGAGTGTCTTAATTACCATTATAGGCGAGTTGCATACGACTGTTTATGTTCGACGATAATTATTATAACTATTTTATGTTCGAACATAAATATTCATAAATATCTGTCGAGATTTCGTCAGTTTTATGTACTGAACAGAGAGCATGGGACCCACAGAATACCTTGTATTTGACCATGGCCTCCTCGAATACCCCACTATGACACTAGGCCACGGAGTGAAATTTAAATTAGAAGGCCTTGGAACTCAGCGCAGGTTTGATGCTATCCTTATCTAATTGGTCAACAAACTGTTTCTTGAGCTGTGATTGGTTGGAGAAACTGCTTCATAATGAAAAATAGTGTTATAATGACCATCATTAGTATACAGTTTTCTGACATATAATAGTCAGGGTCGAACATAAGCTAGGCTATTACACAGGTGTCCAGGGAAGGGATGGGCATTAACATGCAGGCGATATGTGGTTCCTGTATCGGCTTGATGGAGTGGAAGAGGATCTACGGAAGCTGGGATACAGAAACTGGAGGAGGGAAGCATGTGACCGTGATGGATGGCGGGCGAAGGCTGTTTAGAAGGGCCAAGGATCACCCCGCACTGTAGCGCTACAAAATAAATAGAGTTGTTGTTTCATTAGGGGCTTTGTGGTATCGTGGTCATGTAGCCCCGTGTACTTGGGTGTGTGTATAATGTGTTTGATAACCTGTGACACTGCGATGTTCGTACTAGTGTGTGTGTGTTTGTATTTGAGATAGAATTTGGGTTGAAAGCGGCCGTGGCCTAAAATTAGGTACTGAGACAGTATTTTGCTATTTATTGGAACCCTGATATGACAGCGAGACATATTTGGAAGTTATTGCTTGACAGTATTTTGACTGTAGACTTTGAGCCACAGTTTGCTGCATATGCACTAAGGAGATGGTTAGACTACCCCGCCACACTCCTGATCACGTGCACAGGACATGCTCACAGACTTGTCATTACAACTAGTTGAAGAAAATATGAAATGATAATCGATTGTGTTCGATTGTCCACCTCTATACAGGTGTGATGCATCTTGGGTAGACTCCCAGCTGGGTCTTGGATCAGCAGCTTTGAGACGACAGACACTTGAGTAAAGCAACCTATGCAGTGAACATGTTATCGTTCGTATAAGGAAGTTCCGTGTATCACGCGGTTATACGAGTGCTTTCTACACGCAGCGCGATTCGAACGAGTGAGCTTAGCCAACACATGGACTTTGTTAATACAGAATTCGATGAGGAAATCTGCTACGTATTGGTTTGAAATGCAAGAAAGCATTATTATCGACAACATTATGACTGGATTTTCTTGTGAGAAACAAACTATTGGAGTAATGATGTGCTAAACATATCGTTCAGGAATGTAATGCAGTAGCAGAGTTGATCATTTGGAATGACATCCTTTTGAACTCTACAATGAAGAGAAAGAAACGTTGGGAACATTAGTTCTGATCCAGTAACTTTAAAGTAGCCAAGAATGAAGAAACAATTCCATAGAAAGGAAGCTACTTTACTGATAACGTCGAGGGAGCCTTGTGCAAGCAATATGCAAGAACTCCGTTTCGTGGACAGTAGTTTTCGGGTTAGGAGGAAGTTGGTTCGGCGACTTGCAGATCCAGCCACGAACTTCTCAGGGACGATGGTTCGATTCCTGACAGGAATGTATATTCCTATACGTTCTTCAATTTCAACCAGAACTTCGCCCAAGGTAGCTGGAAAACTTTTCTTCTCTAGTAGACAGTAGAACTTGTCACCTTTAGTTCGATTCTTTTCACCAATATTTTATTAATTAGTTTGAATTTCATTCGAAGGCTAGATCTGGTTCTTCTTTATCATCTCTGTCGGAGAATGTAATTTTTTGTGTAGTTAACTGTAAACGTGATGCTATTTAGAGTATTACTTTGTTGCTTTTATTTTTAAAATTTTGGAAATAAAACCAAGCATTCAATTTTGTTGGGAAGATATCTGCAGCATAATTAGGAACAAGACGACGATATCTTTGTATAAGAATAGCAATTAGGAAGAAGATGGCAACACACTCGTGCACTTGAACTATTCCAAAAATATTTGAGTGATACTATTCGTTTGGACTTTTGACATTCTAGTAGAAATTCTTTCTTTTAGAAATGATAGTGCATTTCCATCGTTATTCTCCATGGTTATGGATTTATGGAAATCGTCCGGCGAAAACAATTGTGAATTGATTGCCAAGGCATTTGCAGCCTACTTTCATATATTTTTTGATTAAAGATTTTTCTTTAAATGTAATATTTTGTTCATTCAGTTTTTGCTTGTATTATTTCAATTCGTTTTTGGGAAGACTCTTGGATAGATCATCGTTTGATTTAATGGTTTGCGTGTATCTATTGATATGATAATAGACTCCTTTCCATGATGTAAGTCTCACGTGTTTTCTTCTGAGTAGTTGAGCCATTTTTCGAATTTGGATAGGCGAAACTGAAACGACTATTTTGGTAGTGTCTATTTACAGTTTTTCTATCACATATAAGTCATTATGGAAATATATATATAAATATATTGGAATTGTGAATCAAATTTAACTGTTCACATTGTTATAACAGAATTTATCGTAGACCTTAAAGACGATTATTGTGGAAATGAATAATACAATTTATCTAACAAATTGTTGCTTCTTGTTTAATGAAGTTAGAAGGAAGTAATATGTGGCATTTCTATATTCGTTCATGATGGGGCATGATATTTTCAGAGCAATTTCTGAAAGGTTTCAAGTTTAATAACGTTTGGGTTTAATTTTTGACAGCTTTGGAAAGCTGATTTGAGGTATTGCAATTTTGTGCATACGATTTATTGTGTTAGTGCAGCAAATATTTGACATCATTGGATGATCAATATTAATGCTGGATATTGTTCTTGTAGTCTTTTGGAGAAGACGTTAACGTAGTTATTGCGTTTTAGTAAGAGTGAAATTAGCTTTTGAGCTATCACCTTTTTGGATTTGATGTTGTAGTTATCGTGATTTGGAATCACGAATGTTTTTCTTATGCTTGTTTTATGCAAGTAACCCTACGTTTTATTCTCACCTAGTAGGATTTGCCGGAGATAAATTGTCTATATCATGACACCCATATTCAAGTAACACAGATACTTCTTAAACAACTTTAACTAATTCATGCAACATAATACATGTGATATTTCAGTAATTTTAGTAAAAATATACTGCATTCTTTGAAACTTATAAATAGTTAATGAACTATTTGCACAACTTGTAACACGATTCGATTATCTTAATTGATTGTTGAATACATCGAATTAAGGAAATGATAACCATGAAACATACTTGTAAAATTAAACGAAGATAGGCAGCGTTGAAAACAAAATCCTAATTGAGGATGTAACTTGTATATAAAGTGTAAAAAAATATGTATAAATCTTTAAGGGTATAACATCAGTATATAATGTAATATTGTATTTTTTCTTGTTATTTGTTCAGCGGATGATATGAACAGTAAGATGGGGCCTTACTGTAGGCATTTATTTAAAACTACATTTTTTATCATTTGATTTAAAGAAACTTTTCTTTAACTTTGTGTCGAATTGACGGACATTCATCATTAATCAGTCAATAAATTGAATTTAATTTTAAAGAATCTTAGAACGACTAGTGTTTTATATCAGAAAAGGGGAGTGCGTTAGGAGGACCAGTGGGTGGTTTTCTTTGAGTTTGCTTAAACTTAACGCCCGAGATATTTTTATTTTATTTTAGAGTCTCTTGTTCGAGTTCTTTTGAGCTTTGTTTCATCGTAATTTTATACACCACTGGCATCTTCGTACCGCATTCTTTAATATCGACGTATCCTGATCCCTGGTTGATCCTAGTTGGTAGGTTTTTCAGAGGTTATTTGAGCCGGGAACTTCTAGAATCTACGATCCAGCCTTCCATCGGATTGCAACAGGTAAGACCACGTGGATTACGGGTACATCTATATATGGCGACCCAATCTATGGGGCTATCGAATTGGCATTCTCGATTTCTCCAATGCTAAACCCATGTGTGAGAATCCATTTTTATGAGATTATTGAGTTTAGCAGTTTTCGAACGATGTAGTCGTTAGCAAAATTTTCTTTGGCATTGCTACGATTATACACGTCGAATTCGTTGGGAAGTCACGTTTCTTCAAATCGTGAAGATGAGTTTACTCAATCTACCTGGCATACAGATAGAATTATCGCCATTGCTTAAATTTATTTGTTTTGTGCGTGCCAAGTAAAAAGTAATTTGATTGATTACGACATGACCATAAAAGAGATTTCTAGGAAATTTTTATGGATCAGCGTGGTCAGATGGGACATGACATGGGGCCATTTTTCACTCCATGCTTGTCGGCCATTTTGTGTTCGTTACCGGCGATGACTTTTAAATCATCAGTAATAATAGAATCACTTTCTTTAATAATAATATAAATAATTCATCATTTCAATTTTAATTTAAACCATTTCTAATATAAATCACCGTCGTTGCATACCTCCTATTTTCTTACAGACTTAATTTATATAATAAGTTTAGAAGCAAAACAAAATTCAATGCTTGTATTGGTGAAAAGGGTCATTCTAAATGTGTCAATTCTGCTATTTATGTATTGCATTCCTGTGTTTTTTATAATTGTATTTACCATGACAGCTGTGTCAATGGAAGACATTGCCCATACGTTGAAGGCAATCCAGGAGAAGATGGGCAGTCACGCTAATGAATTAGCTGAAATAAGGAGTAATTCCCAAGCTAGCTTTGACAATATTAACTCCATTGTTAATAAGAACACTGAATTAGTTCAGGAATGTGTGGGGGACAAGAGTCAAATGCACTTGTCTCTCAAATATCTTCAAGACAGTAATCGTAAGATTGCAGCTAACGCTAAAGATATAAAGGAAAAGATAATTGATGTAGAAACAGGCATCGACAATGTGACAGCCGATGTCAGGCTTGTTCAACTTGACATCAGTAATATTAATGTAGAAGTCAGCCATGTTAGATCTAATGTTGCATCATTAGAAGTAAAAGCCATAAGCACTGAAGGCAAATTAGATTCAGCTCAAGTTGATATTACTGCAATGCAAGGTAAAATAGATACAACTGAAGGCAAATTAGATGCAATGCAGAGTAAAATAAATTCGACAGAAAGTAAAATTGATTCGGCTGAAGGCAAATTAGATGCAATGCAGAGTAAAATAAATTCAACAGAAAGTAAAATTGATTCAGCTCAAGTTGATATTACTGCAATGCAGAGTAAAATAAATTCAACAGAAAGCAAAATAGATTCAACTGAAGGCATTGTAACTAGTATACGAACTAGTATTTCTACCATAAAGGAGGATGTTAGAAATATTAAATCGGAACTAGATAGTAATCAGAAAGAAAATAAAATCAGTTTAGATGCATTGCAATTGCAGTTTTCAAACGAAGCAAGTGCAACGCAAGAAACTCTAACCAAATTAGAGAGTGATATGGCCCAACTTAAAGAAAAGGTTGAAGATCACAACAAGGTCTTGAGAAAAGATATTGAGATCGATCTCAAGGCCATTGTTAACGATCAAGTGACCATCTTAAGGGGGGAAATCACGAAAATTAATGCAGATGTCATCAAAAGCATTAAGTCAGATCTTGAATTAAAGATTAATAGAACAGAATTAAGACTTAACCAAGATATTTCCCAGGCCAGAATAGACACTGACAAACGAATCGATTCAGTTCAGACTATGCAGGTCGAAAGCGTCACTGTTCTTAGGGAGGATTTGGAAACGCAGATTAAAGGCGTAATTTTAAAAGTAGATCAAGTTAAGATAGATCTAAACTCAGAGCGTGAAATGAAAACATCAGAATTAAATGAGATTAGATAAGAGTTTCAAACGTTCAGATTAATGGATCATATAGACATAAATAAATTAAGAACGGAAATCAAGTCACAATTGGAAACGTTGGGGAAACCTATAAATTCCGATGGGGAAGGAAAGGTACACCATTTAAGAGACAGGATGGATACCACAACGCCAGCTAGGAACTATTTAGCGAGGTTAAATAAGGCACATGAGACAGAACAAGGTCATGTTAGATCAGAGATCCCGAATGAGGCTACGTCAGAAATAAATCCCAGAGATTTTAGGATGTCAACGCCTAATGACAGATCTCATGTCACGATAGTGAGAAATTACGAGGAGAAAATTAAGAAGTTTTCAAATACGGAGGGTTTGACTCCTATAGAATTTATTAGAAATCTACAAGATCACTTTGCGGAACATCATGTTGCAAGGGATAGAGAACTGCGGATTGTTGAGAAGCATCTGGCAGATGCACCGTTAAATTGGTTCCGAGCTTTCCGATATACTTTCGATAACTTCGAACAGTTTTCGGAAGCATTTATTAAAAGATTCTGGTCGATAGAGATACAACACGCAGTGAGGGCGGAAGTCTACTCAAGGAAATATAGTAGTACTGGACCCACCAGTTATTCAGAATTCTTCACATCTCAGTTAGCCCGCCTTAGATATCTTCAACCCCCATTGAGACAGGAGGAAATTCTTGAGACAATTTCACGCCAGTTACCGGTGGAAGTTAGAAGGAATTTAATTTCATCAGGCGTAGAGGATTTAGCGGCAATGGACGACTTGCTGCGTAGGCTAGACCATACTTCTATATCGCCCACCATAGTTAAAAGCGGAAGGACGGAAACTAAGGCCGTGAACGCGGTAGTCGTTGACCAAACTCAACAAACAGAACGGTCGAATAGGACAGGATCTAGATGGGAAGGTCCAATGAGGAACAGTAGGACGTATACTCGAAGATTCGAAGATAGAAACAACCAACGACCATACGGAAACTACCAACAAAGATACGATCGAGATCGGAATAGACCTAACCAAACCGATCGTATTCAAGAAAGGTATAAACCATACGAAAGTAGAAATAGGAACGACAGGTACATGAATGGTAATCAGGAAAGAGAACAATACCAACCGAGGAATAACAGGTATCGAGGTTATCAGAATAATAACCGATACTATGATAATAGGGATAGACAAAGCCAGTATCAGCAACAGAATAGAGGTCAACAAGGGTTTACCAGATATAAAAACTATCGAGACAAAAACTATTATAACCAGGAAGACAGAGAACAGTCTAGAAAGGACAGGGATAGGCGTGAAGAAAGGAAGGATCGAAGGGACACAGAAAGTGAACCAGAACCTAACACTAGCCATCACACTAGTGATAATGAAAGGGGTTCACAGGAAAAAAAAACGCCAATTTTGAAATCCCAGAAGAATTAAACAGCCAGCCGTCTCCATTTGATATAGTTATACAAGATGTTTATGAGGTCACGGACGAAGATTTGTTATTCGAAGAAATGGAAGGAATTGTGAGTGAACGTGCTGAATTGCCTATAATTGAAATCTCTGTGGGCAATCAACAATGCAGGTCTCTTATAGACACGGGAGCGGTCATTTCAATCATGTCCGAAGATTGCTTTTTGAAATTAGAAAAGGAACAACAATTTACCACATTGCCAGCTTCATCGATCAAAGTAAGAGGACTATTTCAAGATAAATCGATGAAATGCAAATTACAAGTCCAGCTGAAGTTCAGTATCAATGAAAGATGTTTTGAACATATTTTTGTGGTGCTCAAAAATATTAATTTTGAAATAATCCTAGGGATTGATTTTATTACTCGTGCCAGAATTACCATTGACATGGACAGGAGAATTATCAGGTTCCCAGAGAAAACTATTAGGAAGATAGTACATGAAAATATTGATTCCAATGATGATGTGGAAAATCTGATCAGGGAAGAAGTTTTGGAAAATATTATAAATCAGGCCGAACAAGAAAGAGAGCATTATGCACTTTACGTCGAGGGATTTGAAGAAAAAGAAAAGGAATTCAAAGACTTGATCGAGGAGTTTACAGATATCTTCGATGATAAGCCAGGTCTAATTAAAAACTTCAAGTATCAGATTAGATTAAACGATGATACTCCATACCAGGCCAAATTGTATCCCATTCCGGATAAGTATTATGAAGAGGTCAGGGAGATCATTAAGAGAATGGAAGCAGAGGGAATAATAAAGAAACAAGCCTCTTCCTATTTAAATCCTATTACAGTGGTAAAGAAAAGCAATGGAGAGCTTCGTCTATGTTTAGACCCTAGGAAAATAAATTCCCGGATATTTTTAGAAATGGACCGACCTCCCAAAATCAGAGATTTGTTACGAAAATTTAAAGGCAAGGCATGTTTCAGCGTACTCGATTTAACAGCATCTTTTTATCAAGTCGAACTTACCGAGGACAGTAGGCAGTACACAGGGTTCCTGTTTGACCAAACAACCTTCGTGTTTTGTCGCGTTCCGTTCGGTATGATTAATAGTGTTCCAGCGCTCATTAGAGCTCTCGACAGTAAGCTTTCTGACGAAGTCAAACGCAGCGTCACATGCTATATTGACGATCTCATCATCGCTTCAGAAAATGTTGAAGAACATCTGAAAGAACTTAGGAAGTTATTCTTAGAGCTCCGAGAGGCAAATATCAAGGTCAACTACAATAAATGTCATTTCATGAAGGAACGTATAAATTTCCTAGGCCATACCATAGATCAATACGGTTATCATCCCAATCTTATGAAGATTGAGGAAATTGCAAAATTCCCTAGGCCGAAAAGAATCGAGCACCTACGCCAATTCCTTGGGATGTGCCAATTTTTGAGTAGTCACTGCCCAGGATACTCAGTGACCATGGCACCATTATATGAACTGCTGAAGAAAAATAATCGGTGGAAGTGGACGGACTTAACTGAGCAGGCCTTCGAGAATGCGAAGACTATGCTGAAGGAATGCATCAAGTTAGAGTATCCGGAATTCAGCCGCACTTTTTATATTGAATCTGACGCCTCCAGAGTAGGTTTAAGCGCGGTCCTGTATCAGAAGGATGAACAGGGAAATAAACACTACATTGATTTTTACAGCAGGAAATTAAGACCTCATGAGGAGAATTATTTCACTACAGAGCTTGAAGCTCTGGCATTTGTCTCAGCTTTGCAGAAATGGAAAAAAATACTTCTAGGTCATCAAATTGTAATAATTACAGACCACAGAGCTCTGCAGTTCATGCTTCAGTCCGATTTGTCTTCTGATCGTCTGACGAGATGGACGCTGTTTATACAGCAGTTTAACGCCACCATCAGACATCAGCCAGGCAAGGACAACCTTCTTGCTGATGCTCTTTCGAGAAACCCTTCTAATAAATTAGCAGTAAACTTGGTACAATTGGAGGAGGGAGATGAGGCAACCCTGGAAAAGCTACGCAAGTTAGCTGTGTCACAGAAGAGACACACTCCAATTAGTAACATGTACAGATATTTAAAGGGCTATATGGATGACTCGGATGAGGATTATCAGGCAACTAGGAGATGTTCTGACAGATTCGCTCTCTGTGGAGAAGTTGTGTGTAAATATGTGGACAAGCACAAGAATAAACTTAGAATAGTAGTGCCTCCCAAATTGACTGTACCTTTGATCTGGTTAACACACAATAGTATCGGCCATGGTGGCTTGGATAAAACCATGAAAACACTTCAGGAGACGTTCTATTGGTCTAAATTGCGTCAGTCCGTTGCGAGGGTTATTAGGTCATGTGACCGTTGCCAGCGGAGCAAATAGCCTTCGGCATTATCTAAGGAGGAGCCGAGAGCTATTATTCCTTATAAACCACGTGAATTGATGGCTTGTGACCTGTTTGATCCTTGTCCAAAAGGCGCCAGGGGTAACCAGTTTCTTCTTGTTACCGTGGATGTGTTTTCGAAATTCGTCACCCTAGACCCCTTGCAGAACGCAACAGCAACTCAAGTTATCAGTCGCTTAACCAAGAGTGTATTCAGAAAAGCCGGAAAACCAGAAACAATTCTTTCAGACCATGGATCTCAGTTTACTTCCCATGAATTCAAAGTCGCTATGGAGAGATTTGGAATACGTCACGTATTCTCCAGCATCAGATATCCTGAGTCCAACAGTTCGGAACGCCTAATGTCAGAGGTTGCCAAATTTGCACGTTTATACTGCCCTCAAGATCATCCTAGTTGGATAAAGTATGTACCTCTGATGGAGACATGCTTAAATACGACATATCATGAAAGTCTGAGAGATATTCCAGTATTAGTTCACCATAATAGAAAGCCAGAAAGAGCTTGGGATGAAATAACACAATTCTTAACCAAAGATACTGAACCGTCAGAGCAGGAAAGGGTGGATAATGCCCGAGAAAGCCTGATGGATGCGGCGGAAAAAAGGCAGAAAAGAAATGAAGGAAAGCGCTACAACCCGCCTCTAGAATCTAATGACTTAGTCCTTGTACGTAAATCTACTAAAACTGATGCAGCGAGGAAGATTTACACAAAATTTAGTAGCCTGTACATTGGTCCCTTCAAGGTAGGCAGAGTGTACGGGAACTATAGTTACCAAGTCTTAGACATCCACACGAACGAGGAAATAGGAAAATTTAATGCGAAGAACCTCAGAAAGTACTTCAAGAAAGTGGAATAAAACGCAAAATGCTGTTCATTGACGAATACCTAGAATGGTGTAATAAAAGTATTCGCACACTTTTATTAGCTAGGTTGGGAGGAGGATGAGACAGTATTTTGCTATTTATTGGAACCCTGATATGACAGCGAGACGTATTTGGAAGTTATTGCTTGACAGTATTTTGACTGTAGACTTTGAGCCACAGTTTGCTGCATATGCACTAAGGAGATGGTTAGACTACCCCGCCACACTCCTGATCACGTGCACAGGACATGCTCACAGACTTGTCATTGCAACTAGTTGAAGAAAATATGAAATGATAATCGATTGTGTTCGATTGTCCACCTCTATACAGGTGTGATGCATCTTGGGTAGACTCCCAGCTGGGTCTTGGATCAGCAGCTTTGAGACGACAGACACTTGAGTAAAGCAACCTATGCAGTGAACATGTTATCGTTCGTATAAGGAAGTTCCGTGTATCACGCGGTTATACGAGTGCTTTCTACACGCAACGCGATTCGAACGAGTGAGCTTAGCCAACACATGGACTTTGTTAATACAGAATTCGATGAGGAAATCTGCTACGTATTGGTTTGAAATGCAAGAAAGCATTATTATCGACAACATTATGACTGGATTTTCTTGTAAGAAACAAACTATTGGAGTAATGATGTGCTAAACATATCGTTCAGGAATGTAATGCAGTAGCAGAGTTGATCATTTGGAATGACATCCTTTTGAACTCTACAATGAAGAGAAAGAAACGTTGGGAACATTAGTTCTGATCCAGTAACTTTAAAGTAGCCAAGAATGAAGAAACAATTCCATAGAAAGGAAGCTACTTTACTGATAACGTCGAGGGAGCCTTGTGCAAGCAATATGCAAGAACTCCGTTTCGTGGACAGTAGTTTTCGGGTTAGGAGGAAGTTGGTTCGGCGACTTGCAGATCCAGCCACGAACTTCTCAGGGACGATGGTTCGATTCCTGACAGGAATGTATATTCCTATACGTTCTTCAATTTCAACCAGAACTTCGCCCAAGGTAGCTGGAAAACTTTTCTTCTCTAGTAGACAGTAGAACTTGTCACCTTTAGTTCGATTCTTTTCACCAATATTTTATTAATTAGTTTGAATTTCATTCGAAGGCTAGATCTGGTTCTTCTTTATCATCTCTGTCGGAGAATGTAATTTTTTGTGTAGTTAACTGTAAACGTGATGCTATTTAGAGTATTACTTTGTTGCTTTTATTTTTAAAATTTTGGAAATAAAACCAAGCATTCAATTTTGTTGGGAAGATATCTGCAGCATAATTAGGAACAAGACGACGATATCTTTGTATAAGAATAGCAATTAGGAAGAAGATGGCAACACACTCGTGCACTTGAACTATTCCAAAAATATTTGAGTGATACTATTCGTTTGGACTTTTGACATTCTAGTAGAAATTCTTTCTTTTAGAAATAATAGTGCATTTCCATCGTTATTCTCCATGGTTATGGATTTATGGAAATCGTCCGGCGAAAACAATTGTGAATTGATTGCCAAGGCATTTGCAGCCTACTTTCATATATTTTTTGATTAAAGATTTTTCTTTAAATGTAATATTTTGTTCATTCAGTTTTTGCTTGTATTATTTCAATTCGTTTTTGGGAAGACTCTTGGATAGATCATCGTTTGATTTAATGGTTTGCGTGTATCTATTGATATGATAATAGACTCCTTTCCATGATGTAAGTCTCACGTGTTTTCTTCTGAGTAGTTGAGCCATTTTTCGAATTTGGATAGGCGAAACTGAAACGACTATTTTGGTAGTGTCTATTTACAATTTTTCTATCACATATAAGTCATTATGGAAATATATATATAAATATATTGGAATTGTGAATCAAATTTAACTGTTCACATTGTTATAACAGAATTTATCGTAGACTTTAAAGACGATTATTGTGGAAATGAATAATACAATTTATCTAACAAATTGTTGCTTCTTGTTTAATGAAGTTAGAAGGAAGTAATATGTGGCATTTCTATATTCGTTCATGATGGGGCATGATATTTTCAGAGCAATTTCTGAAAGGTTTCAAGTTTAATAACGTTTGGGTTTAATTTTTGACAGCTTTGGAAAGCTGATTTGAGGTATTGCAATTTTGTGCATACGATTTATTGTGTTAGTGCAGCAAATATTTGACATCATTGGATGATCAATATTAATGCTGGATATTGTTCTTGTAGTCTTTTGGAGAAGACGTTAACGTAGTTATTGCGTTTTAGTAAGAGTGAAATTAGCTTTTGAGCTATCACCTTTTTGGATTTGATGTTGTAGTTATCGTGATTTGGAATCACGAATGTTTTTCTTATGCTTGTTTTATGCAAGTAACCCTACGTTTTATTCTCACCTAGTAGGATTTGCCGGAGATAAATTGTCTATATCATGACACCCATATTCAAGTAACACAGATACTTCTTAAACAACTTTAACTAATTCATGCAACATAATACATGTGATATTTCAGTAATTTTAGTAAAAATATACTGCATTCTTTGAAACTTATAAATAGTTAATGAACTATTTTCACAACTTGTAACACGATTCGATTATCTTAATTGATTGTTGAATACATCGAATTAAGGAAATGATAACCATGAAACATACTTGTAAAATTAAACGAAGATAGGCAGCGTTGAAAACAAAATCCTAATTGAGGATGTAACTTGTATATAAAGTGTAAAAACTATGTATAAATCTTTAAGGGTATAACATCAGTATATAATGTAATATTGTATTTTTCTTGTTATTTGTTCAGCGGATGATATGAACAGTAAGATGGGGCCTTACTGTAGGCATTTATTTAAAACTACATTTTTTATCATTTGATTTAAAGAAACTTTTCTTTAACTTTGTGTCGAATTGACGGACATTCATCATTAATCAGTCAATAAATTGAATTTAATTTTAAAGAATCTTAGAACGACTAGTGTTTTATATCAGAAAAGGGGAGTGCGTTAGGAGGACCAGTGGGTGGTTTTCTTTGAGTTTGCTTAAACTTAACGCCCGAGATATTTTTATTTTATTTTAGAGTCTCTTGTTCGAGTTCTTTTGAGCTTTGTTTCATCGTAATTTTATACACCACTGGCATCTTCGTACCGCATTCTTTAATATCGACGTATCCTGATCCCTGGTTGATCCTAGTTGGTAGGTTTTTCAGAGGTTATTTGAGCCGGGAACTTCTAGAATCTACGATCCAGCCTTCCATCGGATTGCAACAGGTAAGACCACGTGGATTACGGGTACATCTATATATGGCGACCCAATCTATGGGGCTATCGAATTGGCATTCTCGATTTCTCCAATGCTAAACCCATGTGTGAGAATCCATTTTTATGAGATTATTGAGTTTAGCAGTTTTCGAACGATGTAGTCGTTAGCAAAATTTTCTTTGGCATTGCTACGATTATACACGTCGAATTCGTTGGGAAGTCACGTTTCTTCAAATCGTGAAGATGAATTTGCTCAATCTACCTGGCATACAGATAGAATTATCGCCATTGCTTAAATTTATTTGTTTTGTGCGTGCCAAGTAAAATGTAATTTGATTGATTACGACATGACCATAAAAGAGATTTCTAGGAAATTTTTATGGATCAGCGTGGTCAGATGGGACATGACATGGGGCCATTTTTCACTCCATGCTTGTCGGCCATTTTGTGTTCGTTACCGGCGATGACTTTTAGATCATCAGTAATAATAGAATCACTTTCTTTAATAATAATATAAATAATTCATCATTTCAATTTTAATTTAAACCGTTTCTAATATAAATCACCGTCGTTGCATACCTCCTATTTTCTTACAGACTTAATTTATATAATAAGTTTAGAAGCAAAACAAAATTCAATGCTTGTATTGGTGAAAAGGGTCATTCTAAATGTGTCAATTCTGCTATTTATGTATTGCATTCCTGTGTTTTTTATAATTGTATTTACCATGACAGCTGTGTCAATGGAAGACATTGCCCATACGTTGAAGGCAATCCAGGAGAAGATGGGCAGTCACGCTAATGAATTAGCTGAAATAAGGAGTAATTCCCAAGCTAGCTTTGACAATATTAACTCCATTGTTAATAAGAACACTGAATTAGTTCAGGAATGTGTGGGGGACAAGAGTCAAATGCACTTGTCTCTCAAATATCTTCAAGACAGTAATCGTAAGATTGCAGCTAACGCTAAAGATATAAAGGAAAAGATAATTGATGTAGAAACAGGCATCGACAATGTGACAGCCGATGTCAGGCTTGTTCAACTTGACATCAGTAATATTAATGTTGAAGTCAGCCATGTTAGATCTAATGTTGCATCATTAGAAGTAAAAGCCATAAGCACTGAAGGCAAATTAGATTCAGCTCAAGTTGATATTACTGCAATGCAAGGTAAAATAGATACAACTGAAGGCAAATTAGATGCAATGCAGAGTAAAATAAATTCGACAGAAAGTAAAATTGATTCAGCTGAAGGCAAATTAGATGCAATGCAGAGTAAAATAAATTCAACAGAAAGTAAAATTGATTCAGCTCAAGTTGATATTACTGCAATGCAGAGTAAAATAAATTCAACAGAAAGCAAAATAGATTCAACTGAAGGCATTGTAA
This sequence comes from Meconema thalassinum, assembly GCA_946902985.2. Taxonomy (NCBI): domain Eukaryota; kingdom Metazoa; phylum Arthropoda; class Insecta; order Orthoptera; family Tettigoniidae; genus Meconema; species Meconema thalassinum. The sequence goes on from OX336391.1 coordinate 461,993,781, forward strand.
CTAGTATACGAACTAGTATTTCTACCATAAAGGAGGATGTTAGAAATATTAAATCGGAACTAGATAGTAATCAGAAATAAAATAAAATCAGTTTAGATGCATTGCAATTGCAGTTTTCAAACGAAGCAAGTGCAACGCAAGAAACTCTAACCAAATTAGAGGGTGATATGGCCCAACTTAAAGCAAAGGTTGAAGATCACAACAAGGTCTTGAGAAAAGATATTGAGATCGATCTCAAGGCCATTGTTAACGATCAAGTGACCATCTTAAGGGGGGAAATCACGAAAATTAATGCAGATGTCATCAAAAGCATTAAGTCAGATCTTGAATTAAAGATTAATAGAACAGAATTAAGACTTAACCAAGATATTTCCCAGGCCAGAATAGACACTGACAAACGAATCGATTCAGTTCAGACTATGCAGGTCGAAAGCGTCACTGTTCTTAGGGAGGATTTGGAAACGCAGATTAAAGGCGTAATTTTAAAAGTAGATCAAGTTAAGATAGATCTAAACTCAGAGCGTGAAATGAAAACATCAGAATTAAATGAGATTAGACAAGAGTTTCAAACGTTCAGATTAATGGATCATATAGACATAAATAAATTAAGAACGGAAATCAAGTCACAATTGGAAACGTTGGGGAAACCTATAAATTCCGATGGGGAAGGAAAGGTACACCATTTAAGAGACAGGATGGATACCACAACGCCAGCTAGGAACTATTTAGCGAGGTTAAATAAGGCACATGAGACAGAACAAGGTCATGTTAGATCAGAGATCCCGAATGAGGCTACGTCAGAAATAAATCCCAGAGATTTTAGGATGTCAACGCCTAATGACAGATCTCATGTCACGATAGTGAGAAATTACGAGGAGAAAATTAAGAAGTTTTCAAATACGGAGGGTTTGACTCCTATAGAATTTATTAGAAATCTACAAGATCACTTTGCGGAACATCATGTTGCAAGGGATAGAGAACTGCGGATTGTTGAGAAGCATCTGGCAGATGCACCGTTAAATTGGTTCCGAGCTTTCCGATATACTTTCGATAACTTCGAACAGTTTTCGGAAGCATTTATTAAAAGATTCTGGTCGATAGAGATACAACACGCAGTGAGGGCGGAAGTCTACTCAAGGAAATATAGTAGTACTGGACCCACCAGTTATTCAGAATTCTTCACATCTCAGTTAGCCCGCCTTAGATATCTTCAACCCCCATTGAGACAGGAGGAAATTCTTGAGACAATTTCACGCCAGTTACCGGTGGAAGTTAGAAGGAATTTAATTTCATCAGGCGTAGAGGATTTAGCGGCAATGGACGACTTGCTGCGTAGACTAGACCATACTTCTATGTCGCCCACCATAGTTAAAAGCGGAAGGACGGAAACTAAGGCCGTGAACGCGGTAGTCGTTGACCAAACTCAACAAACAGAACGGTCGAATAGGACAGGATCTAGATGGGAAGGTCCAATGAGGAACAGTAGGACGTATACTCGAAGATTCGAAGATAGAAACAACCAACGACCATACGGAAACTACCAACAAAGATACGATCGAGATCGGAATAGACCTAACCAAACCGATCGTATTCAAGAAAGGTATAAACCATACGAAAGTAGAAATAGGAACGACAGGTACATGAATGGTAATCAGGAAAGAGAACAATACCAACCGAGGAATAACAGGTATCGAGGTTATCAGAATAATAACCGATACTATGATAATAGGGATAGACAAAGCCAGTATCAGCAACAGAATAGAGGTCAACAAGGGTTTACCAGATATAAAAACTATCGAGACAAAAACTATTATAACCAGGAAGACAGAGAACAGTCTAGAAAGGACAGGGATAGGCGTGAAGAAAGGAAGGATCGAAGGGACACAGAAAGTGAACCAGAACCTAACACTAGCCATCACACTAGTGATAATGAAAGGGGTTCACAGGAAAAAAAACGCCAATTTTGAAATCCCAGAAGAATTAAACAGCCAGCCGTCTCCATTTGATATAGTTATACAAGATGTTTATGAGGTCACGGACGAAGATTTGTTATTCGAAGAAATGGAAGGAATTGTGAGTGAACGTGCTGAATTGCCTATAATTGAAATCTCTGTGGGCAATCAACAATGCAGGTCTCTTATAGACACGGGAGCGGTCATTTCAATCATGTCCGAAGATTGCTTTTTGAAATTAGAAAAGGAACAACAATTTACCACATTGCCAGCTTCATCGATCAAAGTAAGAGGACTATTTCAAGATAAATCGATGAAATGCAAATTACAAGTCCAGCTGAAGTTCAGTATCAATGAAAGATGTTTTGAACATATTTTTGTGGTGCTCAAAAATATTAATTTTGAAATAATCCTAGGGATTGATTTTATTACTCGTGCCAGAATTACCATTGACATGGACAGGAGAATTATCAGGTTCCCAGAGAAAACTATTAGGAAGATAGTACATGAAAATATTGATTCCAATGATGATGTGGAAAATCTGATCAGGGAAGAAGTTTTGGAAAATATTATAAATCAGGCCGAACAAGAAAGAGAGCATTATGCACTTTACGTCGAGGGATTTGAAGAAAAAGAAAAGGAATTCAAAGACTTGATCGAGGAGTTTACAGATATCTTCGATGATAAGCCAGGTCTAATTAAAAACTTCAAGTATCAGATTAGATTAAACGATGATACTCCATACCAGGCCAAATTGTATCCCATTCCGGATAAGTATTATGAAGAGGTCAGGGAGATCATTAAGAGAATGGAAGCAGAGGGAATAATAAAGAAACAAGCCTCTTCCTATTTAAATCCTATTACAGTGGTAAAGAAAAGCAATGGAGAGCTTCTTCTATGTTTAGACCCTAGGAAAATAAATTCCCGGATATTTTTAGAAATGGACCGACCTCCCAAAATCAGAGATTTGTTACGAAAATTTAAAGGCAAGGCATGTTTCAGCGTACTCGATTTAACAGCATCTTTTTATCAAGTCGAACTTACCGAGGACAGTAGGCAGTACACAGGGTTCCTGTTTGACCAAACAACCTTCGTGTTTTGTCGCGTTCCGTTCGGTATGATTAATAGTGTTCCAGCGCTCATTAGAGCTCTCGACAGTAAGCTTTCTGACGAAGTCAAACGCAGCGTCACATGCTATATTGACGATCTCATCATCGCTTCAGAAAATGTTGAAGAACATCTGAAAGAACTTAGGAAGTTATTCTTAGAGCTCCGAGAGGCAAATATCAAGGTCAACTACAATAAATGTCATTTCATGAAGGAACGTATAAATTTCCTAGGCCATACCATAGATCAATACGGTTATCATCCCAATCTTATGAAGATTGAGGAAATTGCAAAATTCCCTAGGCCGAAAAGAATCGAGCACCTACGCCAATTCCTTGGGATGTGCCAATTTTTGAGTAGTCACTGCCCAGGATACTCAGTGACCATGGCACCATTATATGAACTGCTGAAGAAAAATAATCGGTGGAAGTGGACGGACTTAACTGAGCAGGCCTTCGAGAATGCGAAGACTATGCTGAAGGAATGCATCAAGTTAGAGTATCCGGAATTCAGCCGCACTTTTTATATTGAATCTGACGCCTCCAGAGTAGGTTTAAGCGCGGTCCTGTATCAGAAGGATGAACAGGGAAATAAACACTACATTGATTTTTACAGCAGGAAATTAAGACCTCATGAGGAGAATTATTTCACTACAGAGCTTGAAGCTCTGGCATTTGTCTCAGCTTTGCAGAAATGGAAAAAAATACTTCTAGGTCATCAAATTGTAATAATTACAGACCACAGAGCTCTGCAGTTCATGCTTCAGTCCGATTTGTCTTCTGATCGTCTGACGAGATGGACGCTGTTTATACAGCAGTTTAACGCCACCATCAGACATCAGCCAGGCAAGGACAACCTTCTTGCTGATGCTCTTTCGAGAAACCCTTCTAATAAATTAGCAGTAAACTTGGTACAATTGGAGGAGGGAGATGAGGCAACCCTGGAAAAGCTACGCAAGTTAGCTGTGTCACAGAAGAGACACACTCCAATTAGGAACATGTACAGATATTTAAAGGGCTATATGGATGACTCGGATGAGGATTATCAGGCAACTAGGAGATGTTCTGACAGATTCGCTCTCTGTGGAGAAGTTGTGTGTAAATATGTGGACAAGCACAAGAATAAACTTAGAATAGTAGTGCCTCCCAAATTGACTGTACCTTTGATCTGGTTAACACACAATAGTATCGGCCATGGTGGCTTGGATAAAACCATGAAAACACTTCAGGAGACGTTCTATTGGTCTAAATTGCGTCAGTCCGTTGCGAGGGTTATTAGGTCATGTGACCGTTGCCAGCGGAGCAAATACCCTTCGGCATTATCTAAGGAGGAGCCGAGAGCTATTATTCCTTATAAACCACGTGAATTGATGGCTTGTGACCTGTTTGGTCCTTGTCCAAAAGGCGCCAGGGGTAACCAGTTTCTTCTTGTTACCGTGGATGTGTTTTCGAAATTCGTCACCCTAGACCCCTTGCAGAACGCAACAGCAACTCAAGTTATCAGTCGCTTAACCAAGAGTGTATTCAGAAAAGCCGGAAAACCAGAAACAATTCTTTCAGACCATGGATCTCAGTTTACTTCCCATGAATTCAAAGTCGCTATGGAGAGATTTGGAATACGTCACGTATTCTCCAGCATCAGATATCCTGAGTCCAACAGTTCGGAACGCCTAATGTCAGAGGTTGCCAAATTTGCACGTTTATACTGCCCTCAAGATCATCCTAGTTGGATAAAGTATGTACCTCTGATGGAGACATGCTTAAATACGACATATCATGAAAGTCTGAGAGATATTCCAGTATTAGTTCACCATAATAGAAAGCCAGAAAGAGCTTGGGATGAAATAACACAATTCTTAACCAAAGATACTGAACCGTCAGAGCAGGAAAGGGTGGATAATGCCCGAGAAAGCCTGATGGATGCGGCGAAAAAAAGGCAGAAAAGAAATGAAGGAAAGCGCTACAACCCGCCTCTAGAATCTAATGACTTAGTCCTTGTACGTAAATCTACTAAAACTGATGCAGCGAGGAAGATTTACACAAAATTTAGTAGCCTGTACATTGGTCCCTTCAAGGTAGGCAGAGTGTACGGGAACAATAGTTACCAAGTCTTAGACATCCACACGAACGAGGAAATAGGAAAATTTAATGCGAAGAACCTCAGAAAGTACTTCAAGAAAGTGGAATAAAACGCAAAATGCTGTTCATTGACGAATACCTAGAATGGTGTAATACAAGTATTCGCACACTTTTATTAGCTAGGTTGGGAGGAGGATGAGACAGTATTTTGCTATTTATTGGAACCCTGATATGACAGCGAGACGTATTTGGAAGTTATTGCTTGACAGTATTTTGACTGTAGACTTTGAGCCACAGTTTGCTGCATATGCACTAAGGAGATGGTTAGACTACCCCGCCACACTCCTGATCACGTGCACAGGACATGCTCACAGACTTGTCATTGCAACTAGTTGAAGAAAATATGAAATGATAATCGATTGTGTTCGATTGTCCACCTCTATACAGGTGTGATGCATCTTGGGTAGACTCCCAGCTGGGTCTTGGATCAGCAGCTTTGAGACGACAGACACTTGAGTAAAGCAACCTATGCAGTGAACATGTTATCGTTCGTATAAGGAAGTTCCGTGTATCACGCGGTTATACGAGTGCTTTCTACACGCAGCGCGATTTGAACGAGTGAGCTTAGCCAACACATGGACTTTGTTAATACAGAATTCGATGAGGAAATCTGCTACGTATTGGTTTGAAATGCAAGAAAGCATTATTATCGACAACATTATGACTGGATTTTCTTGTGAGAAACAAACTATTGGAGTAATGATGTGCTAAACATATCGTTCAGGAATGTAATGCAGTAGCAGAGTTGATCATTTGGAATGACATCCTTTTGAACTCTACAATGAAGAGAAAGAAACGTTGGGAACATTAGTTCTGATCCAGTAACTTTAAAGTAGCCAAGAATGAAGAAACAATTCCATAGAAAGGAAGCTACTTTACTGATAACGTCGAGGGAGCCTTGTGCAAGCAATATGCAAGAACTCCGTTTCGTGGACAGTAGTTTTCGGGTTAGGAGGAAGTTGGTTCGGCGACTTGCAGATCCAGCCACGAACTTCTCAGGGACGATGGTTCGATTCCTGACAGGAATGTATATTCCTATACGTTCTTCAATTTCAACCAGAACTTCGCCCAAGGTAGCTGGAAAACTTTTCTTCTCTAGTAGACAGTAGAACTTGTCACCTTTAGTTCGATTCTTTTCACCAATATTTTATTAATTAGTTTGAATTTCATTCGAAGGCTAGATCTGGTTCTTCTTTATCATCTCTGTCGGAGAATGTAATTTTTTGTGTAGTTAACTGTAAACGTGATGCTATTTAGAGTATTACTTTGTTGCTTTTATTTTTAAAATTTTGGAAATAAAACCAAGCATTCAATTTTGTTGGGAAGATATCTGCAGCATAATTAGGAACAAGACGACGATATCTTTGTATAAGAATAGCAATTAGGAAGAAGATGGCAACACACTCGTGCACTTGAACTATTCCAAAAATATTTGAGTGATACTATTCGTTTGGACTTTTGACATTCTAGTAGAAATTCTTTCTTTTAGAAATGATAGTGCATTTCCATCGTTATTCTCCATGGTTATGGATTTATGGAAATCGTCCGGCGAAAACAATTGTGAATTGATTGCCAAGGCATTTGCAGCCTACTTTCATATATTTTTTGATTAAAGATTTTTCTTTAAATGTAATATTTTGTTCATTCAGTTTTTGCTTGTATTATTTCAATTCGTTTTTGGGAAGACTCTTGGATAGATCATCGTTTGATTTAATGGTTTGCGTGTATCTATTGATATGATAATAGACTCCTTTCCATGATGTAAGTCTCACGTGTTTTCTTCTGAGTAGTTGAGCCATTTTTCGAATTTGGATAGGCGAAACTGAAACGACTATTTTGGTAGTGTCTATTTACAATTTTTCTATCACATATAAGTCATTATGGAAATATATATATAAATATATTGGAATTGTGAATCAAATTTAACTGTTCACATTGTTATAACAGAATTTATCGTAGACTTTAAAGACGATTATTGTGGAAATGAATAATACAATTTATCTAACAAATTGTTGCTTCTTGTTTAATGAAGTTAGAAGGAAGTAATATGTGGCATTTCTATATTCGTTCATGATGGGGCATGATATTTTCAGAGCAATTTCTGAAAGGTTTCAAGTTTAATAACGTTTGGGTTTAATTTTTGACAGCTTTGGAAAGCTGATTTGAGGTATTGCAATTTTGTGCATACGATTTATTGTGTTAGTGCAGCAAATATTTGACATCATTGGATGATCAATATTAATGCTGGATATTGTTCTTGTAGTCTTTTGGAGAAGACGTTAACGTAGTTATTGCGTTTTAGTAAGAGTGAAATTAGCTTTTGAGCTATCACCTTTTTGGATTTGATGTTGTAGTTATCGTGATTTGGAATCACGAATGTTTTTCTTATGCTTGTTTTATGCAAGTAACCCTACGTTTTATTCTCACCTAGTAGGATTTGCCGGAGATAAATTGTCTATATCATGACACCCATATTCAAGTAACACAGATACTTCTTAAACAACTTTAACTAATTCATGCAACATAATACATGTGATATTTCAGTAATTTTAGTAAAAATATACTGCATTCTTTGAAACTTATAAATAGTTAATGAACTATTTGCACAACTTGTAACACGATTCGATTATCTTAATTGATTGTTGAATACATCGAATTAAGGAAATGATAACCATGAAACATACTTGTAAAATTAAACGAAGATAGGCAGCGTTGAAAACAAAATCCTAATTGAGGATGTAACTTGTATATAAAGTGTAAAAACTATGTATAAATCTTTAAGGGTATAACATCAGTATATAATGTAATATTGTATTTTTCTTGTTATTTGTTCAGCGGATGATATGAACAGTAAGATGGGGCCTTACTGTAGGCATTTATTTAAAACTACATTTTTTATCATTTGATTTAAAGAAACTTTTCTTTAACTTTGTGTCGAATTGACGGACATTCATCATTAATCAGTCAATAAATTGAATTTAATTTTAAAGAATCTTAGAACGACTAGTGTTTTATATCAGAAAAGGGGAGTGCGTTAGGAGGACCAGTGGGTGGTTTTCTTTGAGTTTGCTTAAACTTAACGCCCGAGATATTTTTATTTTATTTTAGAGTCTCTTGTTCGAGTTCTTTTGAGCTTTGTTTCATCGTAATTTTATACACCACTGGCATCTTCGTACCGCATTCTTTAATATCGACGTATCCTGATCCCTGGTTGATCCTAGTTGGTAGGTTTTTCAGAGGTTATTTGAGCCGGGAACTTCTAGAATCTACGATCCAGCCTTCCATCGGATTGCAACAGGTAAGACCACGTGGATTACGGGTACATCTATATATGGCGACCCAATCTATGGGGCTATCGAATTGGCATTCTCGATTTCTCCAATGCTAAACCCATGTGTGAGAATCCATTTTTATGAGATTATTGAGTTTAGCAGTTTTCGAACGATGTAGTCGTTAGCAAAATTTTCTTTGGCATTGCTACGATTATACACGTCGAATTCGTTGGGAAGTCACGTTTCTTCAAATCGTGAAGATGAGTTTGCTCAATCTACCTGGCATACAGATAGAATTATCGCCATTGCTTAAATTTATTTGTTTTGTGCGTGCCAAGTAAAAAGTAATTTGATTGATTACGACATGACCATAAAAGAGATTTCTAGGAAATTTTTATGGATCAGCGTGGTCAGATGGGACATGACATGGGGCCATTTTTCACTCCATGCTTGTCGGCCATTTTGTGTTCGTTACCGGCGATGACTTTTAGATCATCAGTAATAATAGAATCACTTTCTTTAATAATAATATAAATAATTCATCATTTCAATTTTAATTTAAACCGTTTCTAATATAAATCACCGTCGTTGCATACCTCCTATTTTCTTACAGACTTAATTTATATAATAAGTTTAGAAGCAAAACAAAATTCAATGCTTGTATTGGTGAAAAGGGTCATTCTAAATGTGTCAATTCTGCTATTTATGTATTGCATTCCTGTGTTTTTTATAATTGTATTTACCATGACAGCTGTGTCAATGGAAGACATTGCCCATACGTTGAAGGCAATCCAGGAGAAGATGGGCAGTCACGCTAATGAATTAGCTGAAATAAGGAGTAATTCCCAAGCTAGCTTTGACAATATTAACTCCATTGTTAATAAGAACACTGAATTAGTTCAGGAATGTGTGGGGGACAAGAGTCAAATGCACTTGTCTCTCAAATATCTTCAAGACAGTAATCGTAAGATTGCAGCTAACGCTAAAGATATAAAGGAAAAGATAATTGATGTAGAAACAGGCATCGACAATGTGACAGCCGATGTCAGGCTTGTTCAACTTGACATCAGTAATATTAATGTTGAAGTCAGCCATGTTAGATCTAATGTTGCATCATTAGAAGTAAAAGCCATAAGCACTGAAGGCAAATTAGATTCAGCTCAAGTTGATATTACTGCAATGCAAGGTAAAATAGATACAACTGAAGGCAAATTAGATGCAATGCAGAGTAAAATAAATTCGACAGAAAGTAAAATTGATTCAGCTGAAGGCAAATTAGATGCAATGCAGAGTAAAATAAATTCAACAGAAAGTAAAATTGATTCAGCTCAAGTTGATATTACTGCAATGCAGAGTAAAATAAATTCAACAGAAAGCAAAATAGATTCAACTGAAGGCATTGTAACTAGTATACGAACTAGTATTTCTACCATAAAGGAGGATGTTAGAAATATTAAATCGGAACTAGATAGTAATCAGAAAGAAAATAAAATCAGTTTAGATGCATTGCAATTGCAGTTTTCAAACGAAGCAAGTGCAACGCAAGAAACTCTAACCAAATTAGAGGGTGATATGGCCCAACTTAAAGAAAAGGTTGAAGATCACAACAAGGTCTTGAGAAAAGATATTGAGATCGATCTCAAGGCCATTGTTAACGATCAAGTGACCATCTTAAGGGGGGAAATCACGAAAATTAATGCAGATGTCATCAAAAGCATTAAGTCAGATCTTGAATTAAAGATTAATAGAACAGAATTAAGACTTAACCAAGATATTTCCCAGGCCAGAATAGACACTGACAAACGAATCGATTCAGTTCAGACTATGCAGGTCGAAAGCGTCACTGTTCTTAGGGAGGATTTGGAAACGCAGATTAAAGGCGTAATTTTAAAAGTAGATCAAGTTAAGATAGATCTAAACTCAGAGCGTGAAATGAAAACATCAGAATTAAATGAGATTAGACAAGAGTTTCAAACGTTCAGATTAATGGATCATATAGACATAAATAAATTAAGAACGGAAATCAAGTCACAATTGGAAACGTTGGGGAAACCTATAAATTCCGATGGGGAAGGAAAGGTACACCATTTAAGAGACAGGATGGATACCACAACGCCAGCTAGGAACTATTTAGCGAGGTTAAATAAGGCACATGAGACAGAACAAGGTCATGTTAGATCAGAGATCCCGAATGAGGCTACGTCAGAAATAAATCCCTGAGATTTTAGGATGTCAACGCCTAATGACAGATCTCATGTCACGATAGTGAGAAATTACGAGGAGAAAATTAAGAAGTTTTCAAATACGGAGGGTTTGACTCCTATAGAATTTATTAGAAATCTACAAGATCACTTTGCGGAACATCATGTTGCAAGGGATAGAGAACTGCGGATTGTTGAGAAGCATCTGGCAGATGCACCGTTAAATTGGTTCCGAGCTTTCCGATATACTTTCGATAACTTCGAACAGTTTTCGGAAGCATTTATTAAAAGATTCTGGTCGATAGAGATACAACACGCAGTGAGGGCGGAAGTCTACTCAAGGAAATATAGTAGTACTGGACCCACCAGTTATTCAGAATTCTTCACATCTCAGTTAGCCCGCCTTAGATATCTTCAACCCCCATTGAGACAGGAGGAAATTCTTGAGACAATTTCACGCCAGTTACCGGTGGAAGTTAGAAGGAATTTAATTTCATCAGGCGTAGAGGATTTAGCGGCAATGGACGACTTGCTGCGTAGACTAGACCATACTTCTATGTCGCCCACCATAGTTAAAAGCGGAAGGACGGAAACTAAGGCCGTGAACGCGGTAGTCGTTGACCAAACTCAACAAACAGAACGGTCGAATAGGACAGGATCTAGATGGGAAGGTCCAATGAGGAACAGTAGGACGTATACTCGAAGATTCGAAGATAGAAACAACCAACGACCATACGGAAACTACCAACAAAGATACGATCGAGATCGGAATAGACCTAACCAAACCGATCGTATTCAAGAAAGGTATAAACCATACGAAAGTAGAAATAGGAACGACAGGTACATGAATGGTAATCAGGAAAGAGAACAATACCAACCGAGGAATAACAGGTATCGAGGTTATCAGAATAATAACCGATACTATGATAATAGGGATAGACAAAGCCAGTATCAGCAACAGAATAGAGGTCAACAAGGGTTTACCAGATATAAAAACTATCGAGACAAAAACTATTATAACCAGGAAGACAGAGAACAGTCTAGAAAGGACAGGGATAGGCGTGAAGAAAGGAAGGATCGAAGGGACACAGAAAGTGAACCAGAACCTAACACTAGCCATCACACTAGTGATAATGAAAGGGGTTCACAGGAAAAAAAACGCCAATTTTGAAATCCCAGAAGAATTAAACAGCCAGCCGTCTCCATTTGATATAGTTATACAAGATGTTTATGAGGTCACGGACGAAGATTTGTTATTCGAAGAAATGGAAGGAATTGTGAGTGAACGTGCTGAATTGCCTATAATTGAAATCTCTGTGGGCAATCAACAATGCAGGTCTCTTATAGACACGGGAGCGGTCATTTCAATCATGTCCGAAGATTGCTTTTTGAAATTAGAAAAGGAACAACAATTTACCACATTGCCAGCTTCATCGATCAAAGTAAGAGGACTATTTCAAGATAAATCGATGAAATGCAAATTACAAGTCCAGCTGAAGTTCAGTATCAATGAAAGATGTTTTGAACATATTTTTGTGGTGCTCAAAAATATTAATTTTGAAATAATCCTAGGGATTGATTTTATTACTCGTGCCAGAATTACCATTGACATGGACAGGAGAATTATCAGGTTCCCAGAGAAAACTATTAGGAAGATAGTACATGAAAATATTGATTCCAATGATGATGTGGAAAATCTGATCAGGGAAGAAGTTTTGGAAAATATTATAAATCAGGCCGAACAAGAAAGAGAGCATTATGCACTTTACGTCGAGGGATTTGAAGAAAAAGAAAAGGAATTCAAAGACTTGATCGAGGAGTTTACAGATATCTTCGATGATAAGCCAGGTCTAATTAAAAACTTCAAGTATCAGATTAGATTAAACGATGATACTCCATACCAGGCCAAATTGTATCCCATTCCGGATAAGTATTATGAAGAGGTCAGGGAGATCATTAAGAGAATGGAAGCAGAGGGAATAATAAAGAAACAAGCCTCTTCCTATTTAAATCCTATTACAGTGGTAAAGAAAAGCAATGGAGAGCTTCTTCTATGTTTAGACCCTAGGAAAATAAATTCCCGGATATTTTTAGAAATGGACCGACCTCCCAAAATCAGAGATTTGTTACGAAAATTTAAAGGCAAGGCATGTTTCAGCGTACTCGATTTAACAGCATCTTTTTATCAAGTCGAACTTACCGAGGACAGTAGGCAGTACACAGGGTTCCTGTTTGACCAAACAACCTTCGTGTTTTGTCGCGTTCCGTTCGGTATGATTAATAGTGTTCCAGCGCTCATTAGAGCTCTCGACAGTAAGCTTTCTGACGAAGTCAAACGCAGCGTCACATGCTATATTGACGATCTCATCATCGCTTCAGAAAATGTTGAAGAACATCTGAAAGAACTTAGGAAGTTATTCTTAGAGCTCCGAGAGGCAAATATCAAGGTCAACTACAATAAATGTCATTTCATGAAGGAACGTATAAATTTCCTAGGCCATACCATAGATCAATACGGTTATCATCCCAATCTTATGAAGATTGAGGAAATTGCAAAATTCCCTAGGCCGAAAAGAATCGAGCACCTACGCCAATTCCTTGGGATGTGCCAATTTTTGAGTAGTCACTGCCCAGGATACTCAGTGACCATGGCACCATTATATGAACTGCTGAAGAAAAATAATCGGTGGAAGTGGACGGACTTAACTGAGCAGGCCTTCGAGAATGCGAAGACTATGCTGAAGGAATGCATCAAGTTAGAGTATCCGGAATTCAGCCGCACTTTTTATATTGAATCTGACGCCTCCAGAGTAGGTTTAAGCGCGGTCCTGTATCAGAAGGATGAACAGGGAAATAAACACTACATTGATTTTTACAGCAGGAAATTAAGACCTCATGAGGAGAATTATTTCACTACAGAGCTTGAAGCTCTGGCATTTGTCTCAGCTTTGCAGAAATGGAAAAAAATACTTCTAGGTCATCAAATTGTAATAATTACAGACCACAGAGCTCTGCAGTTCATGCTTCAGTCCGATTTGTCTTCTGATCGTCTGACGAGATGGACGCTGTTTATACAGCAGTTTAACGCCACCATCAGACATCAGCCAGGCAAGGACAACCTTCTTGCTGATGCTCTTTCGAGAAACCCTTCTAATAAATTAGCAGTAAACTTGGTACAATTGGAGGAGGGAGATGAGGCAACCCTGGAAAAGCTACGCAAGTTAGCTGTGTCACAGAAGAGACACACTCCAATTAGGAACATGTACAGATATTTAAAGGGCTATATGGATGACTCGGATGAGGATTATCAGGCAACTAGGAGATGTTCTGACAGATTCGCTCTCTGTGGAGAAGTTGTGTGTAAATATGTGGACAAGCACAAGAATAAACTTAGAATAGTAGTGCCTCCCAAATTGACTGTACCTTTGATCTGGTTAACACACAATAGTATCGGCCATGGTGGCTTGGATAAAACCATGAAAACACTTCAGGAGACGTTCTATTGGTCTAAATTGCGTCAGTCCGTTGCGAGGGTTATTAGGTCATGTGACCGTTGCCAGCGGAGCAAATAGCCTTCGGCATTATCTAAGGAGGAGCCGAGAGCTATTATTCCTTATAAACCACGTGAATTGATGGCTTGTGACCTGTTTGGTCCTTGTCCAAAAGGCGCCAGGGGTAACCAGTTTCTTCTTGTTACCGTGGATGTGTTTTCGAAATTCGTCACCCTAGACCCCTTGCAGAACGCAACAGCAACTCAAGTTATCAGTCGCTTAACCAAGAGTGTATTCAGAAAAGCCGGAAAACCAGAAACAATTCTTTCAGACCATGGATCTCAGTTTACTTCCCATGAATTCAAAGTCGCTATGGAGAGATTTGGAATACGTCACGTATTCTCCAGCATCAGATATCCTGAGTCCAACAGTTCGGAACGCCTAATGTCAGAGGTTGCCAAATTTGCACGTTTATACTGCCCTCAAGATCATCCTAGTTGGATAAAGTATGTACCTCTGATGGAGACATGCTTAAATACGACATATCATGAAAGTCTGAGAGATATTCCAGTATTAGTTCACCATAATAGAAAGCCAGAAAGAGCTTGGGATGAAATAACACAATTCTTAACCAAATATACTGAACCGTCAGAGCAGGAAAGGGTGGATAATGCCCGAGAAAGCCTGATGGATGCGGCGGAAAAAAGGCAGAAAAGAAATGAAGGAAAGCGCTACAACCCGCCTCTAGAATCTAATGACTTAGTCCTTGTACGTAAATCTACTAAAACTGATGCAGCGAGGAAGATTTACACAAAATTTAGTAGCCTGTACATTGGTCCCTTCAAGGTAGGCAGAGTGTACGGGAACAATAGTTACCAAGTCTTAGACATCCACACGAACGAGGAAATAGGAAAATTTAATGCGAAGAACCTCAGAAAGTACTTCAAGAAAGTGGAATAAAACGCAAAATGCTGTTCATTGACGAATACCTAGAATGGTGTAATACAAGTATTCGCACACTTTTATTAGCTAGGTTGGGAGGAGGATGAGACAGTATTTTGCTATTTATTGGAACCCTGATATGACAGCGAGACGTATTTGGAAGTTATTGCTTGACAGTATTTTGACTGTAGACTTTGAGCCACAGTTTGCTGCATATGCACTAAGGAGATGGTTAGACTACCCCGCCACACTCCTGATCACGTGCACAGGACATGCTCACAGACTTGTCATTGCAACTAGTTGAAGAAAATATGAAATGATAATCGATTGTGTTCGATTGTCCACCTCTATACAGGTGTGATGCATCTTGGGTAGACTCCCAGCTGGGTCTTGGATCAGCAGCTTTGAGACGACAGACACTTGAGTAAAGCAACCTATGCAGTGAACATGTTATCGTTCGTATAAGGAAGTTCCGTGTATCACGCGGTTATACGAGTGCTTTCTACACGCAGCGCGATTTGAACGAGTGAGCTTAGCCAACACATGGACTTTGTTAATACAGAATTCGATGAGGAAATCTGCTACGTATTGGTTTGAAATGCAAGAAAGCATTATTATCGACAACATTATGACTGGATTTTCTTGTGAGAAACAAACTATTGGAGTAATGATGTGCTAAACATATCGTTCAGGAATGTAATGCAGTAGCAGAGTTGATCATTTGGAATGACATCCTTTTGAACTCTACAATGAAGAGAAAGAAACGTTGGGAACATTAGTTCTGATCCAGTAACTTTAAAGTAGCCAAGAATGAAGAAACAATTCCATAGAAAGGAAGCTACTTTACTGATAACGTCGAGGGAGCCTTGTGCAAGCAATATGCAAGAACTCCGTTTCGTGGACAGTAGTTTTCGGGTTAGGAGGAAGTTGGTTCGGCGACTTGCAGATCCAGCCACGAACTTCTCAGGGACGATGGTTCGATTCCTGACAGGAATGTATATTCCTATACGTTCTTCAATTTCAACCAGAACTTCGCCCAAGGTAGCTGGAAAACTTTTCTTCTCTAGTAGACAGTAGAACTTGTCACCTTTAGTTCGATTCTTTTCACCAATATTTTATTAATTAGTTTGAATTTCATTCGAAGGCTAGATCTGGTTCTTCTTTATCATCTCTGTCGGAGAATGTAATTTTTTGTGTAGTTAACTGTAAACGTGATGCTATTTAGAGTATTACTTTGTTGCTTTTATTTTTAAAATTTTGGAAATAAAACCAAGCATTCAATTTTGTTGGGAAGATATCTGCAGCATAATTAGGAACAAGACGACGATATCTTTGTATAAGAATAGCAATTAGGAAGAAGATGGCAACACACTCGTGCACTTGAACTATTCCAAAAATATTTGAGTGATACTATTCGTTTGGACTTTTGACATTCTAGTAGAAATTCTTTCTTTTAGAAATGATAGTGCATTTCCATCGTTATTCTCCATGGTTATGGATTTATGGAAATCGTCCGGCGAAAACAATTGTGAATTGATTGCCAAGGCATTTGCAGCCTACTTTCATATATTTTTTGATTAAAGATTTTTCTTTAAATGTAATATTTTGTTCATTCAGTTTTTGCTTGTATTATTTCAATTCGTTTTTGGGAAGACTCTTGGATAGATCATCGTTTGATTTAATGGTTTGCGTGTATCTATTGATATGATAATAGACTCCTTTCCATGATGTAAGTCTCACGTGTTTTCTTCTGAGTAGTTGAGCCATTTTTCGAATTTGGATAGGCGAAACTGAAACGACCATTTTGGTAGTGTCTATTTACAATTATTCTATCACATATAAGTCATTATGGAAATATATATATAAATATATTGGAATTGTGAATCAAATTTAACTGTTCACATTGTTATAACAGAATTTATCGTAGACTTTAAAGACGATTATTGTGGAAATGAATAATACAATTTATCTAACAAATTGTTGCTTCTTGTTTAATGAAGTTAGAAGGAAGTAATATGTGGCATTTCTATATTCGTTCATGATGGGGCATGATATTTTCAGAGCAATTTCTGAAAGGTTTCAAGTTTAATAACGTTTGGGTTTAATTTTTGACAGCTTTGGAAAGCTGATTTGAGGTATTGCAATTTTGTGCATACGATTTATTGTGTTAGTGCAGCAAATATTTGACATCATTGGATGATCAATATTAATGCTGGATATTGTTCTTGTAGTCTTTTGGAGAAGACGTTAACGTAGTTATTGCGTTTTAGTAAGAGTGAAATTAGCTTTTGAGCTATCACCTTTTTGGATTTGATGTTGTAGTTATCGTGATTTGGAATCACGAATGTTTTTCTTATGCTTGTTTTATGCAAGTAACCCTACGTTTTATTCTCACCTAGTAGGATTTGCCGGAGATAAATTGTCTATATCATGACACCCATATTCAAGTAACACAGATACTTCTTAAACAACTTTAACTAATTCATGCAACATAATACATGTGATATTTCAGTAATTTTAGTAAAAATATACTGCATTCTTTGAAACTTATAAATAGTTAATGAACTATTTGCACAACTTGTAACACGATTCGATTATCTTAATTGATTGTTGAATACATCGAATTAAGGAAATGATAACCATGAAACATACTTGTAAAATTAAACGAAGATAGGCAGCGTTGAAAACAAAATCCTAATTGAGGATGTAACTTGTATATAAAGTGTAAAAACTATGTATAAATCTTTAAGGGTATAACATCAGTATATAATGTAATATTGTATTTTTCTTGTTATTTGTTCAGCGGATGATATGAACAGTAAGATGGGGCCTTACGGTAGGCATTTATTTAAAACTACATTTTTTATCATTTGATTTAAAGAAACTTTTCTTTAACTTTGTGTCGAATTGACGGACATTCATCATTAATCAGTCAATAAATTGAATTTAATTTTAAAGAATCTTAGAACGACTAGTGTTTTATATCAGAAAAGGGGAGTGCGTTAGGAGGACCAGTGGGTGGTTTTCTTTGAGTTTGCTTAAACTTAACGCCCGAGATATTTTTATTTTATTTTAGAGTCTCTTGTTCGAGTTCTTTTGAGCTTTGTTTCATCGTAATTTTATACACCACTGGCATCTTCGTACCGCATTCTTTAATATCGACGTATCCTGATCCCTGGTTGATCCTAGTTGGTAGGTTTTTCAGAGGTTATTTGAGCCGGGAACTTCTAGAATCTACGATCCAGCCTTCCATCGGATTGCAACAGGTAAGACCACGTGGATTACGGGTACATCTATATATGGCGACCCAATCTATGGGGCTATCGAATTGGCATTCTCGATTTCTCCAATGCTAAACCCATGTGTGAGAATCCATTTTTATGAGATTATTGAGTTTAGCAGTTTTCGAACGATGTAGTCGTTAGCAAAATTTTCTTTGGCATTGCTACGATTATACACGTCGAATTCGTTGGGAAGTCACGTTTCTTCAAATCGTGAAGATGAGTTTACTCAATCTACCTGGCATACAGATAGAATTATCGCCATTGCTTAAATTTATTTGTTTTGTGCGTGCCAAGTAAAAAGTAATTTGATTGATTACGACATGACCATAAAAGAGATTTCTAGGAAATTTTTATGGATCAGCGTGGTCAGATGGGACATGACATGGGGCCATTTTTCACTCCATGCTTGTCGGCCATTTTGTGTTCGTTACCGGCGATGACTTTTAGATCATCAGTAATAATAGAATCACTTTCTTTAATAATAATATAAATAATTCATCATTTCAATTTTAATTTAAACCGTTTCTAATATAAATCACCGTCGTTGCATACCTCCTATTTTCTTACAGACTTAATTTATATAATAAGTTTAGAAGCAAAACAAAATTCAATGCTTGTATTGGTGAAAAGGGTCATTCTAAATGTGTCAATTCTGCTATTTATGTATTGCATTCCTGTGTTTTTTATAATTGTATTTACCATGACAGCTGTGTCAATGGAAGACATTGCCCATACGTTGAAGGCAATCCAGGAGAAGATGGGCAGTCACGCTAATGAATTAGCTGAAATAAGGAGTAATTCCCAAGCTAGCTTTGACAATATTAACTCCATTGTTAATAAGAACACTGAATTAGTTCAGGAATGTGTGGGGGACAAGAGTCAAATGCACTTGTCTCTCAAATATCTTCAAGACAGTAATCGTAAGATTGCAGCTAACGCTAAAGATATAAAGGAAAAGATAATTGATGTAGAAACAGGCATCGACAATGTGACAGCCGATGTCAGGCTTGTTCAACTTGACATCAGTAATATTAATGTAGAAGTCAGCCATGTTAGATCTAATGTTGCATCATTAGAAGTAAAAGCCATAAGCACTGAAGGCAAATTAGATTCAGCTCAAGTTGATATTACTGCAATGCAAGGTAAAATAGATACAACTGAAGGCAAATTAGATGCAATGCAGAGTAAAATAAATTCGACAGAAAGTAAAATTGATTCAGCTGAAGGCAAATTAGATGCAATGCAGAGTAAAATAAATTCAACAGAAAGTAAAATTGATTCAGCTCAAGTTGATATTACTGCAATGCAGAGTAAAATAAATTCAACAGAAAGCAAAATAGATTCAACTGAAGGCATTGTAACTAGTATACGAACTAGTATTTCTACCATAAAGGAGGATGTTAGAAATATTAAATCGGAACTAGATAGTAATCAGAAAGAAAATAAAATCAGTTTAGATGCATTGCAATTGCAGTTTTCAAACGAAGCAAGTGCAACGCAAGAAACTCTAACCAAATTAGAGGGTGATATGGCCCAACTTAAAGAAAAGGTTGAAGATCACAACAAGGTCTTGAGAAAAGATATTGAGATCGATCTCAAGGCCATTGTTAACGATCAAGTGACCATCTTAAGGGGGGAAATCACGAAAATTAATGCAGATGTCATCAAAAGCATTAAGTCAGATCTTGAATTAAAGATTAATAGAACAGAATTAAGACTTAACCAAGATATTTCCCAGGCCAGAATAGACACTGACAAACGAATCGATTCAGTTCAGACTATGCAGGTCGAAAGCGTCACTGTTCTTAGGGAGGATTTGGAAACGCAGATTAAAGGCGTAATTTTTAAAAGTAGATCAAGTTAAGATAGATCTAAACTCAGAGCGTGAAATGAAAACATCAGAATTAAATGAGAATTAGACAAGAGTTTCAAACGTTCAGATTAATGGATCATATAGACATAAATAAATTAAGAACGGAAATCAAGTCACAATTGGAAACGTTGGGGAAACCTATAAATTCCGATGGGGAAGGAAAGGTACACCATTTAAGAGACAGGATGGATACCACAACGCCAGCTAGGAACTATTTAGCGAGGTTAAATAAGGCACATGAGACAGAACAAGGTCATGTTAGATCAGAGATCCCGAATGAGGCTACGTCAGAAATAAATCCCTGAGATTTTAGGATGTCAACGCCTAATGACAGATCTCATGTCACGATAGTGAGAAATTACGAGGAGAAAATTAAGAAGTTTTCAAATACGGAGGGTTTGACTCCTATAGAATTTATTAGAAATCTACAAGATCACTTTGCGGAACATCATGTTGCAAGGGATAGAGAACTGCGGATTGTTGAGAAGCATCTGGCAGATGCACCGTTAAATTGGTTCCGAGCTTTCCGATATACTTTCGATAACTTCGAACAGTTTTCGGAAGCATTTATTAAAAGATTCTGGTCGATAGAGATACAACACGCAGTGAGGGCGGAAGTCTACTCAAGGAAATATAGTAGTACTGGACCCACCAGTTATTCAGAATTCTTCACATCTCAGTTAGCCCGCCTTAGATATCTTCAACCCCCATTGAGACAGGAGGAAATTCTTGAGACAATTTCACGCCAGTTACCGGTGGAAGTTAGAAGGAATTTAATTTCATCAGGCGTAGTGGATTTAGCGGCAATGGACGACTTGCTGCGTAGGCTAGACCATACTTCTATGTCGCCCACCATAGTTAAAAGCGGAAGGACGGAAACTAAGGCCGTGAACGCGGTAGTCGTTGACCAACTCAACAAACAGAACGGTCGAATAGGACAGGATCTAGATGGGAAGGTCCAATGAGGAACAGTTAGGACGTATACTCGAAGATTCGAAGATAGAAACAACCAACGACCATACGGAAACTACCAACAAAGATACGATCGAGATCGG